>CM028350.1:26377019-26814120 GCA_016618105.1 Dendrobium huoshanense | reverse complement strand
CAAAATTTCACAGGGAGGATCAGGGGGGTGGAAACCTTCAATCCAACGGTGGAAATCCGTGGGGGAAGGTTTCCTTCACACTTGACCGGACTACCTAACTAGGGAGCTCGGGATGAAGGAATTAACGCAGAGAAAGCCTCAACGAATGAGCTCTCTATCTGGAAGCTTCAGGGGACGAAGGCGAGCAGGTTTCCTTCAGAGGCCGCGACTGGAGGACGGCTGGAGGTATGACTTCGAGCGGGACGCCGAAGCCTTTCGCCGGAGTTCGCTCCGAAGCAATGGAAGGGATGGTCTGGGAGCTCGAAGGAGGTGCTGGGAGATCGAGGGAGCTCTGGGGAACCGTTTGAAAACTCTGGGATCGTCTGGCGAGCCTTGGGGAGCACCACCCTATCAGCCTCCTCCCGCGAGCTCGGACGGCCAGGATTGAATCGGAGGAGTCTCGGATTGATGCCAAGTGGAAAAGGGGCACCATTCCAGAGAGCTCGTGAGCCTCAAGCCGGCGAGCCACAGCCTTTGGAAGGCTCTTTCGGTCTGGGGGGACCACGGAACTTGCTCTCCATTGGTTCCGACCGCCGCCGGCCATGGTCTGGGTCGGATTGACCAGGGAAGGCCGATGGGGACATGCTGAGCTAAATGTGGAGCCAATTTGGCCTGGGGAAGCTGGAGTCGATCTGGTGGCTCGGTTGGGCTCGAACCTGCTTGGTTCGAGTCGGATGAGCTCGATCCAGGTCAGACCAGACCCTGTTTGGTATGGGAAGCAGGTTGGGTCTGGGCACCCAATGCAAGTGGCAATTGGGTCGAATTCGATATGGATTAAAAAGATGGCTCGGGTTGATCCAAACTGGCTCGGTTCGGGTCGATTTGGGCTCAACCCAGGTCAGGCCAGACCCTGGGCTTGAGGTGGGAAGTGGGTCTGGGTCTGGTGCACCCAATGCAAGTGGCAATTGGGTCTAATTTGATCTGGACAGGGAGATGGCTCAATCCCAAGTGTTTTTGGGCACTTTGGGCTAGCCTAACTCTTGACCCAAGCTAGCCCAAGGCATGGGCTGGCTGGAGAAGGTGCATTGAACCTAGGGCCACCTAGGGAGGTGTTGGTCAGCTCAATTGGGCTTAGGTTGAGATTTAGCTCAATCCCAGTGTTTTTGGGCACTTTGGGCTAGCCTAACTCTTGACCAAGCTAGCCCAAGGCATGGGCTGATCAAGGAAGGTGTGTTGGGTCCATAGGAACCCAATGGCACCCTGATTTGGATTCAATTTGGTTAAGATCAAAAGATGGCTCAAGGGGGCCTCTTCTTGGTCACTTGGGTCAAGCCATATGGCCAACCCAAGTGAGCCCAAGGCTGGGTCACCAAGAGGGGTCTCTTGGGTACCCAAGGGGTCATCCCATACATTCAAAGAACTTGGAATGGACTTGATTCAAAAATTTGAAAGAGGAAGGGGTATGGGTCCATGGGTCAAACTTGTTGACTTGGTCAACCAAGTGACCCAAGGTTTGGGTTTGAGTTCAACAAGTTGAGTTTACATTTAAAATTCATTGGAAGTGGTTCAAAGGGTTTGGATTGATTTGAATTGAAATGGGCATTTGAAATCCTATAAGGGTATTTTGGTCAATTTTGACCTATTGTCAACTAGGGTCAAAAATGGTTCTGAAAAATGCAGTTTTACTGCTCAATGGGTTAAAATCAAGAGTCTGGAAGTGATTGGAGGCTTTGATAAGGATTCCAAGGTCAAGATCTCAAAGGGGTTAGGCTCAGTGGCATAGGCTGTAAATATTTGAAGGTTTTACAGCCTTTGAATTTTAATTCAGATTCTGGGGTTAGAGACCTCAGAATGAGCTCAAAGTTGGAGGGTAACCTCTAGAGACATGTCTTATCACTTTGCAAGTGATAGACCCTGAATCAGAGGCCATTTGACTGGGTTTTGAAATGTTTGAAAAATCTCTGAAAAGGGTGTTTAGGACAGAGGCCTCTAGAGTTGGATTTGAGTCTGAATTCTGGGTTTGGATTGGATTTGAAGTTTGAATGATTAATATTGAAGTATCCAAATCATTTACAATCATGTGGTGATGGTTAATGAATGGATATGGTCACAACTAGATTGAAGTTTGGATTGTCAAATTGATTGGATCAAGGTTTGGATATGTTGAAATTTGAATTTAATTTGGATTTGATTGGATGGAGTTTGAGATTCAAATTGATCAGGTAGAATCAAATTGAAATTGGAGTGGATCAAATATAGGAATTGATTTAAAATTGAGGTTGATCAAGGGTGGAGATTGATTTGAAGTTGGAGTGATCCTAAGATCTAGAAGAATTCTAAGATCTAGGATTTAAGGGATCCTAGGCTCTAGAATAGGCTCTAAGGTCTTGGATCTAGAAGGATCCTAAGGTCTAGAGTGGATCCTAGGGTCTAGGATTAAATCTGGATTCTGGAAGTGTCTTAGTGACCTCATACAAAAATGAGGTCAACAAATGGACCCCCAATGTGTGTAGTAGAAGGAACTTCTGCTGCACACATTGGCGTTGACCGAATGGAAGTAGAATTTTGAGAGTGAAAGGGAGATCATCTCCCAACCTCAAGCCTATAGGATGCTAATGGAAGGCTTACACCTATTGGATAAGGAAAACTGGTAAAACCAAGGTAGGGAATACCTAACCTTGGGTCTAAGGAAGGGCATCACCCAACCTTAGGTCTACAGGATGCTGATAGAAGACTTACTCCTAGTAGACGGATCAACTGGAAACCAAGGTAGGGAATACCTAGCCTTGGGTCTAAGGAAGGGCATCACCCAACCTTAGGCCTATAGGATGCTGATAGAAGACTTACTCCAAATAGGCAAATTAACTGGAAACCAAAGTAGGGAATACCTAGCTTTGGGTCTAAGGAAGGGCATCACCCAACCTTAGGTCTACAGGATGCTGATAGAAGACTTACTCCTAGTAGACGGATCAACTGGAAACCAAGGTAGGGAATACCTACCTTGGGTCTAAGGAAGGGCATCACCCAACCTTAGGCCTATAGGATGCTGATAGAAGACTTACTCCAAATAGGCAAATCAATGGGAAACCAAAGTAGGGAATACCTAGCTTTGGGTCTAAGGAAGGGCATCACCCAACCTTAGGTCTACAGGATGCTGATAGAAGACTTACTCCTAGTAGACGGATCAATGGAAAACAAAGTAGGGAATACTTAGCTTTGGGTCTAAGGAAGGGCATCACCAACCTTAGGCCTATAGGATGCTGATAGAAGACTTACTCCAAATAGGCAAATCAACTGGCCAAACTAGGATGGTGCACGAAGGGGTACTCCCACTAGCGACCATATCTCTTAGGCCTGAAAAATGGTCATGTGGGGAGGAAACTTGCTCACACAGAGGGACCTCAACTGGCAAACTAGGATCGGTGCCACGAAGGGCGTACTCCCATCACTAGCGAATGAGAATCAGGATGGTGCACGAAGGGCGTACTCCACCACTAATCCCGGGTCAAATGCCAGGGTGGTGCCACAGAGGGCGTACTCCACCACTAGCGGGTCTAATTCTAAGGGAAGGAAAAACCTAACCTTAAGGAAAAGGCGAAGAGCGTTAAAAAAAAACTTATAAAAAAAAAGGTAGAATCAAGCTCTAAATCAAGAAAAGAAAGTTTTATTGATTGATAAAATGAGCTACATCAAGCATAGTATTTCTTAAGGAAACGCCCAATTAACAGGTAGCATTGGGTGGTTCCCTTTACAATCTACTAACTGATACGAGCCTCCTTCGTAGACAGTCTCTATAACGAAGGGTCCTTCCCATGTAGGTTCAAATTTGACTCCCAGCTTCCGATGGGCCAAGATAGGCCTCCGAAGGACCAAATACCAAGTCTCCCGCTTGGAAGGTCCTAGGTCGCACTAACTTATCATGGGCTTGAACCATACGGGATTTATACAACTCTAAACTTTGTTGAGCTTGGAGACGTCGCTCTTCAAGGCCTTCGAGTTCTTCCAATCGTAGTTTTACATTTGTTCATGGTAATTTGATCTGAACTGCATTCTAGCGAAGGGATTTGTATTTCCAAGGGCAGAACAGCCTCAGATCCGTACACTAGTGCAAACGGGGTGGATTGGGTCGGGGTTCTATAAGTGGTACGATAAGCCCACAGAGCTTCCACCAACCGCTCATCCATGCCGTTTGTTATCATCAGGGTCTTTTGACAATTTGCACCAAGGTTTGTTGAAGGCCTCGGCCAATCCATTCGCCCGAGGGTAATAGATCGTCGAATATCTCCATCAATATTATGGCGCCTTACAAAACTATTGATTTTTGTAGACTTGAATGCGGACCCATTATCGGATATGATTCTGCGGGGTACGCCGAATCGATATACAATGGTCACGAAAGAATTTTAAGACATGGTGTGATGTTACGTTTCGTAGGGGAATTGCTTCCGCCCACTTTGAAAAGTAATCAGTCGCTGCTAATATGAAAACGATGACCTCTCGCGGAGGGAGGGTCAATCGGCCCAATGATATCCGTGCCCCAACTCCGAAGGGCCACGAGGCTATCGTAGGGTGTAAACACATTAGGCGGCTGATGTAAAACCACACCAGGACCTGACATTGATGACAGTGCTTTGCAGTATTCATGCAATCGTCAATCATGTAGGCCATAGATCACACCAAGTCTTTTAATCTTTAATTTCATTTTTGGACCCGATTGATGAGCACCGCACAGTCTGAATGAAACTTCATTAACAATTTCTGGGCTTCTCGCTTGTTCAAACAGCGCAAGCCACATGTGATCGAAAGACCGACGGTACAACAGATCGTTAACTAGTGCATATGATAGGGCACGTTTCTTAATCTGGTGGAGAGTGATTTATCCTGGGAAGCTTCCTTCTTTAAGGTAATCGACTAAGGGTCGTCTCCAATCGCCTTCTTCGTCAGTTGTCGAAGAGGCAGAAAGGATCTGAAGGGGCGTTTACTAATGTGTTCCAAATCTATAAGAGAGAGGGTCTTACGACCTGTATCTCTATAGGATGGAATCCTCCTCAGGACATGCAAATTCCTTTGCAAGTTTTGCTAAGGCATCCGCCGCAGAATTGCTTCCACGGGAAAACCTATACAAAGTAGCAATGGGGATTTGTTCCAACAAGTGAAGTGTATACTGGTGATATCTTAGGAGATTCGGATTCAAGAACTTTATAAGTTCCGGCGACTTGGTTAATAACTAGTTGGGAATCTCCAAAGATCTTAATCTCTTTAATCTCCATTAGAATTGCAAGTTCCAAACCAGTTATCAGAGCTTCGTATTCAGCTTCGTTGTTTGTGCAAGGCTCCGACAAGTGGTAGGAAAAATGCATCATTCCTTTTTCTGGTGTAATAAAAATTAGACCGACTCCAGCCTTTCCAGGAATTACAGATTGTTGGGTCGCAATCCTACGAGAGGATGCTGCCCCATCAAAATATAATTCCAGATGGCCTCTCCAGATTCCCCCAAACTCATGATTTGTTCGTCGGGTAAGTCATCGTTCAGAGGAGAATCTGCCGGCAGCGGGTGTGCTGCCAGAAAGTCGGCAACAGCCTGTCCTTTTTCACAGCACGAAGAGGAGTGAAAGTAATCTCAAATTGCAACAATATCATAGACCAACGAGCTAAACGTCCTGACAACATCGTAGGTCGGGTCATAAGATATTGCAAAGGATTAACTCTTGAAATCAGCACTGATTGAGTGGGAGAGCATGTAATGCCTCAGTTTCTGAGCTGCAAAAACTTAAAGCAAGACAATGCTTCTCAATGATGGGTATCGAATTTCAGTAGGAAGGAGTCTTCGACTAAGGTAGTAGAGAGCATTCTCTTTTCCTTCGTCGTTAACTTGAGCCAACAGGGCACCTAAAGACTCATCTAGAGCTGCGGTGTAGAGGATTAATGGCTTTCCCGGAATCGGAGCTGCCAGACTGGCGGGTTAGAAAGGTATTGTTTGATATCGTCAAAAGCATTCTGACACTTCTCGCCCCATACGAATTTAGTATCCTTTTTCGCAAGGACAGAAAAGGGTTGACATCTCCCGGAAAGATTAGAAATAAACCTTCCTTATATATGCCAATCTACCTACTGTAGAGACCTTAACTGAGTAAGGCTCTTAGGGGATGGCATATCTAAGATGGCTTCAATTTTAGCAGGATCTATCTCGATTCCACGGTGCCTCACTACGAATCCTAAGAATTTTCCCGAAGCGACGCCGAAGGCGCACTTCAAGGGGTTCATTTTTAAATCGTAGCGGCGCAACCGTTCGAAAACGACTCTTAAGTCATACAGGTGAGCCTCTTTAACCTTGCTCTTGACAACTAAATCATCAATATAACATTCAACTTGATTATGAATTAAGTCGTCAAAGATACGGGTCATGGCCCGTTGGTAGGTTGCTCCGGCATTCTTTAAGCCGAATGTCATTACCTTATAACAAAAGATTCCAATAGGGTTCTGAACGCCGTATTCCTCTCATCTTCAGGGGCCATCTTGATTTGGTTATAACCCGACGAGCCATCCATGAATGAGAAAATAGCATGTGAGGAGGCAATGTCCACCATGAGTTCTAGTATTGGTAGAGGGAACTCATCCTTAGGGCATACCTTATTCAGATCCCTATAGTCGACACAAATCCGAATCTGACCATTTTTCTTTCGAACTGGCACGACGCTGGCCACCCAAGAGGGGTATTGTTCCTCTCGAATGAATCCGGCTTCTGCCAATTTCTTAACTTCAGAAACGACTTGTTGCTCAATCTCTAAGCGCATGCGTCGAGGAGCTTGTTTAACAGGGATGGCATCATGCCGAACTCCAAGTTTGTGAACTGCTACCTTAGCAGGCAAACCTGACATTTTGTCATATGTCCAGGCAAAGCAATCCCTGAACTCGAATAACAACTGGACTAAGTCTTGGGTTTCACCCTCGCTTAACAAAGTACTTATGAAAATCGGACGGGGGTCATCATCGTTTCCCAGGTTAATTTCTCTCAACTCATCGACTGTCGACTTAATTTCCTCTTCAAATTCAGGGGGTGCATCCCGAACTTGAAGATCATCGGGATCGTCTAAAGTCTCCAAACAGAGTCCATCTAGAGGACAAGGAGGATCTGTAGGGACATTTGGAGAATCGAGATGGTAAGTTATCATTAGGCAATACTCATCATCGTCGAATGAACTAACTGTTCCAAAGCCAATACCACTTGTTGGATTTTTATTTATTTTTTTTTTTTGTTCGCCAAATATTCTCGTGGTATCTAGCTTGACCCTTAGTCCATCGGTATGGTATAGAACCTTTAGAAAAAGTATTTTTTACACAAACAGGAAAGTAGCCGAAAGGTAATTCCATTAATTCATTAAAATCTGCCTCCTCAAGGGTTACATCACCTTCGTCCCTTGCGGAGGAGGAGCCAGGAAAGAATTTCTGGACTTTCTTAACTTCACCATCCAAGTTGGGGGCCACTTTGACTTCCAACCCTACAACCCTGCCTGCCGACAGTGGGGTCAGAGAAAGGGCCTCAATCCTTCTAGTGAGCTTTTCATACATTGTTAATTCGGGCTCGTTACTTTTAACTTTTGAATATCTACCTCAGGGTCACTGTCCTGGTCTAAGGTGAGATCAAATTTTGGAGGAGTATTTATGTTTTGATAATCGAGAGAGAGGGCAGCACCTTGACTTTCTAGTTCACCATCGGAATCTGATTCCAAATCAATGTATACAGGTGCTGCTCTCCTGTCTAATGAAGCGCGGCCTCGACCTCGTGCCCTTAAAGCCATCCTCCCACCTCTTTGAGGTAATGTGCTTGGAGGTCTAAGGACAACGATATCAGAGTCGTCTTCACTACTCGATTGAATCATTTCTTGATTGATATCCTTATCTTTTTCTTTCTTTTGGTTGAATTTTTGTCCACCATTTTCTCCTCAAATTTGATCTCTAATTTAGAACGGGACGAGGACCCTTTTGGTATGAAATATGCAGCATCTTCGTAGATCCCAATTTCTTGAATCGAGAATGGTTGCAAATCACCCTTAATCACATGTTCAATGCCATCTCGTTGATACTTAATGCATTGGTGCAGGGTAGATGGAACCATTCTATATTCGTGAATCCAAGGTCTACCTAGAAGTGCGTTAAAGGACGTAGTCGAATCAATTATATAAAATTTAGCTTCAGTTTTTAATCCTCCTATTTCCAGGAGTAGAGTGATTGAACCTAAAGCTCTCTCGCCCTTCTCGTTGAACCCACGAAGCACCAACCTGTCGGTTGAAAGCTTGCTAGTATCAACTCTGAGATAAGCAAGGGTCTTTATGTTCATCACGTTGACCGATGCACCCGGATCAACAAGGACTCTTGATAACTTGAAATTTCCCACATCTACAGTGATGTAGAGGGGACGATTGTGGTCAGCAGTTCCCAAGAGTAAATCTTCGTCTGAAAAGGTAACCCCAGGGACCTCTTTGAAGTAGAGAGCCTCACCTTCTGAAGTTGCAGCCAACTGTGTTAAGCAAATCTCAGGATCGAGAAGTGCTTTAATTAGAGACTCCCTCATTTCTTGGAAAGAAGGAGGGCGTCATAAATACTTAATTTTGCTGGCAACTTCCTAAGGTGGGCTAGAACATTGTAATCAACCTTAGGAACGACAGACTCGAAACCCGGAGGAATTAAAGGGAATTCTGGTTGTTGAGGGGAATCCAGACTTAGATTTTCGAATGAAGGTTGCTTGCCTTTGTCCTGAGGGGGAAACCTAGGGGGTAAGACTTTACCGTCACGGAGTTGCACCTGCTCGACGTCTTCGGGCGGGCAAACTAGGGAGCAGTGTCTACACACACCATAGGTGTTGGATCATCATTTTCTGAAAGCGAGTCAGAATCTGAAAGTTCTATCAAGATAGGATTTCCTTGGAAATGATCTGAGGGAAATCACTTTCTGATAAAGCTTCACATTCGACCTCTTCTTGAATAGTCGATTCAGTGAGGTTGGTTTGATTAACCTCAATATTTATTTCATTAGGAATTTGATTCAAAATAGGAGAGTCATCAATTTGCATTTGAGATTCATGGTTAATCATCAAGACAGAAGTAGAATGATGTTTTTTATTCATCTTTTGACCCTTCGCCTTTGATGGGGCAAAGTAAAAGTCAGATAATAAAAGAGGGGAAAGGGTTTTAACACCACCATCCGCCATTCTAATACATCTCTCATCTACACACTTCCTCTCTACAAAATCAAATTTCTCTTCTTTTACATTTTTCTCAGTAGTTCCTAAGACTACTGGAGAGGGAAGTGGCTCAACATCCTTCTGCGAAGCGTCCAGGTCAACCTTCCACACCGGGGCCTGGGCTATCGTAGTCAGCTGTTGAGAAAGACGAAAAGACTTGTTAATCGATTTTTTAAGTGCCCGGGACAAAGCAATGTCCCAACCATCTTCAACAAAACAAGAAGAGTTAAGAGGATTACCTGAAATGGTCTTAATTGAAGCCTTTTCTGGATCAACCAAGTATTCTTTAGGTATTATGATGTTACCTTGGGTGTAGTTCCTCTCAAGCCAATCTTTGAACACAACGCAGTCCTCAAGAGGGTGACTAAGCATCCTGTGGTACGGGTAATACTTGGGATCATCTTTCTTGCTCTCATCCTCAGGCCTCCTAGCCTCTGGCAACTGAAAATCTGGTTTCTTTAACAGACTCCTGAAGATCTTCTAACTGACTCCCTTTTAAATGGATAAGGCTTTGCCAATCTCTCTCTAAAAGGGATGAAGGAGGGATCTCTAGTATGTTGAGGAACTATCTGAAAGGGCTGCTTCTGAGGCGGCTGTGGTGGAAGTGGAGTGCTAGGCTGACTAATCACTGGCCTCTTTCCTTTATCTACTGCTGACTGCGGACCACGGCTTTCTTTTCAAATGCTTTTACCAATTTTGGACCCTTCCTTTCTTCAGGCTGCTCTCGTAAGAATGGCATCCTAGGAGCCTCTTCCTGCAAATTGCTAGCCTTATTAAGAAGTTTCTCAAAAGTTTTAATAGTGAAACCCTTCAGGAGAAAAGCAACAGGACCGTGGATATTCTTAAAAGAATCTCCACAGCATGTTGCTCTTGCAACTGGGGTTCACACTTCATCGAGAGGTTTCGCCACCTCAAGATGTACTCAACTAGAGACTCTCCCGGCTTTTGCTTTTCAACCACGAGATCGCCCACAGTGGTGCGTTGTTGCGCTCCAGAAAATCTCTTAAGAAAGAGGTTTTCTAGGTCGCAAAAGGTTCTTACTGAACCGTTGGGCAGATCGGCGTACCATTCAAAAGCAATGCCGGATAGACTACTTACAAATTGGCAAAATAGTAGAGCATCTGACCCTCCTGCATTGCAACAGCTTGCTCGGAAGTGGGCCAGATGCTGTCTCGGATTTTCGATTCCAGTGAAAACTTTAAAAGTTGGTGGCACAAAGCCCTTTGGGTAAGGAACTAAGTCATATTCCTCGGGGTAGGGTCTACCCTTTGAAATAGACACAGTTCCTTGAGCATGGGCTAAGGCCTCCCTTACCTGGTCCTCAATTAACTGCTTGATATCCTTCTGAGGTGGGATTGAAGGAATGGAGGAGACTGCAGGGTGAACTGGAGGTGTCTCTACTGGACAAGGGAGAGTCACAGGTGGTGACTCGAGAGGTCTGGAATTAAATTCTGCCCTTTTGGCCTTTTCTGTGAGCTCTCGAGCTGACTGGTGGATCATAAAAGACTCTTGCTGTGATTTGTCCAACTTCTCTTGCATTTCTCTAACTTGTGACATCATGCTAGCAAGCTGAGTCTCCAAGTTTTTTATGTGTTCTTCATCTCTATCTTTCACAGACTCATCTGACTCTGACTCAACAGCATGTGGATCATCATCTTTAGCAAATCGACGCTTGCTGGGCTCAGCTTCTTTATTAGATCCTCTAGTTCAACCACATGAATGCCCCCAACATAATCATCTTCATCACCAAGGAGATCATCCATATCAGGGTCAAAAGAAGCCATTCCTTCTTTGTTCAACAAAATGTTTCTTATTTCTTGGACTACCTCCTCGACCGGTCTATCCCCAATTGATTTAGGGTCAAGGGGTAAGTATCCTTTATACTCAGCCATATCAAACAACTCTTCAGAATCCATAAGGGAAATAATTTCTGTAAGTCTTGGATTAGGATCTGGTTGAGACTTTGTATCCGGTTCGTCTTCCATTTCTAAATCCTGGTCAATTCTCTCCTCTTCGACTATCCCAGAGGTGGTAGTCAGAAGAGTGGCATCCTCTACAGGGAGAGGGACATATTCCTCAGGAGAAGTAGGAGCTTGTAGAGTGATAGTTTCCACATATGGTAAGGAAAGGTCCTCAGACTCCTGACTAAGGGGCCTAGGAATGACACTCGAATTTTGGGGATCATCAACTGGGGTAGCAGGAACGGTGACTATTGGATCCGGAGTCAGACTGGCTGTGGTAGGACTGTCAACTGTAACAACTGGAGTACTAGCCTGAACATCCATCAATTCAACTGAACTCGGAGTAGGGTTGGCTGAAACTCGTTGGAGCTGCAGAATGAACTTAGAAGTTCTAGGAGGTGGTGGCAGATTCTCCAACTTAGTTCTCTTTGGCACATATTTCCTTTCAGGAGATTTAGATCTTTTTCCTTTAAGGTCCACAGACTTTTGAACTTCAACCCCCTTTGGTTTGACAATCACAGAGGCCAATCTTACAGGTTTATGTGGGGGTACCGGGGGTCTACCAGTAGGATGGCGGCCTCTCTCGGACTCAGTCAACACAATACCCTCTGTTTGAGAGGACAGAGGGCGTGGCACCCAGTGATATCCATCAACCAGTACTGAAGTAGCGGGCTGTCTAGCATACTTCTTATTTTTCCTAACGAATTGGTGGGGTTAAATCTTTGCTTCAGATACCTCTTCCTTCAGCACTTCTTTTTGGAAGCGATGTGAGATCACTCCCTTCAATTGTTTCACATATTCTTCTTTAGTCTGTCCAGTCTGTGCAGCGCAGGTATGAATTATATTTCTCAAAGTCCTTGTCTTTTGGAGATGTCTTTCTTTCTGAGTTTTCTTGGTCGAGTAGTCGACCGGGCATGGTGGAGAACGGGCTATCCTAGCTATCCTCTCCTCCCCTGAGCTGAAGCCAAGGGTAAAAGCGACTTCCCTTTAGGAGGGGAGAGGAAGCAGGAATAGGTAGCTCCTCAACAGCCTCAGGTTCTACTTGAGCCAAGGTCTTAAAGGGTAGAACTCTCTTAGCCTTAGAGATTTTCTTTCTAAGTCTCCTCAAATAGTTCTTATTCTGATTCTTAGTGGTGAATCTAAGTCCAGAACTAGACCTTCTTCAAAACGGACTTAATTTCAGTGGGAGCTCAACAACTGGTTCAGACTGTTTCTGATCATCACTGATTACTGGCAAGGTGGGTGCAGATCCCACAATTAACTCAACTACTGGGGGAGTTTCCTTACTGGCATCCAAGCTAACAATCTGGTGTCCATCCATAGAGAGCTCTAGAGTACTAAATCCCATTCCAAAAATAACAGTGCTCCCTTGGTCATTAACAGTCGAAGACAACTCTCGGTCAAAGGAGAAAATCAGTTGGCCAGCCATTTGAAATTTTCTGAAAGTTAAAGAAAATGATTGAAATTAGATCTTTTTGAAAAGAGTGGTAAAAAAGTATTTTATTGTTATTATTTTTTGAAAGTATGACATATGTTGGCCCACGAGGAAATCATATGGGGTAACACATGACAACTTAGAGTTTAAGAAATTTTTTGAGGAAATTTTGAGAATTTGAAAGGGGTTTTCTTACAGGTTCCAAAACACAACGGACAGAGTTTCCCCTTGCCCGAAGGCTTATGGAATTGTGAGAAAGCCCAAGTAAAAAGGAATAGTTTAACCCTCCCCACCCTTAGAAGTCAAAGGGGAAATGAGGGGGTTAAAACTAAAAAGGTTTGGAATGAAATCAAAAATTTTGAATTCTTTTCAATTTTAAGGATTTATATGTTGAATAAGAAGTTTATCGACCATAAATCCATAAAATTAAAAAGGATATCCAGAGATCTGATTTGACACTGTCGCCTCACAGGCTATGCTGGGGCAGAAGGTCAAAATCAGAACGAAAAGCCAAATTTAGAGGTGGAACCTCTCTTTTAACATTTGTTATTATTTTAGATGTTGGCCACACTCACCCAAGGAAGAAATGAGCAAAGGGACCAACGGAAGAAATGATAGTTAAAACTACCGATGAAACAAAATTTTGCCATTATTAAAGATGGAGAGAGAGATGAGTCCCACCGGGCGTGCCATTTTTTTGTTGGTGGAATTTTGAAAACATATTTTTAAAAATATTGGGTTTCTTTGGGACTTAAAATTAAATTCTAAAATCGTATTGTTTCGTTAGAAAAAGTATATCACCTCGAGAGGTGAGAATAAAATTTCATAACGATATTCAGATTTAGAATTACGAAATTCATCTTAAATATTATGACCGGATGCTAAAGAGAACTTCATATGGCCCCGAGGGGTCAAAATGAGGTTCAACTGAATATCCAGCTACAATATTCAAGAAGTGTGATCGTTAGGTTCACATCCAAAGCCTTATCAAAGAAAGATGTATCTCCCCGAAGGGAGAAAATATCATTCGATGATAATTTTTTGAATATGATAATAATGATCACTAGTATTTTAAGTTTTTCCAAAGAAATCCAATTGAGTTTTGAAAAATTAATTTTTAAAATCAGGTGTGCGTGGTTCTAAATCTCCTACGAGCGCAAGCCCTCGTAGTTAATTACATCGTAGGGAGATAAAATCTCCTACGAAAACTCTCGATTAAAATAGTGACAAAATTTTGTTTAGAATTTCTAGGAGTGATATCAAAATATGAATAGAATTATTGGAAAATCAAAAGGGAATGGATCAAAATTGAACAGTTATTAACGGAGTTAAAGGATGAGAGGTAGGGGACACTTTGAGATTCCAGAACCATCCGGAAGTGTCCCAACTTAATCTAAGTGTTGGGCTTTATGTTTTAGGATTAAAATGAAGCTTTAATTAGAGTTGAGTATTTTATTAGAAATTTGGGACTATATTCCCGAAGTTTGGGGTCTTATAATCAAAGATCTGCCCCGGATCCTAAATCTATTTTGGACACTGGACTACAGTCGTCCGATCCTAACTAATGCAGTGCAAAGTCTGGACTTACCCCGGCCTGGATTGGGGAGCCAGCTAACCACCTAGTCGATTTAAAAGAGATGAGTCTGGTCTTTTGTGAAAGAGTGGTAGGGACGTTGTATTTAAAGTTTTGGTGAGGCGGGGCCGACATCTAGAGATTTTCCTAATTGGCCCCTTTGACTTATGTTGGGTGCTAAAATGCTAAGGACTATGAAATTAAAATTTTGACTCTTTAATTTGTATCTAATGCAATGCATGCTGGTTAACAACCTAAAATCAAATATGCTTGAAATTTTTAAAAACAGGCTTATAAAATAATTTTTTAGAAGACTGGACTTCCCCAGGTCCGGCACCTCGTCCTCATAGGTCAGACTATCCGGACTCTACCCGTAGGCGGGGAAGGGTCTAAAACAAGGAAAGAGTAATGCAGAAATATGCATGCGACCCCGGGTTCGATCCCCGGCTAATTCCCTAGATTCGTTATCTTTCTATGTTATTTAGACTCACTAAAATTTTAGACTTTTAAGATTATGAGTATAAAACTTTCACACCCTCACGAGCCTCGCGTATCCAGGCGAAAACAAAGAGCGGCATGCAATCGCCAAAAAACAAGTAAAAACAAGTAATCCTAAAGGCAATCAAATCATCAAATCAAATACAAATTAATTAATAAATGTCCATAGGCAGAATTGCCTTGCTTATTACAAACCAGAATATTACAGAAAGTAAAGTGGCCGGGCACCACTGACAACAACCCGGATTCTAAACCTAGTAATGACGCAAGTTATTTTGAGTGGGATACTCTCAATCTTCAAATCTTCAATTTCATTCTTCTTTGGACTCCTTTTCTTTAATCTTCTTGGAATCTTCGTAGTGGATTACCCAAATGGACAAGAGGGCACTTTCCTCTAAGGGGGAAGGCCACTCTTTCCTCTTTGGGTAAGGAAGAGGTATGATCCAAATTTGGATTTCCAAATGGAAAAGGAATGTTCCCCAAAGGGGTATCCTTTCCTCTTTGGAATCCAAGCTTTGGATCTATGTATCCCAACTCAAAATAAACTTTCACAACACTTGACACTTGCACAAATTACGTTGATATCAAAATAAAAATCTAGACTCACCTGCGGGATTATCCTAAGCAATTAATATGTAAAAAGAAGTTATTCCCAAGCAGTTGTATATGAGCAGAAAAGAAAGTAAACACACTGGCCACGCTCTTTTTATTTGGGGGCTTTAGCAGTTGAAGCACCTGTGCAAAGAGTTTATAATATTTATGCATTTTTAATTTGCCCCCTTTTTATATTGCCCTGCATGAGCGTGACCACCTGCAGAAAACTATGTCAACATCCAGATCGTACCTAACCTAAGGGTAATCTAGTCGCCAAACACATCAATCCATCCACAGAGTACAGAAAAAGTAAGCAGACACAGCAAAGCAATTTCATCCACATCATGCAATGAAAACTACGAAAAATCCGGCACACAGCAGTAAAGTAAACACCGGCCTAACCTAGATCTAGAGTTGGTTGTCCTAGCACATCATCTAAAGTATGTGAGAAAGGTCGTGTGGCTGGGATAGATCCTAATGTAGGTGATTAATTAATGTTGTCTAAAAGTTTGGATTTGTTAAGGCTTAAAAGGGGATTTAAATTAAAATCTAAGTATTAATGAATTAAGAGTTTTAATTAGACATATTTTAAAAATTAAATGATTACTACCTTTGTTTCACACCGAGGCCGTGAAGTTTATTTCACCTTCCTTGGGGCTAAGCTAATAGCCTCGTAGGCCTGGGTTACCCAGTAGCAATCGGGGTTGATTAAGTTGATTTAAATTGGTTAGAATTAAAAGAGTGGATTAATATTAAAATGAGTTAGTTACTGATTTTAAAAGCTTGATTAATTTAAGTTTGCCATTAATTGATTCGTGGCGTTGTGCCACCAGGCTCGAGGAACCAGCCTCCTTAGGACACTTAGCCCCGCAGCCCGGAGTAGTCCAGCCAATAAACCAAATTAATGTAATTGAATTAGAGATTTTTAAAATGTTAAATAATTAAAGATTAATCTATTTTAAGATTTAACACCCCTTAGAATCCGTTCGTGGCGTTGTGCCACCAAGCTCGAGGAACCAGCCTCCTTAGGACACTTAGCCCCGCAGCCCGGAGTAGTCCAGCCAATAAACTTCAACTTTAGAGTGGTTGTTGTGTTTTAAAGGATTTGTTAAGTGTTTTAAACATTAAACCAATATTTTTTTAGTTTTAGAATGAATTTGAGTTTTATGAATATTTTAGAATATTTTAATGAATTAATTAAGGGGTTGAAAGTTGAATTTTTGATTAAGCTCAAATTCTGGAATGTTTGTATTTTATTAAAATACTAGACCTAATTATGAGTTTTTAGACAGTTGGTACACTCAATTTGGGATTTTCTATCAAAAGTTATGATTTTTAGAAGTTTTAACCCGATTTTGACCTAAGGTTGACCAAAATGTTGACTTTTTGACTTTAACCATATTTTGGGGATTTGACATTTTTGGAAAATACTAGATTTTAATTAGATCCATTAGCCACTGAGTTTGATTGATTTGGAATTTTCTATAATTAATGGTGAATTTTAAAAGTTTGGATATTTATGATAATTTTTAATTATTTCAATTAAAGGCTATTCTAGTGATTTGGGCCTAAATGGATCTCAAACTCCTTGAAATCTCTCCCAAAGATCAGAGGTTATCTAAGGGGAGATTATGAAGCATTAAATTAATTCTTGGGATTTTTTAATGATTATTAATTAATTAATATTAATTAAACATTGAATTTTACTTAAAATTAAATTAAGGCTTAATTTGATGTCCAATCAAGGGGCTTTTAATTCTCACAGGTTAAGGGTTCAACACTGATTAATATGAGGTATTAAACTTAAATTTTGGATTTAAAATGGATTTATTGAGATTTAATTAAGGCTAAGGGGCAATTCTAGCAAGGGCAAGCTATGGCTCCTAATTGGTGAACCAAATGAACTCCAAATCTGATGAAATTTGGACCATGGGGTCACCTGATCCCAAGGCCTTAACACACCAAATTTGGGCTCAATTGGAATACTCTAAGGTGGCTAACTAAGCCACCTAAGGTGAGCTCTAAGTCACCTTCAAAAAATCCTAGGGAGCTATCCTAAGGTTGGATTGGGGCAAATTCAGTGGCCCTAAACTCCATATCCTAAGCATAATCAACACACAAAAAACCAGATCCTAATTCTCATTGGATAGGCTTAAATCCCAATTTGAATTTAAGGGTCAACCCATGACCCTTAAACTCAAAATTGGGGGAAAGTGCCCTTAGACTTTTAAAACAGGGGAGACAAAATTTGGACATGTCAAAGACATGCCTAAATTCAATCTCCCAAAGTTCCATGCCCTGGAGACTTAACTACAAACAGTAATTGCATAAATTGAAATAATACCATTAATGAAATTAAGCTTAACACACATGCAATTAGAGCCTGGAACCATAGGGCTTTTGAAGGTCTCCCTGAGACCTTTCCAATGAGCCTAAGAACACCTAATTTGGTCAAGTGTGCAGGGAGATATGAATTTTTGAAGTTCCCTTGAATTTCTGGATTTAATAATCCAGCCATCACACAGTCAGCCGCTCTTTACACGCGGCGCGTCCCGATTGGCTGGGCAATCATTGGCGCTGACTGGGTAACGATCGGATTAACCACAGCCGTCGGATGGCGAATCGAACGGCTGGGATTAAACGCGCTCCGGGACCGCGGGATCTAATCCGAGCCGTTGATCGAAATCAACGGCTGAGATTTCGTCTTCAACCTCCGCCTTTGCCCGAAGCCGTGAACTTTCTCCGGCGTGATCCGGTTGATCCCGCCGGCGAAATTCGACAAAATTTCACAGGGAGGATCAGGGGGGTGGAAACCTTCAATCCAACGGTGGAAATCCGTTGGGGTGAAGGTTTCCTTCACACTTGACCGGACTACCTAACTAGGGAGCTCGGGATGAAGGAATTACCGCAGAGAAAGCCTCAACGAATGAGCTTCTCTATCTGGAAGCTTCAGGGGACGAAGGAGAGCAGGTTTCCTTCAGAGGCCGCGACTGGAGGACGGCTGGAGGTATGACTTCGAGCGGGACGCCGAAGCCTTTCGCCGGAGTTCGTTCGAAGCAATGGAAGGGACGGTCTGGGAGCTCGAAGGAAGGTGCTGGGAGATCGAGGGAGCTCTGGGGAACCGTTCGAAAACTCTGGGATCGTCTGGTGAGCCTTGGGGAGCACCACCCTATTCAGCCTCCTCCCGCGAGCTCGGACGGCCAGGATTGAATCGGAGGAGGTCTCGGATTGATGCCAAGTGGAAAGGGGCACCATTCCAGAGAGCTCGTGAGCCTCAAGCCGGCGAGCCACAGCCTTTGGAAGGCTTTCGGTCTGGGGGGACCAATGGAACTTGCTCTCCATTGGTTCCGACCGCCGCCGGCCATGGTCTGGGTCGGATTGACCAGGGAAGGCCGATGGGACATGCTGGAGCCAAATGTGGAGCCAATTTGGCCTGGGGAAGCTGGAGTCGATTTTGTGGCTCGGTTGGGCTCGAACCTGCTTGGTTCGAGTCGGATTGAGCTCGATTCAGGTCAGACCAGACCCTAGGTTTGGTATGGGAAGCAGGTCTGGGTCTGGTGCACCCAATGCAAGTGGCAATTGGGTCGAATTCGATCTGGATTAAAAGATGGCTCGGGTTGATCCAAACCTGCTCGGTTCGGGTCGATTTGGGCTCAACCCAGGTCAGGCCAGACCCTGGGCTTGAGGTGGGAAGTGGGTCTGGGTCTGGTGCACCCAATGCAAGTGGCAATTGGGTCTAATTTGATCTGGACAGGGAGATGGCTCGATCCCAAGTGTTTTTGGGCACTTTGGGCTAGCCTAACTCTTGACCCAAGCTAGCCCAAGGCATGGGCTGGCTGGAGAAGGTGCATTGAACCTAGGGCCACCTATGGGAGGTGTTGGTCAAGCTCAATTGGGTTTAGATTGAGAGTTGGCCCAATCCCAAGTGCTTTTGGGCACTTTGGGTTAGCCTAACTCTTGACCCAAATGAGCCCAAGGATTGGGCTGGTCAAGGAAGGTGTATTGGGTCAATGGGAACCCAATGGCACCTTGATTTGGATTCAATTTGGTTAAGATCAAAAGATGGCTCAAGGGGGGCCTCTTCTTGGTCACTTGGGTCAAGCCATATGGCCAACCCAAGTGAGCCCAAGGCTTGGGTCACCAAGAGGGGTCTCTTGGGTACCCAAGGGGTCATCCCATACATTCAAAGAACTTGGAATGGACTTGATTCAAAAAATTGAAAGAGGAAGAGTGTATGGGTCCATGGGTCAAACTTGGTTGACTTGGTCAACCAAGTTGACCCAAGGTTTGGGTTTGAGTTCAACAAGTTGAGTTTAACATTTAAAATTCATTGGAAGTGGTTTCAAAGGGTTTGGAATTGATTTGAATTGAAATGGGCATTTGAAATCCTATAAGGGTATTTTGGTCAATTTTGACCTATTGGTCAACTAGGGTCAAAAATGGTTCTGAAAAATGCAGTTTACTGCTCAATGGGTTAAAATCAAGAGTCTGGAAGTGATTAGAGGCTTTGATAAGGATTCCAAAATCAAGATCTCAAAGGGGTTAGGCTCAGTGGCATAGGCTGTAAATATTTGAAGGTTTTACAGCCTTTGAATTTTAATTCAGATTCCGGGGTTAGAGGCCTCAGAATGAGCTCAAAGTTGGGGGGTAACCTCTAGAGACATGTCTTATCACTTTGCGAGTGATAGACCCTGAATCAGAGGCCATTTGACTGGGTTTTAAAATGTTTGAAAACTCTCTGAAAAGGGTGTTTAGGACAGGGCCTCTAGAGTTTGGATTTGAGTCTGAATTCTGGGTTTGGATTGGATTTCAAGTTTGAATGATTAATATTGAAGTATCCAAATCATCTACAATCATGTGGTGATTGTTAATGAATGGATATGGTCACAACTAGATTGAAGTTTGGATTGTCAAATTGATTGGATCAAGGTTTGGATATGTTTGAAATTTGAATTAATTTGGATTTGAATTGGATGGAGTTTGAGATTCAAATTGATCAGGTAGAAATCTAATTGAAATTGGAGTGGATCCATACGTTGGTTTCTATAACCAACGTTCAACCAGGTTTCCACTTGTCTTTCAGAATCAATCAATCAATGCAATAATCGATGCAATAAGCAATAATAAAGAAATCTAGAACAATCATATCAATAGTCATGCACATAACAATTCAATCTATCAATTCCGGGAAAATCAGAAATCATACGAAAATCGGGCAGAGTAACGACAGTCTACCAAATTTACACAGAAATCTCCAAAAATTACAATTCACCAAATTAATACAGAACGTGCACAGCAACATTATAAGACTATTCTTCTACTGCTCAAACCAATTCGGACATCATAATAAATTACAGTCAAAATAAAACTCCGCAAAACCAAAACAGACCGGACGAAATCTGCTAGAAAATAATCAAAATGTGCAGAATAATCACATCTACAACATACCAAAAGTTATGCGGTGAAATCTTCGCCAGTACCAAACCGGGTACGAAAATCACTTATAAAAACACAAATCTGAGCACCATTTTATAAAACCTCAAAATCTTCGAAAACAGAAGTAGGGTTCGGAGTCCTTACAGCGAGACAAACACAATATCCAATAACAATGAACGACAAAAATCGCTCCGCGGGCCCCAAAATCAGACTTCTTCCTTTGCTTTTCCGCTCTTTCTCTCTCTTCAAAATTTCTGATTTTATAAAATGATTTTCTCTCTCCTCAAAACGACTGATTTCAGCTTTATAAAACTCAGATCGGCCCGGCCGATAGCCATATCGTCCCGGGACGATCAGACTAATTTTGATCGTCCTAGACCGTTCCAGGGCTATGCTCAGGACGATATTGTGAACAGTACAGATCGGCCTAGACAATCTCAATATCATTCTAGACGATCATGTCCAGAAATCATTCCAGAAAGAACTCCAGAAATCAGCTGTTTTCAATGCACTGATCGGCCTGGATGATCTCAACATCATCCTGGACGATCCTGGGAAAAATCACTCTTCCCAGCAGCTACAGCAAAGGAACGAGGTCTCACAATCTCCCCACCTTAGAAAAATGTCGTCCCGACATTTCCCTATGGGTACAGAGCAAAACAAAAGCAAAACGAAATAAAACAGAGCTAATCCAATCACTCAATAAATCGCGCAAATCACAACGAAACATACGATAAACAAAACTCGTACCAGTCACATTTGCAGGCATTCCTGGTGCATCCTCCTCCATCTCTTGCTCATTTCCAATCAGATCAGTCGGGACAGTCGGAGCAGTCGGAACCATCGGAACAGGTCCTTGCCTAAGTTCAGAACTTGGGCATTCCGTCATTCTATGTCCGTATGCACCACATCGGAAACATTGCCCAGTCATTCGATAACATTGTCCCGAATGTCTTTTCCCACAACATGTACAAACATTAAACCTTGCTCTGCTACCTTCCCCACTTTTCTTGCTACGGCCAGAGCATTTTGCTAATTTGTCGCTCACCATTTGAGCGACCATGTCAGCAAACTTATTCATATTTACAGATGTGAGTGGGAGATCAGTAGCAGACTCAACTTTCTTTCCTTTCGGATCCATTGGCCTGATCTATACAAATCAGTCGAATCAAAATCGCAAAAATCAAATACGTATAACAAAACAAATCAAATAATGCAATCATCAACTATGGATATAATCAAATCCTTTTCACTACACTCGCTCTGATACCACTTGTGACGACCCCAAGATCCGTGTAGCGAAAGGATTCATCTGATTATTCTATTGCCTCTTTTTCTTTTTTTTTCTTCTTTTCTTTCTATCGGTTTTCTCATCTGTTGTTCATATCAATCCATACATACATATATCCAGAGCCAGAGATAATTACATTACAGAAAATAAACAGCAGCGGATACTATAATTCACAAATAGTACAACAGTCAGAGTACAGCCAAAAGAGAAAACTACACTAGCCGTACAGGCTACAAAAGAAAGCCTACCAAGGCTACAAAAAAAAAGCTACAGAACTCGGCGGAAAGATCTTCAAGCTGGAGGCCCTGCACCTGAAATCATTAACCACATATAATGAGCTTACAAAGCCCAGCAGGTCACCAAAGCCTACAACTGAAATCAAAGCACGACACTGAAAACAATATGCAGGTTAATCAACTCAAGTCAAATCAATCAGTCGTACATGATCAATGAGTCAAAGCAATCCGAAAATCAATAGTCAATAAAACCAATCAATGCAGCGGCAGGCAAATCGATAAATCAACTCAATCAATCAATATCGTCAAGTCAATCAATCCATTCTCTACAATCTCTATCATAGCAATCGATAACATCAATTACATCAATACAATCGTCTAGTCGTCTTACTTATTGTATCACATAAGTCAAATCAATAGAGTGGAATCATATCGGAACATATACTTGCAAATCAATCTATCGTTCAATCACTTACTTCTTATCAATACGGCAGTGTATGTATCCATATCCATAAAAAGAACCATCCATTGACGACCACGAACGATGCTACAACAGTGAAATCGTATCAATCAATTCTGCCAGTCAATAGTATCAATCGGCTCAAAATCCCAATAAACGATCAAGTCAATACGGCGAAAGATCAATTGAAATCAAATCAATACAATCAGCTTCATAAAGAAATCTATTTTACGATAAATTAAATCCATACGACAACAATCCATTCAATCAATCAATCGATATTCGGTACGACGAATCAATGTATCAATGTCATATCTATATCAATGTCGATGTCGGTATCTATCAATCGATCAAGTCAATAATATCAATTGGAAATCAATACGATAAATCAATAAATCCGTTCAATAATAAATCAATTCAATAAATCCATCAATATCAATAAATCAATCAGAAATCAATAAATCGATGCATATCAGGAAATCCATACAATGCACTATCATACACATGCAAATCCATACAATGGTCTTACTCGACAAGCACAAATACTAGCTATTATCAATAGTGCTGTTGTAGAAATCCATAGATCAACCAGATTAAAATGGCTATTATCAATAGTGCTGTTGTAGAAATCCATAGATCAACCAGATTAAACTGGCTATTATCAATAGTGCTGTTGTAGAAATCCATAGATCAACCAGATTAAACTGGCTATTATCAATAGTGCTGTTGTATAAATCCATATTGCTGTTGTTGATATCCATACGTTGGTTTCTATAACCAACGTTCAACCAGGTTTCCACTTGTCTTTCAGAATCAATCAATCAATGCAATAATCGATGCAATAAGCAATAATAAAGAAATCTAGAACAATCATATCAATAGTCATGCACATAACAATTCAATCTATCAATTCCGGGAAAATCAGAAATCATACAAAAATCGGGCAGAGTAACGGCAGTCTACCAAATTTACACAGAAATCTCCAAAAATTACAATTCACCAAATTAATACAGAACGTGCACAGCAATATTATAAGACTATTCTTCTACTGCTCAAACTAATTCGTACATCATAATAAATTGCAGTCAAAATAAAACTCCGCAGAACCAAAACGGACCGGACGAAACTGCCAAAAAATAATCAAAAATAGAAGTAGGGTTCGGAGTCCTTACAGCGAGACAAACACAATATCCAACAGCAACGAACGACAAAAATCGCTCCGCGGGCCCCGAAATCGGACTTCTTCCTTTGCTTTTTCGCTCTTTCACTCTCTTCAAAATATCTGATTTTATAAAATGATTTTCTCTCTCCTCAAAACGACTGATTTCAGCTTTATAAAACTCAGATCGGCCCGGCCGATAGCCATATCGTCCCGGGACGATCAGACCAATTTTGATCGTCCTGGACCGTTTCAGGGCTATGCTCAGGACGATATTGTGAACAGTACAGATCGGCCTAGACGATCTCAATATCGTCCTGGACGATCCTGTCCAGAAATCATTCCAGAAAGCACTCCAGAAATCAGCTGTTTTCAATGCACTGATCGGCCTGGACGATCTCAACATCGTCCTGGACGATCCTGGGAAAAATCACTCTTCCCAGCAGCTACAGCAAAGGAACGAGGTCTCACAACAAAAGGGTTCAATCAAATGAGTGGAGGAGAGTGAAGAAGTGGTTACTCATGTATAACTACCACTTCCCCTAAGTGATGGTCGAACATCTAAGGTTAAAATTGATTAGATGATTTTATTTTAATGTAATAAATCAATTTTTGATTGACAGTGCAAAATATTCCCTCAAGATTTGAAAGTTTGTATTTGAAATATTATCTTAGACAATCATCAACATTTAGAGCACACACATAAAATTAAAATCCTAATTATTTGATTTTATTCTATTCCTTGCCATAGGTCATTAACTATAGCTTCCACCTTAGTTTAAGCCATAGAGATTGATCCAATCTACCTCAATTGGCTACTTGTGCCACATCATTCTCTTTTAATAGGTGGGCCAATCTAGGATGACCCTTAAGATTATAAGCTTATTATTAAGACCCATCCCATATGTGATTATCTTACTTTGTTATATATTCTTTATGTATAATGGAGTATTTTATGTGCACATATAAATAATTGTTTTTATAAAAGTAGAGTTCAAGAAAGTGACATAATGATGCTATAATGAAATCATAAGATTCATGTTCATCAGCCTATTGACTTAAGGATGAACCAAAATGGCCAACACCACTCTAATATAAATACATGTTTAGATACATTAGTTGAGTCATGTCCTAGCTCAGCGAATCTATCAACTATATGTGTATTTATTTGATGCTAATGATAAACTTTCATGAGTTTAAACACTAGCTTAGCAAGTCAATAAAAGCGCACACCTTGATATTATTGACCTAGGGCATTATGCTACTTCATATTGATGATTGGAGCATGATAAATTATAAGTTGTGATATTTAATTTTAAGGATCAAACTTGGGATTACACAGGCTTATGTAGCCAATTATTAATCCTACACACTAACAAATTAAAGTCATTTGAACTTGGTGAGATTACTCTATCTCATAATTGAAATATCAACACTCAAAAGAGGAGAACCTACAAGATATATTACTGATGTATAGTTGATATAAGTTTGGTTATATTGTTAAGGTCTAGTTGCTTCTAATGGTAAATATAATATGATGCCAATGATGTAAGAAAATATGCCAATGAAATATTGAGATGATATATATATATATATATATATATATATATATATATATATATATAATAAGGAAAGCAATGTATAAGTAAAGAGCACAAAATCAATTAGAAAATATAAGATTAATCATTCTAATCACAAAGTACAATCTACCAACAATAAACTACTCCCTTGTTTGTCATCACAATAACTAAATAGAGATACTAAAGAGAAACACATACATCACAAAGTACAAAAGTAAAAACAATACAAACACAAGGATGAAAATACAAAGCAAACTAAAAGTACGAAGGATCCTTATTAGGTGGAGGTGGTGATTGTTTTTGGAAGAATTAGTGGATTGAAGCAAATTACTCCCCAAACCAAGCTATGTCATTGTCGTGTTGTCGCTGTTGTTGTGCTACATAGTTATCAAAGCAAGACATATCATTATCAAGTTATTGTTGCTGCTCTGCTACGTCTGTGTCAAACTAAGCTTCTCATTAGTCAACCCTCTGAACTAGCTGTTTGGGTTGAAAAGTTTAATCTTCTTTGTGAAAAGTGATTTTGAAAAGTTTAATCTTCTTTGTGGAATTTAAAATTGACCTTAAATTTTAATTCTGAAATCGAGCATCCCATCATAAAAGGTATACCACCTCGAGGGGTGGAAATAAGATTTTGAAATGGGGTTCATATTTAGAGTTGCAAATTTCATCTAAAATATTATAGTCAAATTTAAGAAAGAACCACATATGGCCCCAATGGGTCATAGTGTGGTTCGATCGAATATCTAACTACGATAATCTAGATGAATTATTGTTAATCTCATATTCAAAATTTTTTCAACAAATGATATATCTCTCAAAAGGAAGAAAATATCATTCATTATCAATTATTCAAACATGACGATAACTAGGGGTGTCAATTCGGGTCAACGGGTCGGGTTCGGGTCAAACCCGAAACTATTCAGGTCAACCCGAACCCGAGTCATTTTTAAAAATGGGTCAGGTTTCCGGACCCGAACCCAACCCGACACAAATGACCCGGGGTTGACCCAAAATTGCTAATTTTTGGGTAAAAAATTGGGTCAATCTTTGATTTTTGGGTAAAAAATGGGTTAATCTCGGATTTTTGGGTCAAATATGAGTTTTCTTGTCACTTTCGGGTCAATTTTGGGTTGCTGGGTCAACCCGAACCTGACCCTATTTTTAAAACGGGTTGATTTGTTGAACCCGAACCTGACACGTTTTGGGTTCGGGTCGTGTTTCGGGTTGTGTCAAAAATTGACACCCCTAACGATAACGATCATCGTTGATTTTGACTTTTCCAGAGAAAATTAATTGAATTTTGACAACTGATTTTTAAAAAGTTGATGCATGTTCTAAATCTCCTATGAGCGTAAGCTCTCCTACTTAATTGCATCATAAGGAGGCTGAATTTCCATCAAATACTCTTGATTAAAATTACGGTATAAATTTTATTTAGAGTTTTTAAGGATTGGAATCAAAGAAGATGAATTTGGAATCTTAATTGAGACTAAATCAAGTTAGAGCACTTATTTTTGGAATCAACGGAGGAGAGGTAGGAGATACTTAAAGATTTTGAAATAATTCAGAAGTGTCCCAACCTAATCTAAGTGTTGGTTTTTAAATTTTGGATTGAGAAAATCTTTAATTTGAGTTGAATAAATTATTAAAAATTTGTGATTATATTCCTGAAGGTTGGGGTCTTATGATTCAAAATCTACCCCAAACCTTAAATCTAAATTATGCACTAGACTATAGTAGCCCGAACCTAACTAATGCAATATAAAATTTTGACTTACCCTAGCCTAGATTTGGGAGCTAACTAACCACCTAGGTGATTTGAAATCCATGAGTATGATCATTTTTATGAAAGAGTGATAGGGATATTATTATTAAAGTTTTTTAGAATTGGGACCAAAGTCTAGAGCAGATCCTAATTGGTGCCTTAACTTATGTTAGGTGAAAATGGTTGAATCAAATGTAATTAAAATTTTAGTCTCTTTTAAATTTATTTCTAATGTAATACATGCTAATTGACTCGATTAAATACATGGAATATTTATGAAGCAATTTTAAAAAGGTTTGAAAATCATTTTTACCTGGAGATTGCATAACATTCTCTTGACAAATTTGCAAGCTTAAAAGCCAGGTGGCCTACCAGAATCTACGGCGGGGAGGTGCCTAATAAGAAGGAGAAGTAAATTTATATGATTATAAAGAATCTAGGTGGTCCCGAGATTACTTCTTAGATTGTTAGAGTTTTTATATTATCTTAAAAATTTTATTTGAATTTAAGTAGAAAAAGTTTGTTAGCATACCATCACTAGCCTCCACATATCTAGGCTAAAAAAAAAATGTAAATCGCTTAAAAACTAAGAAAAATAGGCAACCCTAGTTGCAAATCACATTAATTCAAACACATCAATAAATCAAATCAATTAAATAAATATTCATAGGCAAACTATGTGTTTATTACAACTCAGAAATTATATAAATTAAAAGTGGCCATGCACCACTAACCACAAACCCGAATTCTAAAATCCTACGACATATGCAAGTGACTTTGAATGGGTTACTCTCTGTCTTCAAATGTTTATCCTTCTCCTTTTTGGGCTCCTTGGATTTATCGTGTCTTGATACCCATAATGAAAAAGAAAACTCTTCCCCTGAAGGGTAGGTTATTCTTTTTACCTTGGGTAGTGAAATGATCAAAATTTTGGCTTCCAAATGAAAAAGGACCCTCCCCTTAGGGATATCCTTTCTTCTTTGAAATACAACTTTGGATACTTGTATCCCAACTCAAAGGCACTTTCATAACTCTTAACTTTTAAACAAATTACATTGATATTGGAAAGAAAAATCTTAACTCTCCTATAAGATTATTCTAAGCATTTACAAATAAAATGCATCCCAAGTAGTTTAAATATATTTAGTAAAGTAAATCATACTTGGCAACACTCTTATTTATTTAGGGCTAAGTAGCTAAAACACAAGTAGTAATTATAATAATTATTAATTTATCCCCCCTTTTATTGCCCTACACTAGCGTGGCCACCTATAGAAAACTCAGTGAGCAATCAGATCGGTCCTAACCTAAGGGTAAACTGTCGCCCATCAAATAAATTCATAGATTATAATTAAAGTAAATAAACACTAACACCAATCAAATTTTAATCACAACATATAATGAAAACTCAAAAAACCCGTCACATAATAGTAAAAAATAAATACTGGCCTAGCCTAGACTAGAGTTAGTTGTCCTAGTAAATCATCTAAAGTGTGTGAGATTGGCTGTGTGGCTTGGATATATCCTAGATTGGGTAGTTTATTAAATTTATCTATTGTTTATATTTGTTGAGGGTTGAAGGAAAAAATTATGGTTGAGATTAAATTTTAATGTATTAAGGTTTATTTCAAAATGTTTTAAATGTCATTTGGTTAAATGAATTTAATTAATTAGATATTAAAATACCATTAAATTTTAATTAATTTGACCAGTTGCTAATTTTAAGGGTTAAATTAATTTAAATTAATTTGACCAGTTGCTAATTTTAAGGGTTAAATTTATGTTCATGGCATTATCACAATGGGTTAGAGGAACCAAGCATTCTTAGGACACTTAGCCCCGCAACTCAAGGTAGTCCAGCCTACAAACTAGGTTGATGTAGTTGAATTAAGGGTTTTAATTTAGTTAATTAATTAAGAGTCATTTAATTTTAAGGTTTTACACTCCATTGGATCCATTCGTGGCGTTGTCATAATAGGCTCAAGGGACCAAACCTTCCTCGGACATTTAGCCCCGTAGCTCAAGGTAATCCATCATAAAAACTACATCCTTAGTGTGTATGTTGTGTATTAAAATATTGTTTGATTGATTTTATTACTTAAGTTAGAGTTTTCGGAGATTTTAACCAATTATTGAATTTATGGAATTATTGGAATTATTTTGATGTGTTACTAAAGGGGTTAAAGTTTACTTTTAAAATTAAAGTGATTTCTAGAATTTTATTATTTTTCTTAAATATTAGACCTTAAGATGAGTCATTAGACTCAGAGTTTTCTTAATTTAGATTTTTTTATATTAAGTTAGAAATTTTTGAAGTTTTAAACTATGGTTGATGAGGGAGTTGACTTTTTAACTTTGACCAAATTTGGAGAGTTGACATTTTTTAAATACTAGATTTTAATTAGAGTTAAATGGCTTTGAGTTTGGCCAATTTAAAATTTTACTGAATTACTTATAATTTTTCAAAGTTGGGGCATTTTTTTATTTTCTAAAATTGTTTAATTAAAGGGGACTTTAAGATTTTGATCCAAATCAATTCCAAACTCCTTGAAATCACCCCAAAGATTAGAAATTACCTAATGGGATATTTCTTAGTGTTTAGATATTTTTTGATTTTTTTTATAATTTTAATTAATTGAATGAATTAATTATTAACTTTCCTTAAAAAATAAATTAAAATTAAATTTAAATTAATGGTCATCTGATAGGGATTTTACTTTTTATTAATTAAGGGCTTAAGTATGAACATTTTGAAATATTATTTGGAATTTTTGGATTCAAATTGGATTTATTGTGAATTGTTGAAGTTCTAGGCTTAATTAAGGATTAACTTAGGATTAATCATATTCTTAGCTTAATGACCCTTAAAATCAACAAACTCCTAGCCTCGGATAGGTAGTGTTACTAAGTTTAAGATCCCAAAGTTTTGTTTCTATCAAATGCATGATTGGATTCCTATAATTTCTCTAAAATCCTAAGTATAGTCCTTAGGTGTCACTAGGTTAAATGGATTTTAAATCAGAGTCAATAACCCCACAAAATACATCATAGATATCCACAACATACAAATGCTCAAGGAGCATGTGACCTATATCTAGGTATATTGAAGAAAGTAGATTTCTCCAATACTTAAGTCAAACCATAACCTAAGCAATGTGAAATCCACCTACAAACAAATCCCCTAACTAATATTATTATGATATGATGGTAAGGAGAGCACCCAACATCACCTTCAACCACCAATATCAAATGCTATTGGAAAGAGCTAAGCAACCATTGAATATACTAAGGAAGTAATACACATGCAATTAACTCAGACTAGCTTTTGTCTTGACTAACTCATCTCTACATACACTTCAGCTTTGATTTAAAATTTCAATCAACAAGATTAGTAAAAAAAAAATGAAGATTAAAGCTCAATAAAAGGTTATTTAGAATTTAGATTAATACAAGATCAAATAGTTTTAAAATAATACTCAAAGTAATTTGAAAATTTTACTAAAAATAAAGGGGAACATGCCACACTATATTGCTAAGCTTCAAAATATTTAATTTGATAATCATTAAAAGGTTGACTAAGAACCCTATATCAATTAAATGCAAAGATCCAAAATCCATAACTCACATTGACTTTATTTTAATTTTAAGTAAACGGACATAAAATTCTGAAAAAATTAGGGTTTATTCATAAAATTTGGTTAAAAATGTAATTACTATGAATTTTAAAGTTTTTGTTAATAAAAAGATTTTAAAACTAATAAAATAAATTAAATTGCTAATGGTGATGGCAGGATACGTTATGCTACACGGCAACATTCTGAGCATCGAAATGATACCGTGGTAGTGGGCAGTCCTTGTGGCATAATCTTGACCGTTAGATAAATTCTATGTTAACAGAGAGGTGAGGATTGCCAATGATGACCTTGTGGCAATCATTTCCAATCATTATGAGAGGTGGAAATGCAATGCTGCACGCCACTTATCTGAGTCAGCAAGACTCGTACACCATAGGATCCTCCGTGGTTTGGATCAATTGCCTGGATGGAGTTGGACCATAAACCAAACCATAGAATCAAATACATGATTGAACCGCATCTTTAATCAATGAGATCATGACTATTTATCTCATGATCAATGGTCCAAAAAATATACATGCATGCATAGGCTTGATAAACCCTAGGAAATAATAAAATGCTTTGTTTTTGCAAAACACTGAACCAAATGAAATGAAATTTTAAAAATAAATATGATACATGAAGAGCATTAGTTGGGAAGTGTTTATTTGGTTTAAAAGTTGCTTTTTCAGAAAGCTATTTCAACCCAAGGTTTTAGAGGCAGGGTTAAACTTTTACCTTAATCCAATTGGTGGATTTGGGAGATTTTTAGTTTTCTAAGCTTGTAAATTGTCCATGTATGATTTACTAGAAGGATACCACCATTGAAAATGCTTGGATCAATGGAAAATGTAGATGGATCGAGTTCAAGCTAGGTTGGCTGGAGATCGTAGTGCCAGTGACTCCTTTCCGGTGGTTTTGAACTAGAGAAAGGTTGAGGGAGACGTGGAGAGTAAAAATGAAAAGAGAATAGGCTTTGGGGAGACTTCCGGGCTAGGAATTGAATGAATATGTCAAATGAGCTAATTTCATTCCTTAAAGATTAGGTTTTGAATTGAAGGGATGGGATCAATCAGAGCCCTTGCTCTGATGAGGGACAAGTGTCCTAAGCTACTAGAAGGTCAGGGGAAAACTTAGGTCGAGCTTGTTTACTATAGGTGGCTTTGGGCTTGACGGGGGACCACTTTTCATATTTAAGTTAATCCAAGTCTTAGACTTTGTTTAGAGAGCTCTAAGAGGACTTTTGTCCTTATTTAAAAACCTTGGATCAGCTAGGTTTAGAGGAGGTTTTGTTAGAATGAATGGGTTGAATGTTAGGAATGGTATTGAGCTTAAGTTGATTACTTTGACTAATCAACTGGTCAAAGGGTGATGAGATGGCATCCATGTGATATGTAAGTGTTGATGGAATAGTTTAAAAGAGGCATGAGGCTACATGGAAAGAGATTGAATATATAGTCAAGTACATGGATAATTTTAACCAAATGCCCAAGTTAATTAAGTCAAACCTAGCTGGATTTGATTCATAAATGATTAGGAGGTATTAAATCATGTATTATAGTAGGATTAAAGGTTTAAAGAAGTCAATTTGGCCAAATGAAAGGATTTACCCCAAATAGGCTAAGTTTTGACCAGCCTTTGACTAAGTTGACCAAGTCAACTATTGACTGTGTCAACTTATCCAATTAGGTCCAAACCACTAGGGGAGGTGTTCAAAGAAGTTTTGATGAGTCTGATGTTAATTTCGAGTTGAACTAAGTAAACAAAGGGCTTATGGTTGATCTAATCAGCCAAGTTGACCCAAGGGCAGGGATTTGGCACAATAAGTTAAAATGATCAAAGGAGTTCACTAGGGGTGGTTTCAAGATTTGGGGAGGTCATTTTAGTCAAATTAATTGTTTGGACCCTTAAGGGCCTGTTTAGTCAACTTAGGTTGACTTGGTCAACAAGGTTAACCTAGGGCTTGGGTTTCGGTCCAACAGGTTTGGTTTGATGTTTGATGACAAGTGGAGGTGGTCCCATGTGAAAGTCCGTGAGGTGTGTGAAACCCTAAAGAATTATCCCTAAGGCTAACTAACAGGGGGGTGAATTGGTATTTAAAAACTTCTTTAAACATAATGAAAAATCCTTTTATAACTTGACGCGAAAACGAATTAAATTCACGATAAAAAGATATATCAATATTTTCACTCATGAAATTAATAAAAAAATAATAACAAATACAAAAAATAATAAAAGGAAAGAACATCCCATATTTATAGTGGTTTGATCTAACCTGAACTACGTCCACTCCCCGGAGGCACCCTCCGAGTATTGCACTAAACCTTTTAATGTCTCTTATTTACCCCCAAAATAAGGAGGAGAAGCCCTTACAAAATCTTTCCACCAATCCGGTGTGGCAGAGGATCGAAACTCCTTTCACAGGCGAAGAACATTGATTCTTTTTTCTCCATCTAGAAGATGGCAGAGAACCACGAATCCCTTTCACCTTCTTTGGTATGACGGCGGAGTAGCCGGGTTCTTTGACACTAAAGATATTTTCTTCTTCCCAAAACTTTCCTCAACATGAACCTTGAATCTGATGGTACTAAGGTTCAAGTTTGACAGAGTAACCATGTGAAATCCCCTTCACACTCCCTTGAAACCTATTCCAATGATCTTCTCCCTCTTAAACTCAACCATTTTCTCTCTCCCTGTCAAGTTCTCTCTTCAAACTTTCTTTAGAAGAATGAATACACAATGACTGCCAAAGGCACTTACCAAGTGCCTTAAGAAAGCTTAAATATAGGGCTTTTAAAAAACCCTAAAAGTTCAATTCTGTCGTCAAAGATCATACAGTGCGATCGATAGATTATCTTGTATGATTAGTACAAAATAGCTCTTTTAGCTTGTATGATCAATATTACCTTATACGATTAGTTTAAGTATTTGAATAGATCATCCATTATGATATTGAGATCATTTGGGATGACTAGTTCAACCAAAAAGTAGTTCATCTAGGACAAAACTTGGGATAACCAAAATCGTCTATATTGATCTTCTAATATGAAATTTGTATAATATGATCAGAATATCAAAATTAAGCAGATTTGATTGACTAATCACATGATTAATTTTGGCAAGATTTTTAGAGATCATCTATTACAGTGTATATCATCATAGATGATTATAAAGAAATATGAAATGCATAACCTTGCCTAATTTGTGATTGGCGGTTATTTTTCATTATCATAACTGATCGTCCTAGATGATTTAGATTGTCCAGCACGATTAGTTAGATTAGCCAATCGTATAGTACGATATAAATCATACAATATGATTAGTTCAAACATTAAACTTCTGATTTTGACTCAACTCACTCCCCCTGAGTGTGTGCGTGCTTTGTCATTAAGCAAGCATATACCCTTACAGAACTTGACTCAAAAAAAATAAAAAATATATCAATGAATATCATAAAAATTATTACAATATAACATATTCTATCCAATCTTGAGCCTTAAATATTTGTTAGAAGTTGTATGGTATTCCTAAAAATTAGTACACACACAAATAAAATATATTGCAAATACAAGTAGATAATAGGATGTGAGCTACAATATTTGTTATCATCATAAAGATAAACTCGTGAGCTCGAGTTGAAACAATCTCTCCCTTTTTGATGATGACAAACATTACTGGTTGAATTTATAAAATTAAAAATATTTTCTCCTCATCTTTCCCTCACTAAGATAATTATATTAAAATAGGAGAAATAAAAAAGTTTCTTTTTTTTTTCTTTTTCATTTTTTTAGCATATAAATAAAAATAATAAAAAAAAACTTTTAGAACCTAAACAAAAATTAAATTAATGCAAATATAAGATGAACATATGCAACTTAATCATAAATACAACCAATCAAACATATTCTCCCACTTTAACATATTAAAAAGAAGGAAAAAAAAAATAAAAAAATGGAACACACATAACAGACTCTAATCAGGTGGAGGTGGTGCTGATGTTTAAGAAGAATCAATTAATTATAATAAATTTTCTCAAAATAAGAAAGTCACCTCTTGATTTTATTCAAAAATATAGTAAGAAATGAATTGACGGCACTAAGATCCAGAAAGTTTAGAAATTTAAATTTTATTTGCCCTAGCTCAAGCTCCTTATAGGTTAAAGTCATTTTTAAACAAAAATCTAATTTAGAAAATGAATTAGAGAAAAAAAATATATTTTTCAATCTTCTTATATAAAATATATCTAATAGAATATCAAAGCAAAAAATGGTGAGTTAAGAATCATGATTTTCAAACTCAAGTATCAAAAGTATCATTTAGATACATGGGTTTTTTATGATTTAAAAATATAAGAAAGGTAAGTTAACTTATTGTGGGCATATTTTGTGCCTCTTTATCAGTTTTTGGCATACTTTACATATCTTTTAAATTTTGATACACTTTTGTGCATCTTTCAATTTTGGCATATATTGCACATATTTCTTATTTTGGGATCATTTTGTGCCTATTTTAATTTTTGTAATTTTACTTTCTTTCTTAATCTTTAAAGACTCAATGTAAATCCGATCCAATGATAAAAACGAAAAACTTGATTAAGAAAATTATGAAGTTGATTCATCATATTGCAAAAGATTCCTATGAGATAAAAGAAATGTAAGATCTCTACAGGAAAATATGCCATTATAGTTAGAGTTTTCGACAAATAAAAATAAGCAAGAAAATACGACGGCAGAACTGACAGAGTATACATCAGTATATTTTTGGCATAATTTCTAATAAAATTTCCACCGTATGAATACAGGCATATATTCCGCCAAAGTTTGACCAAAAAATTTATATTTTCTAGCAAAAATTCTGCTAGTTTTCACTAGGGGAATTACCAACAAAAATTGCACCAACTTACTTAAACTCGACAAATTTTTACCGATGCATTTTTTGTCGGTGAATAACTAACTGATAATCTGTAAAAAAAAAAAAGCAATGGAAAGGGCCCAGTTTTTACCCTCCACCGTCTTTCTTCTAATTCTTCTCATTTCTTTTCACTTGCTTTGCTTAGTTGAACCCGAATGCTACCGGTCACTCGCCGACTTTGCCTAATCCCGAACATGATGAGAATCTCGCAGACTCCATTGAACCCCAAATGTAATCAGACCTTGCCAACTCTTCTAAACCTTGAAGGCGACTGGACTCTCACTAACTGCGCCGAACCCCGAACGTGACTGGACCCTCGCTGACTCCACCAAACTTGCAACATTCTTTGCTTAGTTTGGCTCGTGTCTGAGAGCTGCCCCAAATGCAATCACCATCGCCAACTTTAACTATCTTATTGTGATCATCAATATCTTAACTAGTCAATATCTTAATGAGATGTTTTGTGCATGCATAACAAAGAGCAAATGAAACATGATAGGCATTGGGTTAGAATCAAAGTAAAATGCAACAATGGATACGCATTATGTCATATCCTATATGTGGTATGATTTTCAGATAGATATTAGAAAAACATGAATTAACATGATATGCAACCCTAGAGAGCTGCCCCGATATATTTACTTATTTGTTGTTTGGACATCTTGACTTTTTTATTATTGGATATTTGTTGATGATATTCTTCTTGTTTTTGTTTTTCTTGTATATATTTATGTTCAATAATTTGGTAATATTCTTGATTAGAGTTGAATGTTTGAATGTATAGAGTATTGCATTTTTTTCTATGTAGGTTGTATTATGGAAATTAGTTTCAAAAGAAAAAAAGGTTATTTTTTGCTTATACTCTAGGTTTCTGGCATATTATTCGCCAGAACTACGCCGATAATATGATAAGATGAAAATAAAATGACATTTCTTGCATTTATTTGTGATGGAAGTTCCAACATATGTTTTGTTGGTAATGCTCATCGATAACAGTTCAGTGGCTTAAGGCGACAAATTATTCGCTAATAATTTTGGCATATAATTTTTGCCGGAATTACTTACGGATTTTACGCCGGAATACGCCACCAAAAAGGCCCTAATTTCTTATAATATTTTCGTCAAAATTGCACTAAAAAAACTATCAGAAACATTTATGATGAAAATTTTTTGCTGGTTTAGACTTTCCTACGCATGAATTATCATCGGATCATTTTGCGTTGGAATTTTGCCGAAAAGCTTATATTTTTGGCAGATTTTGATTGCTACTGACAGATTTGGACCACCAGTAACAAGGTATTTTCCTATAGTAGATGATAAAAAAGATTTAATTTCAAAAATCTAATTCTTAAATTGATATAGTTTTTATTCAAAAAGTGCAATAACCTTATTAAGGAAATGAGGAGAGACAATCATGCATTTCCTTCCTTTAATAATTTAGAAAAGTCAATCATCACTTTACTTAAAATTTTTAGGTAAAAAAGGAGGTAAGATTTTCATTAAAATTTTTTGAGAGAAGTGAATTGATTATGTTATGCAAATATAATGTGAAATGTAATTTGTGTGTGTTGATCATAGGTAAATCATAAAAACATACATGAAAAATAAAATAAAATGATTACAAATAAAAAAAAAACATCAAAAAATAGTACTGAAAACATTTATAATGAACAAAACAAAACTAAGAACATATATGCATTCATTAACTACAACACATAAATATACAAATAAAAATTTATACCTCATTACTTTGCTCTTGGCCTGATGTTTCAGAAATTATGTCTGCCTAGGAGTTTTTTTTTTTCTTTTTATCATTTACCCTTATTGCAATCTTCTTATTTTTACCAATTACAGTTAGATAAATGATTGGGGTTGAATGGATAATACCATAGTTTGATTGAAGATTAGACTTAACTATGATTATATAGAGGATAGAAGTCTAGGGTGGGAGTTGGATTGAAGGCTGGATTGAAATTTGATTAGGGTCTCTATGATTGAAAAGTGGGCAACTGTCAACCATAAGATCACCAAGTAGGTGTCTAGACATGTTCTGATGACCTCATACACAAATGAGGTCAAAAATATACTTGTCATTAAGCCAATTCGACATGAAGTGTGAAGTCTTGAAGGGATAATCATTGATGGACTAATGATGAAATATGATTCGTTTATAACTAATGTTAAAAGAGATTAGTAATTATCTTGATTTTTTATTCAACTTGTTATCTTTCTATTGTCCTAACTTATGGTAAACGAATGATATCAAAATTAGGCAATTTCTTGTTGGAACATGTTTGATTGCAAAATAATCATAACTATAGTAACATGTGTAAATACATTTGTGAAACCTCTCATGATATATCTCAACTATTTGTGTTCATATGATTGCATGTTTCTTGTGGTTTACTTAAAGTGTTTTCAATTAGCATTTGCAAATGGCTTGTTTGGTTTCCCTTTTGCATAGTATTGATAAAAAGAACATAAAAAAGGATGAATATTCATGTTGACATTAAGTTATATTGAGTTTGAGTTGTATCCAATTTGTCTTGCTTACCATTATTTGTGATAAAATAATACTTCCCAACATGCTTCATGAATTTTTCTTAAAATAGCATTATAAGTTTGTTATGGAGAATCGACGTTGCATCTCTTAAATGGAATTTAATCAAAATTTGCTATATGTTTAAGTGATTTATGGCTAGCTTGGAGAGATTCATATGTAAATATGTAAATTTGTATTTAACTTTAATGTATATTTTCATTGCAGTCATTCTACAAGTGATGGTTAGATGAAGAATGCATAAGCCATTCGTGGCATTCAGATGAACGATGGTTAAAATATAAGTTCAATATAAATGCATGGCACTATAATCATGTTTATGTTGAGATTTATGTGAATGTGTGTTCTTAACTATCCCTCCAAACTATCCTTGCATTTTGGGTTTTAATGGCATATGAAAGCTTTTGGTGCAAGTAAATTTTCATCTCTTATTTCTTTCGTTTCCATGCGAGAGAGTTTGCATGCACAGTCATGACATAATGACATTTATTTGTTTGATGATTAAAGTTTTATGAAATTTCCTTCAATAAGGATTTTGTATACAGTTGAATGCACATTTTTTTTTAATATATTGATTATCAAGTTTTGGTAATCCATTAGGTTAAGATATATGCTTTATGCGTAGTATGATATACATACATCCATGCTCAATGGATAAATGCTAAATGATCACATCAAGGAATTTTAAGTTGTTAATAAGAAGATAAAGTTATTTCACTCATCCCTTTTAAATTACATTTGGTCATGAGTGCCTATATATTTATGGGAAGCATAGAAAAAGTAATCACTTAAACTATAAAGTACGTTTCTTTCCATGCTAGTTGATGAATTGTTCTCCTAATGATTTCATTGATATTAGCATGTTTAGTGAAGTTTGGTGTTAAAAAATGTTTACATTCAAAATCATGCTTTAATATCATGTGTTAAGTGAAATTCACAAGTTTATTGGAATGTTGCTTATGTATATTTGAGATGACATGGCGTAGGGATTTGTATCTATGATAGTAAGTGTTCATGTATTCCATGCATAGGTGTATGTCCCATATTAATGAGCTTTCATGTTCTTTGTGCTTATAGGTTTTGTGTTATATACATTACATTACAAAGAGACAATGTGACTTTTGAAATAGACAATGTTAGTAAAAATGAAATTCTTTGAGATGGTTTATGCTCGTAAATTCATTGCTTTTGTTTAGGAATGGGTATTCATTTAGGTGGACTATTATTTATGTTGGAAGTAATATATGTATGTGTGAGCAATTTTCTAAAAATAATGAGAGTTATTATATACGTATACATGTAGGTTTTCCAATCAAACTCCATTAGTTGATTTTGATAATTACAAGCATCATATACAATTTTTAAGTCTCATACTTATGTATAGTTGAATGGTTGCATTTCCTCAGTTGTATGTATGCCAATGTTAATGAAGCAATGCACTTATGATTTACTCGCCGCACGATCCTAGCAGAATTTTTTTTATATGTCATATATGCATAATTTCATACTTTAATTTAAATATACACATAGCTTTATATGATATTATCATTTATTAGTTCCATTCCCTTACACATATTCTTTTTTTAATATTACTTGCAAGGGACTTTTATCTTGCATTTGTCATTGGTTGGCGTGTCATCTTTCATGGGCCATATGGAAAGGCTAAAATGTTTTGTTGGGGGTATGCGATTATGCCCATATTTGTCAGGTTAGGTATAATTTTTGCAACTTATAAAGACCTACTCTATTATGTGACCAATGGCAACACTAGCACACACAATACTGCTTTTTTTACTTTCCCACCCTATAATGTATTATAGGATGGTTTAGTCATTGACCATAGGTTAGTGCACCTACAAAGTCCTGCCTTATTGGTTGTGTCTTATCCTCTCTATGAACCCTAGAGACCTTTTAAGTATATATGTAAGCCACCTACTTGTGTCATGTGAATTATTATTTTCCTGTACGAAGCGGGCCTCGCTAGGATGATTTTTTTTTAGTTTTAAAATGTTAAATAACTCAAAAAATTAGTTCTTAATAAATTTGAGCTTTCAAATATGATTTTCATCACCATGTTAAAGAAGAATATAAAAAATGAAATAAAATACAAGCTCTAGTATGTTATGTTGATATTTGTGTTAGCTTTATATTATTTATCTCCTTGTAGATGAGAGATTTAGCTTTGTTATTTAAACCTAGTGTAGAACTTTTATTGAAGTTCATTTGCTACCAATAATAATATAGAGAACTATCAAAATCCAAATCAACTAAACTAATTAATGAAATATAATTAACAAACTCATAACTAGTCCTACAATCTGTAATGAACCAATTAAAGATAAATATGTTGAGTCCAGTAATTAGGTTGTTAAGCCTAAGTAAATGTCCCACGGCTACCAAGAGGGGGGTGAATTGGTAGTTTTTAAAATTTTAAACCCTCTTAATGATAAAGTTGAACCGAAATAAAATTTTCTTTTAAAGTTTATAGAAAAATGTTTTTCAACCACAGTGTTGTTAAAACTGAAATTTAAAGTGCGGAAACGTAAAAGCAATAAAGTAAATGACACCAGATTTATAGTGGTTCGGTCTATAACCAGACCTACATCCACTCCTCAGAGGCACCCTCTGAGTATTGCACTAATACCACAAAGTGACTCTCCTTTAGCACCCACAGCAAGGCGGAGAAGCCTGTACAAAACACTCTTTTCACCACTACCCGGTGCGGCAGAGAATCGTCGTCCTTTTACACAATCCACAGTGCTGGCAGAGAACCGTCGTCCTTTCACACTCTCCTAGTGTGGGCAGAGAACCCTACGGCTGTTCACACTCTCCAAGTGTAGGCAGAGAACCTTCTTCCTTTTACACTCTCCTAGGGTAGGCAGAGAACCCTACGGCTATTCACACTCTCCAAGTGTCGGCAGAGAACCGGACCTTCTTGAATGATCTTCTCACAAGAATCTAGAAGGAAGAAAGAAAAGAGTGAAGAAATCCAATTTCACAAGTAGAGACTCTTACCTTAGCAATCCAAGTGAAGCCTTCTCGCTCCAATGGTAGGAATCCTTCTTTGAATGCTCTCTTCCACTCTCTCCTTGGCTATTCTCTCAATAGGCACGAAGATCAAATGACAAAAAGATTGGGTGGCAGTCTAATTTGGACTATTTATACAAAAGACATGAAAAACCGCCCAAAAACTGCATATTTTCAATTCTGTACGCAGTGGATCGTCCCGTACGATCCTGGATCGTCCTGGACGATATTACTTAAACGATCTGAAACGACCCAATTTGTATATGTGTACGAAATGACTTCGTACAGCTGATCGTCCTGTACGAACTAGGTTCGTCCAGTACGAACGGTTATTACAAGGTCGGTTCTAGAAACTGCTGAAAACTGTTCTAAGTCGTTTTATCGTTTGGACGAAAATATGTTCGTCTGGACGAAAATTTTCCAGAGAGCCGATCGTCCTGGACGATTATTTATTTTGTCTGTACGAAAATTTTCCAGAGCACCCATCGCCGCGGACGATAATTTGCTTTCGTCTGGACGAAAATTTTCCAGAGAGCTGATCGTCCGGTACGATAATTATTTTCGTCTGGACGAAATTTTTCCAGAGGACTGGTCGCCTCGTACGATGGTAAAATTCGTCTGGACGAAATTTCACAGAGAACCCATCGTCCGGGACGATATTAAAATTCGTCCTGGACGAATAGGACTTAGAAAAATTTTTCCAAGCAAGTTCCTATTCGTTCCAAATGCTCTATAGGAGATAACTGACAGATCGTCCAGTACGATAAATATCGTCCTGTACGATCAGTATAGAATTTCAAGATCTCCTTATTTGTGTGTGTAAGATTTTATTCACTCAATTACAATCACTCCCTTTCAAAATTAATTCAGAGAAAAGACAAACTTCAAATAAACAAAATTTCTCATGTTGAATTTGATTTGAAGTTTTCGTAGTCTGGAGTCTGATTTTCCTGAAATGTTAGTACACACAAGAGCAAGTGCAAATCTTCTGAAATTGATAGGAGATAACTATACATTTGAACAATAATGTTTGGAATCATCAAAACTACATAAGTTGCACAAATATAAATCATTCAAATAGCAACTATTCAAATAATCTCCCCCTTTTTGATGATGGCAAAACAATTATTATTAGTATGGTTTCAAGTTAAAACAAATCTCTTATCTCCTAAACTCCCCCTGAATTTATGAGTACATTAAAATAAGGAGGCATTAAAGAACAATATTTTTGTTTTTCAAAAATTTTTAACACAGAAAACACAAACCACAAAAACACAAATACAAACATAATAATTTCTGATACCATATTTTTGTTTTTAAAAAAAAAATTTTTAACACAGAAAACACAAACCACAAAAACACAAACACAAACATAATAATTTCTCCCCCTTTTTGACAGCAACAAAAAGTGAAGAAGAAAAAGACAAGAAATGTAAATAATTATATGAAATTCATTGTTAAAATTTAATCTAAATTGTGATTTGACATAGGGTATGCAATTTTAAACTAAAGATATTAGGTCAATCATAGAAATTCATAAAATTTATGAAATGATATAACATTGTAAGTAAGAAGAATTTATCAAAGACATGATTCAATTTAGACATTTTGATTATTGAAAATCATTACAAGTGAGATGTAAAAAAATCTATATTTCAAAGTTCAATAGAATATAAATGAACATTAGATCAACTTGAATTAAGAGATTAAACGAATTTGGAAAGAAGAGAATTACCTCATGTGGTGCTTTGCACATCTTTTCAAAGTTTTGGAGCACATTTTTGTGCATTTTTCTTTGGTTGGGCTTATTTTGTGCCTCTTTTTCACTTTGCAAATTTTTGCGAATCCCTTTTGATTTTTGTACATTTGTATAATGTTCAAGAGTAATTTGACCAATTCTTTCCAAAATCTATAATCTAAGATTTCAAATATTTCTAGGTGCATAAATATCATTTGAGCATAGAAATATAAAATAAGAAAACATCAAAATTACAATAACAATATTAACTTTTATGTAGTCTAAATGAATAGACATGAATTTAAAAATTCTAATTACAACAAGTTATAAACAAATTATAAATTTAGAAAGTCTAGATTTTCTAATATAGATAATCTCACATTACAATCGAATTTAAGCACAATGTAGATTAAAAACAATATTAATGAAATTCATAAAGATTAGCCACATTTCAAAACAAATCATTGATTAAAAAAAAATTACAAAAAAAAACATTGAACTTAAACAAAAACATAACAACAATCACAATAACACATATAAGATAAAAAACAAAACAACAAAAAAATACAACAGATACACATAAAAAACACTTCTACTGTTCTGGAGGAGGAGGAGGAGGAATGCCGCCAAAGAGGTTGAAGTAGGAGGCCATCAACATTACATTGGTATTTATTTCATGAACTTCATCTCTAATATTACCAATGTCATGTTGCTGCTGAGTAAGATGAGCATCAAATTGATCAAACTTTTGATCAATGTGAGTCTCTAGTCTATCAAATCTCTCAATCAGATTCTGATAATCTGATTGAGAAGCAGAACCTTGCACTCCTTCTTCTTCTTCTTCTTCTGAAGCACTAGCATGTGCTTTCTCTTTCTCCTCCTTGAAGAGCAATCTGAAAGATACATCGTTATAGTAAACTGGCTCTTCATATTCTTCATCAGGATGCACTATATTGTACTTCTTCTCCAAAATATAAGTAATCAAGTGCCCTAAAGAAATGTTCTTCTTCCTCTTCTGATCAGGATGTCCTATTTCTGAAAGCCCATAGATATGATCTAGGATGAGTTGGGCTTCATCAATAGGATGCCTTTTCATGATTAAAAAAGTTAGACAAGAAAGGAGAGGAGTAATGTTAATCCTATCACCAGCTTTAGGAATAATTGAGGATCTAAGGATATGCTGGATGATTCTGGCATCTTGGGTCATACCGGCCACTCTAGCAACATGATTGTCAATCGCATTTTCTCTAATTACCGTATTGATTTGAAACCATTTGAAGGAGGTTTCTGACATTAGGGTGTGGGCTCTATATCCCTCAGTTCTTAGGTTTAAAAATGCACCAAGGTCGTGCTTGGTGATCTCAACTTTTTTCTTAAAAACAAAAGAACTAATGATAGAGTGATCAGAATTGAAACTCATGTTTGCTAGAAAGTAATGGTAGGTTTGCTTATTGTAGAAGTGGACAAGAGAAAGATTGAACTGAAATTGGGTTGAGGCGAAGAGGTGTAATACCCGAAATTTCAACTCTGTTTGGATAAGAATGCGAGACGGAGTGATTTTTGCAGATGCAAAATGAGTAAAAGATTCCTCATTTGCCTTGGAAAGAAAGTTGTCTGGGGCATTCCTGTTAGGTTTCTTCACCAAAACTTTTTGTCTTTTGCTAGAGGAGGCCATAGTTGATTTGATGTAGAAAGGGATTGAAAAAGATGTTTGAAAGTGTGATTGTCAAGTTTGAAAGCCTTCATATTTAAAGAAAAACGATACATTCGTCCTGGACGAAAATATTCGTCCTGGACGAAAAATTATCGTTCGTCTGGACGAAGTAATTTCGTACAGACGATCCAATTCGTCCAAAATGTAACGGCTTTTCGTATTCAACACAACTTACGATGCGTCCCTTCGTACAAGCTTTTTGACTTGACCGATCGTACATACAAAAAGATTTCGTACAGACGATCGAAAAGTGTTTCGTTTTAATGACTCTTGAAAACCGTCCCCTACAATGAACCGACACATGTTCGTACAGACGAAAAAATTTCGTACAGACGAAGTTCGTATTAAAAACTGTCTTATCCACTCAACCGCTGCATTCAATCGTCCCGACGTTTGAGAAAAAGAAAAAATTCGTACTGGACGATCACAGATCGTACAGACGATCCAATAAAAAACTGCTCTCAAAACGGTTTAAATTCGCGCAAACTGTTTCTTTACACATCGTCCCGTACGAAAATATTTCGTCCTGGACGATTTCCTCTAAAAAAAATTTTAATTTTGAAATTTTTAATTTAACAAAATCAACAAAAACAATCAAAAACACAGAAAACATAAAACAGAATCATAAATCTAAAAACAATTCATTAAAAACACACAAAATTCACAAAATTACAAAAACAAAACACAACAAGTATCAATGTTGCAAAGACATTTTAGTTAAGCATTCAAATCAATAACACCAAGCCTTGTTCTTAAAGTACTGAAGGTATCAAAGGCTAAAGGTTTTGTAAAAATGTCTGCAAGTTGATTTTCAGTTGAAACATGAATGAGTTCAATTTCTCCTTTGGATACATGATCCCTTATGAAATGATGCCTTATATCGATGTGTTTGGTTCTAGAATGTTGAATAGGATTTTTGGAAATGCAAATAGCACTAGTATTGTCACAATAAATTGGAATAGTGCCTATAGTTAATCCTAAGTAATATCTGGTCGGCTAGCAGTCAAGTAAAGTAAAGATCCAATTATCCCTCTAAATTTCTTTTGATCAACAGATTTTCCCTTAAGGTCTTTATCTAACTGAACTGAAGAACTCATTGGTGTACTAACAGGTTTAGCATTGTCCATTTCATATTTTTTGAGGATGTCCTTAATATATTTGGTTTGACTAAGAAAAGTACCTTCCTCAAGTTGCTTAATGCTAAATCCTAGAAAGTAATTTAAATCTCCCATTAGACTCATTTCAAATTCACTACTCATTGTTTTAGAAAAATCATCACAAAGATGTTTATTTGAAGATCCAAAGATGATGTCATCCACATAAATTTGAACAATAAGTATATCCTTTCCAATTTTCCTTAAAAAGAGAGTTGTATCCACACTTCCTTTTTCAAAAGATCTTTCAAGTAGGAAGGTGCTTAACCTCTCATACCAAGCCCTAGGTGTCTGTTTCAATCCATATAATGCCTTTTTTAATTTGAAAACATGATTTGGAAATTTAGAATTTTCAAAACCTGGAGGTTGTTCTACAAAAACATCTTCTTCAATTACTCCATTTAAAAAGGCACTTTTAACATCCATTTGAAACAATTTAAAACCTTTAAAATAGGCAAAGGCTAGTAAAACCCTAATTGCTTCAAGTCTAGCTACAGGGGCGAAAGTTTTCTCAAAATCAATTCCTTCAATTTGATTATACCCTTTAGCTACTAATCTAGCCTTATTTCTAATGACTACTCCTGAGTCATTCATTTTATTTTTGAACACCCATTTGGTTCCAACAACACTTTGATCTTTTGGCCTTGTAGTTAGTTCCCAAACTTTATTTCTTACAAATTGATTTAACTCTTCTTGCATGGCCAATATCCAAAATTCATCTGAAAGTGCTTGATCAATGTTAGTGGGTTCAACAGTTGAAATAAAGGCTGAATGATTGACTTCCTTGTTTAATCCACGCCTAGTTCTAACACCCTCACTTGGTTCACCTATGATTAATTCCTTTGGGTGGTTTTTAGAAAATCTCAAATCTCTAGGCAAAGGGTCTTCTCTTTCTAAATTTTCTTCCACATTTTCTTCCAAATTTAATCTATCAATATTTTGGGAGTTTTCTTCAATTTCTTCTTCAACAACTTTTGGCTCTTCCATGATTCCATTTTCATCAAAAACAACATGTGTGGTTTCTTCAATGACTAAAGTTCTTTTGTTGAATACTCTATAAGATTTTTCAACACTTGAATATCCAACAAAAATTCCTTCATCTGATTTTGGATCAAATTTTCCTAAGGCAGATTTTCCATTATTATGTATGAACACCTTGCAACCAAATACATGCAAATGAGACAAATTTGGTGTTCTTCCTTTTAGCAACTCATAGGGTGTTTTATTCAAATTTGATCTCACATTCACCCTATTCAGAACATAGCATGCAGTGCTAACCGCCTCAGCCCAAAAATATCTAGGAAGTGAGTATTCTGCTAACATTGCTCGGGCGGCTTCTATTAATGTTCTGTTCTTTCTTTCAACTACTCCATTTTGTTGAGGAGTTCTAGGTGCAGAAAAATTGTGATCAATCCCCTTTTCTTTACAGAAATCTTCAAATCTTTCATTTTCAAATTCTCCTCCATGATCACTTTGTATAGAAATTATTTCACATCCTAGTTTTCTTTGTATCCAAGTTGAAAAATTTCTGAATTCCTCAAATGATTTACTCTTATGAAAAAGAAACTTAACCCAGGTGAATCTTGAAAAATCATCTACTATAACAAATCCATATACCTTTCCTCCTAGACTAACAGTGCTTACTGGTCCAAAAAGATCCATGTGTAGAATTTCTAAAGGTTTACTGGTCCTAAGATCTTTAATGGACTTAAAAGAGGACTTCACTTGTTTTCCTAATTGACATGCATCACACAGATGGTCCTTAGTAAAGTCTAGTTTAGGTATTCCTCTCACCAAATTCTTTTGGGTAATTTTTCTGAGATTTTTCATACTAGAATGACAAAGTCTCCTATGCCAAAGCCACGATTCATCAGAAACAGTTTTCAAATAAAAAGCAGTAGGAGATTGAATACAATTTAAATCTAGCATGTAAACATTGTTCACCCTTTTTCCATTTAAAACAATTTTCCCATTTAGGCTAATTATGCAGCTAGTAGGTAAAAATTTTACATTATAGCCCTTATCACATAGCTGACTTATGCTAAGCAAATTATGTTTTAAGCCTTCAACTAATAAAACATTATCTATGAAAAAGTTTTTTAAATTTCCAATCATACCTGATCCAACCACTTTCTTTGTGGTATTATCTCCAAGTGTAACCTTGCCTCCACTCCTGGCTTCCAGCGTTATGAATTGAGCAGTATCTCCAGTCATGTGCTTAGAACATCCGCTGTCCAGGTACCATATACTCTCACGAGGTCTTGTGTGAGAGTATACCTCTTCTTGATCTGATTGTTCAGCTTTATCTGCCATCAAGCAAAGGTTGGTGACTTCTTCTTCTTTTTCAGTCTCAGATGAGTCTGAAGCTGAGTCCGCCCAAAAAGCCTTTTGAAACTTCTTCTTGCCCTTCTTTACCATTGGTTTCTCCTCTACCTTCTCCTTGCTAGGAGTGGCTTTGAGTTTTGGACAATCAGTATTTATATGACCTGGTTTCCTGCATTCATAACAAATCACTTCATTAGAAACCTTGCCATTTCTGTTATACTTACTTCTATTCCATTGCTGGCGTCTCTTCTGCTTCCTCTTTAAAAAGCTTTTGAATTGTCTAGTCATCAGTGCTATATCATCTTCATCCTCAGGTTGTGAGTGTTCACTTTCTGACTCTTCCACATTTAGTGCAATATTCTTGTCCTTTCTTGGTTCACCTGCATCAATCTTTCTTTGACTTACTCCTTGCTCGTAAGCAATGAGTGAACCAAGAAGATTGTCAATTGAATAAATGTTCAGATCTTTTGACTCTGTAATTGCAGTAATTTTAGCATCGTATGCAGTAGGTAAACAACGAAGAATCTTATTAACCATTTCACCATTAGTTAATTCCCTACCAAGTGCATGCAAAGAGGTGACAATTTGAGTGAATCTTGTGTACATGTCAGATATAGATTCATTAGGTTTCATGCGAAATAATTCGTAGTCATGTAACAAGATATTGAGTCTTGATTGCTTAACCTCATTTATCCCTTCATAAGTAATACAAAGTCTATCCCATATGTCTTTTCCGCTTTTACAAGTAGAAACTCGCATGTAGTCTTCAGATTTTAAAGCACAAAAGAAACTATTTAAACATTTCGCATTTAATTGTGCTAAATCACGTTCTTCTATAGTCCAATCTGCATAGGGTGTATCTACCCTAATTCCATCAACTAATCTAGTTGGTTTTGTGTAACCTTCCTGGACTAACATCCACATGCGATAATCAAGTGACGGTAAGAAAGTAGACATGCGTGTTTTCCAAAAATCAAAAGGAATATTGTCAAACAGTGGAGGTCTAGTGATAGAGTAACCCTCAGGAGTGTTTCGGTTTCCAAATGTAGCCATCTACGTTAATAAAAAAGTAGTTCAAACTTATGATTTTGAAACAATGCTCTGATACCACTTGTTGAGTCCAGTAATTAGGTTGTTAAGCCTAAGTAAATGTCCCACGGCTACCAAGAGGGGGGTGAATTGGTAGTTTTTAAAATTTTAAACCCTCTTAATGATAAAGTTGAACCGAAATAAAATTTTCTTTTAAAGTTTATAGAAAAATGTTTTTCAACCACAGTGTTGTTAAAACTGAAATTTAAAGTGCGGAAACGTAAAAGCAATAAAGTAAATGACACCAAATTTATAGTGGTTCGGTCTATAACCAGACCTACATCCACTCCTCAGAGGCACCCTCTGAGTATTGCACTAATACCACGAAGTGACTCTCCTTTAGCACCCACAGCAAGGCGGAGAAGCCTATACAAAACACTCTTTTCACCACTACCCGATGCGGCAGAGAACCGTCGTCCTTTTACACAATCCACAGTGCTGGCAGAGAACCGTCGTCCTTTCACACTCTCCTAGTGTGGGCAGAGAATCCTACGGCTGTTCACACTCTCCAAGTGTAGGCAGAGAACCTTCTTCCTTTTACACTCTCCTAGTGTAGGCAGAGAACCCTACGGCTGTTCACACTCTCCAAGTGTCGGCAGAGAACCGGACCTTCTTGAATGATCTTCTCACAAGAATCTAGAAGGAAGAAAGAAAAGAGTGAAGAAATCCAATTTCACAAGTAGAGACTCTTACCTTAACAATCCAAGTGAAGCCTTCTCGCTCCAATGGTAGGAATCCTTCTTTGAATGCTCTCTTCCACTCTCTCCTTGGCTATTCTCTCAATAGGCACGAAGATCAAATGACAAAAAGATTGGGTGGCAGTCTAATTTGGACTATTTATACAAAAGACATGAAAAACCGCCCAAAAACTGCATATTTTCAATTCTGTACGCAGTGGATCGTCCCGTACGATCCTGGATCGTCCTGGACGATATTACTTAAATGATCTGAAACGACCCAATTTGTATATGTGTATGAAATGACTTCGTACAGCTGATCGTCCTGTACGAACTAGGTTCGTCCAGTACGAACGGTTATTACAAGGTCGGTTCTAGAAACTGCTGAAAACTGTTCTAAGTCGGTTTATCGTTTGGACGAAAATATGTTCGTCTGTACGAAAATTTTCCAGAGCACCCATCGCCGCGGACGATAATTTGCTTTCGTCTGGACGAAAATTTTCCAGAGAGCTGATCGTCCGGTACGATAATTATTTTCATCTGGACGAAATTTTTCTAGAGGACTGGTCGCCTCGTACGATGGTAAAATTCGTCTGGACGAAATTTCACAGAGAACCCATCGTCCGGGACGATATTAAAATTCGTCCTGGATGAATAGGACTTAGAAAAATTTTTCCAAGCAAGTTCCTATTCGTTCCAAATGCTCTATAGGAGATAACTGACAGATCGTCCAGTACGATAAATATCGTCCTGTACGATCAGTATAGAATTTCAAGATCTCCTTATTTGTGTGTGTAAGATTTTATTCACTCAATTACAATCACTCCCTTTCAAAATTAATTCAGAGAAAAGACAAACTTCAAATAAACAAAATTTCTCATGTTGAATTTGATTTGAAGTTTTCGTAGTCTGGAGTCTGATTTTCCTGAAATGTTAGTACACACAAGAGCAAGTGCAAATCTTCTGAAATTGATAGGAGATAACTATACATTTGAACAATAATGTTTGGAATCATCAAAACTACATAAGTTGCACAAATATAAATCATTCAAATAGCAACTATTCAAACAAAATAAACATTAGTAAAAGAAAATTCTCTTAAGTAATATATAAAATTAATTAAATAATAAGATAATTCTTGGTAACTCAAGCTCGCGAGTCTATTAAGTTAGCCCCAACGATGGTGAAATAAACATCACAGCCCTGGTGTAAACAAGGGCAGTTGTCACCTAACATAAATGATTAATAATAAATTAATGATTAACTAATTAACCAAATTCAATAATTAATCAATTAACCAAGCTTAATTAATCATGCAAATCCAAATATTCAAACTATGAATGCATGATAAACCCCATAAGTGAAGCTTATAAGATAGAATGCCTCGAGCTACGGGGCTACATGTTCTAAGAAGGCCTAGGTCCTCATGCCTGTTGTGACAACGCTATGAACTAATTGACCAGAAAGTTATAAAACTTAATACAAATAAACAATATCCCAAATAAATTTTCATAACTCTATAAAATCATAATAGATAACAAACTAAATGAATGTTTCAATTCAAAACCTAATCTTCAACTTCATACTAATTAGAATTCCCTTAAATGAACTATAATTCTAAAATTATAACAAACCAAATAAAATTGAAACAAACTCCTACGAACTCCTAAGATAATTATAGATAAAACTTTACATTAATTGGAGAATGTGGGAAACCGACACCCACATCAAATAAACCCATTCGAGATAATATATTGAATGTGAAAAATTTCATGATTATTGGGTTATACATGTTATTATCTATTGAGATGTATAGGTGAAAGCTACTATTCTCTATGGATAATTATATGAATAATCTCATCTACTCTTCTATTGGTTTGCTTGCGCAGAGTGTAAAGGCCTACTACTATTTTATCCTATGTGATAGTGCGATCATACTCTTTATATTCTAACCCCCACCAGCACCATCCTTTCAGAGACCCACACTCTTATAAGCTCGATAGAGATCTCAGAGTATATATATTCTAATTTATAACAAACATCAAAAAATTCAAATTTTGCACTAGATTCAACTTTTGCACTTATCACCATCGGAAGTTATAACACTTTAAATTTACTTAACCTTTTATTTTAGCATTTGTAGCAGTTAAATTTTAGAAAACTACTTTTAAATGGATTTAATAGGGTAAATTATGCAATTCAATTAGACAGTACTAAGGTATGTATAAGATAGACTTGTCTCCTCATAGGATTGATACTCCACTGTATACTTTATTACTTGATCGACACGTACACTTAAGTTTAATACATACTAGATTCATTATCACTTGCTAATTTTTATATTGCATTACAAGCGAACATCTGCATTTTTTTTCTGTTAGCATTAGGCTTCTCTCATTTATGTTAGTGGAGAGTATATCTTATCTATCATCCTAACACTAGGTCGATGGACTTACCTTACGAGGTACCCTTGTATCACTTATTTTAGGGTTGCTAGTAATGATCATTAAATTTTCACATAACTAAGTAAACAAAGGGCTCTAATCACTCTGAATGATAGAATCATGGGATCATAATTGAGCATAGTATCACACTCAATCAACTAGTCATCACTTTCTTACATCTATTTAAATCCATTTACAACCTCTTAGAAAATAAAGATTTAATTCCTTTTTTAGTTGTTAAAAGTTAAAATCCATAGTAGGGGTCTATGCATTAATATAAAAAAGGGGTTACAAGTCCTTAAGGGGATTACTAGCTTGCTATTGCTCAAAAGAGCTACAAAAGAAAAAGCAAAAATATCTAAGAGACGACGATCCCCACTAAGCACGAGTACAAGATTACCTAATAACATTCTAACAATAAAAATTAAAAAGGAAAATGAATCAATAGTCAGCTCAGCATTTCCAATCAAAAGAGGACCTTGCACAAAATGAGCACTAATCTCCAAAAACCTGTAAAAAAGGCCTGTAGGGACACTAAATAAAGCAATTAACAAAACCCAAATAAAAATAACAAAACAATAAATATTACCAAAGAAGTAGATCAATCTCACGATTATAAAAATGTTATGCCATTTAAATTATAGTGAATAATATTGAAACTGAGCAGAGTGTCAACCGAAGTGAACACAACATAAACTAGTCTAAATAAACAATCAAGACAGTAGTTGATAGTATATAAATTTTGATCCATCCATGACAAGAAGCAACAAAAGCTGGAAGGGCCATTATTGTACATGAACTCATCAGTCTGTAAATAATAACCATAAAAAGAGCAAAGACAAAATACCACAGAACAAAAGGTGCCAACCATGTAATTATATAAATTATACCACGAGAACAAGATAGCATAAGACCCGTAAGAAACAATCCAATGCATAAAACCCAAGCAAAGGGACAAGCTATTAGAGCTCAGGAAGATAGAAACAAAGCAGCCATCACTTTGGTAACATAAATGACTCTCAATCCTACCACCATAAACAATCAGCCACATCCAAAAGCTCAAAATAGATCTAAAGTAAAAGAGGTATGTAGAATAAAGGCATAGAACAACCAAGACACTGACAGAAGAGCTCCTGGAAGGAGTACCAACCCAGCAATAAGGATAAACTGAAGGCCACATATGCCACCGACAAACCCCCCAACTAAGCCAAACTACTAAAACAACCTCCAATTACAGAATGCACATATAAAGAAAAAGGCCCTAGTAACAGTAAAAGCTAATCTCTTAAACCAAAGCATCCCAGCAACTGGACAAACCCAACACAAGACCAAAATAGAGATAGTGAATATTGAGCAAGTCCCCAACAATATTTCTCCCATAGTTACCTACAGCCATAAAGCGCAGCCAATGCCAGGTCACACTACACCTCATGGAGGTAGTAGAGCAACAAATAAGGAAACTATCAGTATATGAAAAGGTGTAGTCACAGCTCAAGCCCATCACCATAATACACACAACAGTGTTGTATTGAATCAAAGAAAAAAACCATAACAAGGCCAACACCAACAGAACCACATAACCAGAAGTCATCAAGACAAAACAACCCACCCAAACCAGCAAACAACGAAACCACAACATGAAGCTAATTTATAATACAAGGCAATCCCATTTTATCCAACCTAATCATGCCTTTAAGAATATAAGAAATATTAGAATTGGAAAAATTAGTAAGACTATCTAACATGCAACCCAAATTCGCCAGCCAGTCGGCTCACACGTTACCTTCCCTATGCACATGAGACATAAAGAAGTAAACAAACATCAACAACTAATTAATTTCTCTAATAAGATGGAAAAACTCCATATTAAAAACACTATTTGACTGATGCATAAGAAAATAAATAGTGGACGTGGCATCCACTTCGATCCAAATATTGGTAATACCAAGCGAGAAACATAATTTAAGGCCGTTAAGAATGGCAGAAAGCTCAACACTAACAACAAAGCACTTCTCCAATGGACTAGAAAAAGCCATAACCATATTACCCTTGTCATCCCTAATAATACCAACACACTCAAATGCATTAGATTTAATAGAACCATCCATATTAAGCTTAAAAGTATTATGTAGGGGTTTTATATATCCAATACACCAAATTAGAATCCTCCAAGTAGCAACTAGTCTGCAGAATAATACCAAAGTGACGGGCAACAAAAAAATAATTCTTAAAATTCTTTGAGGTCAGAAGCTTGGCATTGAAACAGTTTAAAAACTTTGTCCTTAATATTCTTAATAATATGATAGGCATCCATGCAAGTGTTATTGAACCTAGCATTATTTCTAGCAAACCACATGTATCACAAAATCAAGGAAGGAATAATATTTATGATATGCACTTTAGAATTGATGAACCAAACATCAAGTAGAGTTTTAATAGTCATATTAACATTGAAAACGTTTAACTTGAAAATGTCATCAAAGTAATAATGAAACCTTTTTTCCTCAAATTGTCATAGGAAGGGATATAATTATGCAAAATTCTCCACATAAAAATAGAGATGGTCTTCAAGATACTTTTATGCCAAATCATAACAAAAACCTTCTTAATAGATTTTTTAACATAAACATATGTCAAGCATCCATTAAATTAAACTTATCATTTTGAGACAAATCACATGAAAGCAAATCATCAGAATCAGTGTTATTGGGCAAATTAATAATTTTGAAAATAAGATTCCCAAAAGATTGTCAGCTAGTTTGGTATAATCCCAAGTGTTATCGGTGAAAAAGAGGCAATTTTAGTAGTGGTTGTGGAAATAGAATTAAAAATGGAATCAAAGGACATACCTCCAAGCCATTGGTCTTGCCAGAATAATATGTTGGCTCTACTAAGCCCCCATTTAACATGGGGTTCCGCACTCCACTTGATGTTATAAAGTCTTTTCCACACTATGGAGTCCCCAGCTTTGTAATAGCACATAGAAGGATGCTTACCCACACAATACTTATCATTTATAAATTTGCACCAAAGAGAAAGCTTAGCACAAAAATTAAACCACAATTTAAAGGAGAAAGCATGAGATAAATCCAACATATCCTTACAACCTAAAGCACCTTCATTCAGAACCCCATAACAATTGGCCCACGAGGACCAAATAATTTTTGAATTCCCATTAGAACCATGCCAAAAGAACTTTTTGATTAATTTCTCAATTCTACTAAAAACTATAAGCGTAGGTTGCAAGGTTTGAAAAGAATAAACAGGTAAAGCGCATAAGACACTTTTAATAAGAGTTAATCTACCACCATAAGTAAGAAAATTAGAATCCCAAGAGAGGAGCCTCTTTTGCACTGAAGTAATAAGATCATCAAATAAAAAAAATTTATTTCCACCCTTGTAGAGAGGGACCCCTAAGTACTTAATAGGTAAAGACCCTTTAACAAAATAAGTGTTATGCTGAATAGTGTTAATGCAATTATAGTAGACCTTACTAGACACAATAAAGTAGCTCTTATTTTTATTGTTAAACAGACCACTACACTTTTCAAAGATGTTAATAAACCTCATGAGATTGTTAACACTACCTTATAGCTTATGATAGCCATTATTTGGGTTATTCTAATGATATAGTCATTTGATGTTCTTGAACATAAATCTCATCAACTTTGGTAAGTACTTAATAGGTAAAGACCCTTTAACAAAATAAGTGTTATGCTGAATAGTGTTAATGCAATTATAGTAGACCTTACTAGACACAATAAAGTAGCTCTTATTTTTATTGTTAAACAGACCACTACACTTTTCAAAGATGTTAATAAACCTCATGAGATTGTTAACACTACCTTATAGCTTATGATAGCCATTATTTGGGTTATTCTAATGATATAGTCATTTGATGTTCTTGAACATAAATCTCATCAACTTTGGAGCTTTCATTCTTAAGCTTCTTCCTTAAGTGTCCTTAAGTCAGGATAATATTAAATTTTTAAAGTTTATAAGCTCCCTTTAGGAAGAATATTTCTTCATACCTATTATTTAAGGTTCCCTAATCATCTTTCCATGACTGTGTGTCATTTTCCCAATAGGCACATCGTTACCTTCCACATACATCCAAATGATGCCCTCACAAAATAGACTTTGAACCTTATAATCCTATTATCTTATATAACCTACTTATATTGAGGTTGCTATTTTCTAAGCCTTAGAGTCTAATTGACTTATCTCATTTTTACGCATATAAGCCTTGCTATACTTCTGGTTATGTATTGGAACAAATCACTATGTACCCACTCATGAATACACAAAAAAACTAAATGAAAGCAAAACTCGTTAAAAGTGAATGTCCTTGAATATGCTTGTGTTGTAACTAATCTTAGGAGCTTGCTCCTGTGGGAAACATTGACCCAAAACTTAAAATATGCTTTATTTAGAATTGCATTATTTGTAGGGAATTCTCTAAGACTAAAAAACACAAATAACATGATCGATCATCTATTTTAATCACATGCATCTTTTGAAACCCTGCAAAAGTTGAACCTTATTTTTTACCGAGTAGAGTTGAGCCCCATTTGATGCCCCTTCTTAATTAGTATTACTTTAACAAATATTATGGTAGAAGACTACTACAAAAGAGCAACATCTTTTCTAGTTGATAATATTGCAATGTACTTTAGTTTGTGATGTATATTTAATGTATCATGATATTGTATTTATAATATTTCTAATTAAAAAAAAAATTCTTTAACAAAAATAAAATATATATACTATGTTTGTATTTGTAACCATTCTCTTTGTGGAGAGCTTCTCTCAAATTTTTTTACATATTTATATACATATCACAAAATTCTTATATATTTACCTATCAAAAATTTAAATCTTAATATTTACTTATTTATCATTTTTAAAAAAAAAATGTAAATATATAAATATATATAACTTTTGTTATAATAGAACACTCCGGCCACCGAATCCAACCCATTAACTATATAATATATTTAATTAAATAAAATATTCTAGTTAATTTCATAAAAAGAGTTTAACCTTTTAATTTGGTTTTAAAATTTATATAACATTATTTTTTTCTAAATTTCATTAATTTTAAAAAATATATTTAAAAATTATATAAAAAAAAAGATATTTAAAAAAAATTAAACAAAATGCCGCGAAGCACGCATCTAGAACGGCAACGGTACACAACTCCCCTTGACCCATTGGTTGAGAGCTTAGGCTTCCAACTAAGAGGTCCAAGGTTCGAGTCCATGTGTATGCGTTGTGTGTGTGAGTTTGCTTCAAAGGACCTAAATGTCAAAAAAATAAAAAATAAATAAAGAACGGCAACGGCTGTTTAGGGGACCACCGTCCAGCAAAATTTTGCCACGTGGAGATTCACATGGATTGGTCTGCCCATCCTGCGGGCTTCGCGTTGCGCCAGCTGACAATCTCTCTCTTCGGGAACGGGTAAGCCGCAGTCCTTCATTTCTCCGTGAAAGGAATTCGACCGGATCGGATCGGCTCCGGTCGGCTTTTTCCCAGAATTCCAAACTGACTCCGAAAATAGAAAAGACAGGCTGGAACATAACGGCAAGGATAGCGTCGTTAATTCTCGTTTTGCGTGAACGTCACCATCACAACGGCGAACATAACGCCCGTGACGTGGGGTACCACTGCCAGAGGACTAAGAGCAAACAGGGTACGTCTATCGTTAGGCACACAGGCCTCGTTCCATTTGGCAAACAGTGTACGCGAACATTGATGTCTACGTGGACTGCTGTGAACTGCGAATACAACCAGGGTGTACCTGACCCGATTGAAAATCTGGCTGGATCCCATCTAAAAAATTTTAAGTTCAGATTAACCTATTTTTAATATGGGTTAGGTTCAAGTTTAGTAATTCGGCCAGTTTTTAAAATTTGGTCAGTTTTGATTGACCTGAAAACTCGAGATTAATCCGATTACAATCTGCGTCGATTAAAAGCTAGGTTCTCCATTAGCTGTCATAATACAAAATTAAGAGTGGTAGAGATGAGGATGCTCAGGTGGATGAGTGGCTTTAGACCTGTCAATTTCGGGTTACGGGTCGGGTTCGGGTCAACCCGAAATTGACCCGGTACTATTCGGGTTCGGGTCGACCCGACCCGTTTTTTCAAACGGGTCGATTTTCTGGACCCAAACCCGACCCGCTTCGGGTTCGGGTAAACCCGACCCGACCCTCGTAAGCCTGACGTCGGACGCTGAACTGTCGCAGAACTGCCCCAGTCTGCGCGGACACGGGCGGCGGGCCACACGGCGTGATACGACCTGATGGCCTCGGTGCAGGCGGGGCAGGCGGCTCGAGGCAGTCGGGACTTGGGCAGGCGGGCTCGACCGCTCGAGCCAGCGCTGCAGCGGATGCTGGGCAGCGGACGCGGGCAGCGGGCAGGGCGGGCTAGGGCATTGGACAGCTCCGGCTGGGGCAGCGGGCAAGGGCAGGAATCAAAATTTTTTAAATTAAACTGGTTTTCGGGTTGACCCAGCAACCCGTCGGGTCAACCCGAACCCGAACCCGACCCGTTTTTGCAAACAGGTCGGTTTCCCGGACCTGAACCCGACCCGCTTCGGGTTCGGGTCAACCCAAACCCGAAAATTCCGGGTCTGGTTCGGGTCGGGTTTTTGGGTCGGGTCAAATATTGACAGGTCTAAGTGGCTTTACCCTTAGAGATAGGATACGAAATGAGCATATACGTGAAAAGATTGGAATAGCTCCAATAGAAGATAAGATTAGAGAGAGTCGCCTTAGATGGTTTGGTCACATAAAATGGTGGCCTTCCGATGACCCGATTAGGAGAGTAGAGGTATTATTGACTTATGCTAAGAAAGATGGAGACTTGCCTAAAAAGACTTGGTTAGAAAATATTAGGAATGACCTTTCTTTATTAGATTTAAATAAGAATTTAACTTTTAATATAACACAATGGAGAAAAAGGATTCATGTAGCCGACACCACCTAGTGGGATAAAGGCTTGATGTTGTTGTTATTATTGTTGTTGTTAGTTCTACAGTAGCTGTAAGTGCCTAAAATCTCAGACTCTGCACCTTCTTTAGTTTGTCACCATCGAATTTCTAAGCCGAATATACTTTTCATTTGTTTGTATCTCTTTGCCTATTTAATATTTGAGGGTTTTTTTTACTATTTTTGTGTTAATGGTTTTGGAGGTTCATGGGATTCAAGTTCTTTCACCTCATTTTTTAGTTTTTCAACGACATGCACTAATAATTAGAATTTTAGGATTTTTCAATTTAGCGTTTTCTAGTTTTTTTTAATAACAATTTTAGTGTTCATGTTATGCTTTTTACTCTACATTTTATAAGCTATTGTACGATTATTGCAACTTGCAAAGATATACATTTTTTTTTCTAATAGTCTTGGTACGTCATCATGAAATTATCTTAATCAAGCATGAATATCGAGGCAAAAACCAACCCGGAAACTTCAAAAATTAAATCCGAAATCACCTGAACTCCGATTTCAGTGAGCTTATACTCAAACTGAGCGTCTCAGAAATACGAACCCAACGAAACTAAATTCAACTCATTATGAGCCCAAATGAGCCCAAATCGAGAACCCGAAGTCCTATTGGAAAGTTTGTACCACAATTTGAATTACCAAAAGGTCTCCGATTTTAACGAGCTTATAGTCGAATCGAGCGGCTCGACGAGACGAATACAACGAACTCAAGATCGCCGAATTCCTACATCACTAAGACCTTCAAATGTCCAACGAATGGTGTATGATTGAAGGATTCAATATCAGTCGTCTATTCAACCACTCCCTATTTGCCCCTGATCTCATACCTATTTACAAGCCATGCCACTCTAGAAAATCTATAAATAGACCCCTCATTTCTCTTGGGGGGGGGGGGGGGGGGGGGGGGGTTGGCTCAAGTAAGAAGGAGAAGAGAAGGGGAAGGAGAATCAGCTCCTCCTCGACCACTGCCTGAGTTCTTCCCGCCGTCCGAACACGTCGGGATCGATTATGCGTGATATTCGGGAGAACGCCAAAATTTTGCCCAACTACCATGTGATGCTTAAATTCTTCCCAATTAACGACAGAGTTCCCTCCTGACGCCGAAACTCCGCCAAAATAATGCCGGAGTTCTCCTCGTCCACCAACAGACGTCGGACTTCTGCCCGACTCCAGACCTTCACTCTTCGCCAAGTTTCTACCCGACACTGGACTTCTACCAGTTATCAGACTTTCGCTGGACGTTTATTCGAAGATGGATTTCTTCCCATTGTTAGACTTCTCCCTGACGCCATCCTTCTAACCTTCATCGTCTGACACAGTCCTTTCAACCTCTGTTGCCAGCTGACTACGGTTCTCCTGATTTACATCGTCCGCTGACTACAATCCTTCCGACCTCTGACGCCAGCCGACTACAGTCCTTCCAACAAAGCGAATATGTCAACAATGACTCTTTGTATTCCCAACATGTAATGTACTCCATATAATGTACATCAAACACATACCTTCCTCAAATGAAGGGCCTCATTTGTAATCAATTACAATACTAGTGGATTCATTCAAACTGGGCTAGGCCCAGTGGTTTTTTTTTAGGAGTTTTTCACGTAAAAATCTTGGTGTCTCATAAATGCTAGAACCTCTCCCTTATCTGATTGCGTGCCGGATTTTCGTACAACGCTAAGACGATAAACTTTAAATTTTTCTACCGCCGTGAAAATTCCTGAACGCAACAAGTCTATTTTAGTGTTTAATTATTTACCTGTTTGGGATAAAATGGTGAATGATTTTTAGTTCTGATCGTCTCAATCTCTATGTTATCTGTGCCCATCTGTGCTAAATGTTATTCTTTTCTTGTTATTATGCACATATACTTCTCAATTAGTTTAGGATTTAGGATGGTGAATTATTCGGACCTTCTCATGATTTGATCTCTATTGACTACCTAAGGTCCTGAGTGGTAATTATACTATTCATCTTATGGTTATATAGTTATGGTAGTTAATCTGTTATAGTCTTATGCTTCTTTTGTTTAAACGTTTACTGTTTCTCATAATCTCATCTCTTCTATTAGTGATATGGTTAATTGGTTATACAATAATGGTGGTGCACTAATGAGTAATGTATGGGGTATGTTGTGTGAACGATGAACGATGAACCATTCACCATTTTGTAGAAGGGAATTTTAGTTTCATCATTTAGAAGGGTATGTTTTATATCGTATGCATATATGCATATTAGTTTGTTAAGTTTGCTTAGTTTGCCACTCATAATCTTATATGTTATTGAGTTAGTACAAGCAAATATTATTTCTATCATTTTTGAATTATTGCAAGACTTACATTTTATTTTTTTAACTTCCTGGATACCTCAGACATAGTTTCTGACGTTCATGTAGCCTCTTATGCTTGCAGTATTATTTGTTCTTTGCTTATAAGTTTTCCTAAAATATGATGTTGTTGATGGAAGTTACACTTTAAGGCCTCATATGACTATTCTTTTGTTTCTAATGATGATGTTTTATTTATTTTAAGTTTCTCTGGTTCACTTAGACCTGTCAATTTCGGGTTACGGGTCGGGTTCGGGTCGAACCCGAAATTGACCCGGCACTATTCGGGTTCGGGTTGACCCGACCCGGTTTTGCAAACGGGTCAATTTTCTGGACCCGAACCTGACTCGCATCGGGTTCGGGTCAACCCGACCTGACCCGTGGATGCAGAAATGCGGACGTCGGCGACGCGAAAATGGCCTGGGCCGCCCGCCGCCTGGCCTCGCCGGCGTCGCCGCCTCGGGACGCAGCGTGGCAACGCGCGCGGGTGTGCGGAACTGGCCAGGGATGCCTGGCCTGGCCGCCTCGGGACGCAACGGGTCAAGCCGGCATTCGGCAACGCATGCGGAACTGGCCACTGGCCAGTCTGGCCTGGCCTCGGGACGGCGCGGAACTGGCTTGGCCAGTTGGCGTCGAAAGTCAGGACCCAATGTGACGCGTCCGGGCAGCGGGGCAGCCGGGAAGCGGGTCATTCCGGGTAGGGGCAGCCGGGAAGCGGGTCATTTCGGGTTATTCCCGGGTTTCCGGGTCAACCCGAACCCGACCCGATTTTTCAAACGGGTCTGTTTTCAGGACCCGAACCCGACCCTTTTCGGGTTCGGGTCAACCCAAACCCAAAATTTTCTGGTCGGGTTTGGATCGAGTTTTCGGGTTGGGTCCAATATTGACAGGTCTAGGTTCACTGGTTGGCTATTGATTGAATTTATGATATGTATCTCTTTGTTGAATGTTTGTTAAGCTATGAAAGCTAAAGCAATGATGAGAAACATTGTAAACTAAAAGTGAGAATCCATTGGGGTAAATACTATTAGAACCAGGTGATATTTATGTTATCTTAAACCGAGAATATACTATATATTTCAAAATTTAGAATTTTAGACATATACTATCTAAGCTTGACACAAATTGCCTCCTTGGATGGTAATATAATTATTCATTATTCACTCACATTTCAATATTTACTGAATGCTAATGAGTTGGAGGGTTAATTTGATCTATTTACTTAAGCTTTTTAGTTTTCACTATGTCATTATTTAAAATTCTATATATTTAACCATTTTTTTTATTGTAGTTAATTTTATTTGAATACATTATTCTTTAGTTATTTTTTCAAATTTGTAATTACTATAATTTGATTTGTAATTTGTAATTTGTAATTCATACAACTAACTTTTGAAAGAATTGTAATTTGTAACCTATAAATTAGTGATTTTTTGAATTCTTTCCCTTTAGTCTTTTACTATTGTTAATCTTCTTGTGTCTCTTTTGGTGGTTGATCCCCTTGTGTCATAATTAGATGTGTGGCTATTGGCTCATTTGGTTGTTGCTGAGATTGAAAAACAAACTGTAAAAATGGTCCAAAAGTTAGGATCATTAGGTTGCTTTGTTACTTGTTAGTCTTAGCATCTTACATAACTTGAAATATAAAAAAAAAAACTTAAAAATTGTTAATTAATTCATATGTTTAAACACCGAGTTGCCGGGTCGGGTCAATATTTACTGCATGCTAATGAGTTGGAGGGTTAATTTGATCTATTTACTTAAGCTTTTTAGTTTTCACTATCTCATTATTTAAAATTCTATATATTTAACCTTTTTTCTTATTGTAGTTAATTTTACTTGAAGACATTGTTCTTTAGTTGTTTTTTCAAATTTGTATTAACTATAATTTGATTTGTAATTTGTAATTCATACAACTAACTTTTGAAAGAATTGTAATTTGTAACCTATAAATTAGTGATTTTCTGAATTCTTTCCCTTTAGTCTTTTACTATTGTTAATCCTCTTGTGTCTCTTTTGGTAGTTGATCCCCTTGTGTTAGAATCAGATGTGTGGCTATTAGCTCATTTGGTTGATGCTAAGATTGAAAAACAAATTGCAAAAATGGTCCAAAAGTTAGGATCGTTAGGTTGCTTTATTACTTGTTAGTCTTAGCATCTTACATAACTTGAAATATAAAAAAAACTTATAAAATGTTAATTCATTCATATGTTTAAACACCGGGTTTCCGGGTCGTGTCAGGTTGACCCGAAACTCATCCGGGTCGAGTTCGGGTTAAATGGGACGAATTATGCTTCAGTCAAATAAAGGCGGGTCATGGTTGGGTTTAACCAAAACATGACCTGAAAATCCATTTTGACACCTCTATATACAACGATCGCGGTCGAAAAAAGTGAAAAATAAGCCGTAATTCATATGTAAATTCTCATATAACATCTAAACTTTTATCTTTATTGCCATTTCAAAATAATTGATTAAGATATGAAAATAAAAAATTATAATGGTTTTACATTTAATACACAAATTATGAAATAATCTAATTATATTAAAATATGTGACAATAATTAATTGTTATGAATCATAAATTCGTTGGCTATGTGATTTTGATCCTTCTCATGAGTACCAATAATTAGCTCATAAATGATGTATAAAAATGTAGTAAGATAATAATAGTTTTCATTTAAAAAGATGTCAGAATCCTATACAGAGTTATTTCTGGCAGAATATCTACCAAAAAACTGTTGCATTTAAAAAATCCCCCTTCTGCTGCTTGGATTCTCTTACAATTATCTTGGGAGGAACGTCATATAGTAATGCAATTAAGCATAGTAAATTAATCATACAAAATATAATAACAAAATCACAAATTCAATAAAATTTATTTTATATATATAACACAATATTTCATTAACATATGAATAAAGTAAATATATTGTAAAACAAATTTTAAATTCAACATGATAAATGCATATATCAGCAAGATCCCTAAAACTAGCACTAATCCTCCTCTATCTCTTCACTTTCCTCAGCCACTACAGCCTACTCATCAGGAAACCACTCCTTTAATCTACTCAACTCATCATGTATTTAGTTTTTTTGCATATGCATTTCAGCTTGTATTTTTTGTATTTACTTTTGGTCTTCTGTGATGACAAAAACCTTCTATCTCACTAACTCTTGCTCGCTACCTAGATAGTCCAATGTACCTGTCGACTGTGCCTCCTCAAATGCATAAGCTTGCTAACCTAACCAGTAAACTCTCCACTTCTACATCTTATTCACTGCCTGTGACTAGGTACTATAATCTAAATACTGAGTCAACCCCATAGAGGAATATTCACCAATTGTAGCATGGTTCTCTCAAAGTCATGTATAACCCTCTTGAAAAATATGAAATGAACATGTAATAATTATATCCAGGTTACTAAAATTCATAATAATTATATAAGTTCTAATACTTTAAGTTTTCCTTACTTGTTAATATGCTCATTATTGATCCTCTTGATGCTGGTGGGTGTGAGTATTCCACTCCACGATAGTGGTCGCTCTACCCAGCACTTTTTTTATAATAAAATATAATATGTTAGCTAAAAATTAAAAATATATATGTCCAAAAAATTGTGTAACATATAAGTTCATAACAAACATCTCTTATGCTGAGTGTGTAGAACTAAGCTACTAGTATGGAGAGAGTTGCCCATCCCCCCTATAATAGACCATAATTTGACCAAGTTAAATAGTATTTTAGGAAACATTGTAAGTTTAATTTATAAAATATCTTCACTATAAGATATATATTATTATGCTTTAAATATCTTAATTTTCTCCAAATTTAAGAGGTTTTGTGAAAAGTTAACACATTTCGGTACAAGTAGAATTTATGGGACCATTAGGTATCCGCTTCTTGTTTGGGGTTGAAAGGTTTGAAAAAGTAAGTTTTGAAAAGTTTTAGTTTTCTTTGGGGAATTTTAATTAGGATTTTAGCCTCAAAATCAAACGCATCATTATGAGCGATATATTACCTTAGGAGGCGAAGATATCATTCCATGGTGGGTTCAAATAGTGAAACTGAAAATTTCATCTAGGATATGATAGTCAAATTCAAGGAAGAACTACATTGGCCCCAAAGGGTCAAAATGACATTCTACTTATATTTAACTATTACAATATGGATGAGAGATCATTAATTTTATATTCAGAGTCTTGATAATAAAGGATATGTCTTCCCAAAGGAAGAAAATATCACTTACTAATTGATCTTCTAAACACAACGATAATGATCCATGTTGATTTAATTTTAACAAAGAGTACTATTTGAGTTTTGAAAATTGTTTTTTTTTTAAGTGGATGTGGGATCTAAATCTCCTATGAGTGCAAGCCTCTCGGTGATCCTGAGCTTACTTCTAAGATCGTTAGAGTTTATATGTTAGCCTAAAAAATTTAATTAACTAAAGTATAAAATATTTTTTGCATACCCTCATGAGCCTCCGATTGAATTCCAAGCTAAATTGAAACACAATATGCAAATCACCAAAAAAACTAAGAAAAATAAGCAATCCTATGCGTAAGCAAAGCAAATCAATCAAATCAATTGATTAAATTAATTAAATAATGCATGTTTATTAAACCTCGATTTGTAAAAATCTAGAAATGGTAGGTCCCCACTAACAACAAACTTTGATTCTAATCCTAAGACGGGCACAATTAACTTTGAGTAGAATACTTTCTTTCTTCAATTCTTCTTCCTTCTCTTCTTCTCGTTCCTTGGATTCATCGTGATTCATCGTATCTGGATACCCAAATGAAAAGAAAACTCTCCCATTAGGGGGGGGGGGGATTATTCTTTCTTATTTGAGTATTAAAATAATCCAAATTCAGGCTTCCAAATGGAAGAGGATTGTCCCTTAAGGGATATTATTTCCTCTTTGGAATCCAACATTGAATTTATGCATTCCAACTCAATGGCTAACTTTCACAACTCTATTTCAACTCAATTAAATTACATTGAATCAAAAACAAAATCTAGACTCCCCTACAAGGTTATCCTAGGTAGTTAAATAAAATAATTCACATCCCAAGAAATTTATATATTTGCAATAAATAAAATCTCAACCACACTTGGCCACACTATTTTGATTTCAATGGGGACTTGAAAATTTTAGAACCTGTATAAAGATATATCAGTTAAATCATTAACTTTGCCCACTTAATTTTACCCATGTACAAGCATGACCACCAATAAAAAACTTAGTGAGCAACTAAATAGTTTCTAACATAAGGGTAATCTACCACCCATCACATCAATTCACATATTACACTTAATGTAAGTAAATACTGAATCAATCAATTTTCAAGCACAACATATAGTGAACACTCAGAAAAACTGTCACGCAATAGTAAAACATAAACATCAACCTAACATATACTAGAGTTGGTTGTCCTAAAAAACCATCTAAAGTGTGTGAGATAGCATGTGTGGCTTGGGCATGTCCTAAACTTGACAATTTGTTGAAGTTATCTATTGTTCGAGTTTGTTAAAGGTCAAAGGGGGGAATTTATGTTTGAGTTTAAATGATAATGTGTTAAATCTTAATTTAGGTATATTTTAATGGTTAAATGGTTACTACCTTTGTTGCTCACAAGAGCCATGAAGTTTATTTCATCTTCTTTGGGACTAAGCTAAAGCCTTGTAGGCTTAGATTTAGTAGTAATCGGTGTTGATTGAGTTAATTTGATTTATTAAGGATTAAGGGTTGATAAATATAAATTAATTGGTTTAATTTTGGATTGAAGGATAAAATTAGAATTTTTTTGAATTTAAAGTAAATTATTGAATTTTAGGGATTTCAGAGTTATCAGAATTTTGTAAACGTGTTAATTAAGGGGTTAAAAGTCAACTTTTAAAATTAAAGTGATTTATAGAGTTTTAGTAATTTTCCTAAATATTAGACCTCAAGATGAGTAATTAAACTCTAAGTTTTCTTAATTTAGAATTTTTTACATTAAATTATGATTTGTTGAAGTTTTAACCTAGTTCTGAACTATGATTGGGTGGGGAGTTGACTTTTTGACTTGATGGAAATATGAAGGTTTGACATTTTTAAAAAATATTAGAATTTAATGAAAATAAGTTTGATAAAAATGGATTTTTCTAGAATTTATGGTGATTTTTTAAAGTTGGGATATTTTTTGGGATTTTTAAAATTATTTAATTTAAAGGGATATTTGATTTTGATCCAAATCATTCCAAAACCTCTTGGAAGCAGCCCCAAAGGTCAGAAATATCCTAAGGGGATGTTTCAAAGTTTTTTTTTTGAATTTTTAAATATTTTAAATTAATTAATTTAATTAATTATGGTTTTTCCTTGAAAATTAAATTAATATTACATTAAAGGTCAGATCATGGGAATTTTATTTTTATTGATTAAGGGTTAAATTATGAGAAATTTGAAACCTTGTGTGAATTTTAAGATTTTATATTAATTAATTATGAATTAATTAAACTTCTAGGTTATATCTAGGGGCTTATTTTTGATTTTGTAGTTGGTTGACCAAATGGGCACCAAATTAAGTGAAACTTAGGACATGAATTCACCTGACCTCAAGGCCTAAGCCCACTACATTTGGGCCCAATTTGAATCTCCTACGATGATTAACCACACCACCAGAGGTAACCACTTGTTTACCTTAGAAAAATCTTAACTCACTACCAAGGGCAAGGGAAGGGATGCAATCAGTGGCATTAAACTCCTTATTAAAAATTTATTTAACATACAAAATCACATAACCTAAATCCCATTGGAAAGGTCATTAGGTTAATTTGAATTTAGGGGTCAAACCATGACCCCTAAGTTCAAATTAACTCAAACATGCCCTTAGACAATTCAAATAGAAGAAAGAAAATTTTGACATGTTAGAGACATTCTCAAATTTAATTTTCCAAAGTCTCAAGTTGTGGTGAGTTGAATTTCACAAGAAAAGCCAAAAATACCCACTATGATAACTATTAAAATTCCCAATAAGAGGATCTCACCATGTAGAAAGGCCCAACAAATGGGTTTTTCTATCAGAAAGCTTGAGGGGATGAAGATGAAGATTTTGACTTCTGACGTGTTGGTCAGAGGATTGCTAGAAGTAGGATTTTGAGTGGAAGGCAGAGAGCTTTCACTGGAGTTCACTCAAGACCTTAGATGGAAGAGGCAAGGAGGATGGGGAAATATAGAGGAATGCTCAGAAAGCTCTAGGGAGAATTTTCTAAAGCCTGGGAGTAAATGAGGTGGTCTGAATTGAAGTGGCTTATTCAAGTGAACCCCACAACCATGGATGGCCTAGATGGTTTGAGCAAATCATTAAGTGGCTGCCAACTAGAAGGTGACAATTTAGGGAGAAGCAAATTCAGACCATGGAGAAGGTTCTAGTTAGGGCTCATGAAGGGGGCACCACTAGAGCTCTTTTTGATTTACTCTGGCTACTGCCGGCCATTGATTGGGTCAGGATGAAGTGGAAAGGTGTCTGGAGGTTAAACGAGCCCATCCATGGGTCAATTAGATAGGAGGCATTCCGGTTGAATAATAGGGCTCGAGTTTACCCAAACCTATATGGTTTTGGATGGTTTGGGTGCGACCTGTGTTAAGCCAGGTGGTGGGGTTGATAAGGAAGATAGGTTGAATCAAGGGCTGCCTAATGCAAGTGGAAATTGGTTTTGATATGGTCTGAGGTGGAAGATGGCTCGAGTTAAAGTGGTTTTGACCACTTTAGGCTAGCCTATAGGTTCACCCAAGTCAACCCAATGGTTGGGTTGACTAGGGTAGATGTCTTAAAGGTAGGACTACCCAATAGAGGTGTTTAATTGGGCTGGTGGAGCCTAGGTTTAGAAATGACTCAACCCATAGTGGTTTTGACCACTTTGGGTTAACCAAATTCCCAACCTAAGTTGACACAAGGGTTGGGTCAACTAGGGTAGGTGTATTGGGACATGGAGGACCCAATGCAACCATGGTTTGATCCAATTTGGCTTAGAGTGAAATTTAGCTAAAAAATGACATCTCTTTGGGCACTTGGGTCAAGCCATGTGGCTAACCCAAGTGAGCACAAAGGCTTAGGATCTCAAGGGAGCTTCCTTAGATATCTAATGGGTCATCCCATGGTTTTGAATGGGTTTGAAAAAGCCTTGGTCAAGTGATTTGAAAAGAATAAAGGTGTTTGTGTGTTTGGTCAAACTTGGTTGACTAGTCAACCAAGTTGACCTAGGGTCAAGGGTTAGGTTTATTGAGTTTAAATTGATCATAAACTCAATGGAAGTAGTCTCAACTTAAGGGGAGTTCATTTGGTTTGAAATGGGTGTTTAAACCCTTAATGGATAATTTGGTCAACTAGGTCAAACAAAAGGGTGATTTTGGTCCAATGAGTTCCTAATGATGTTTAGAATTCATTGGAATAGGTCGTGAGGTTTGATTTGGTTAGGCCATATTGAACTTGGGGTAAAATAACATAAATCCTCTTAAAGGGTATTTTGGTTACTTTGGCCCCTAGTTAACTCTGGGCCAAGATGAGTCCAAGAAATGTTATTTAATGGTGAACATGTCATACTAAGGGTTATGAATATGATTGGAGGTTTTGGGAAGGGTCATAGGGTCAAATTCTATAAGTTGGCAAGTATGGTGGCATAGGTTGTTAATACTTAAATGTTTTACATTCTTTAGAAATCAATTCCATTTATGGGGCTAAGGATCTTAGGATCAGCTCAAATTTGGTGGGTTGATTGTAGAGACATGTATAAACAATATGAAATTAATAGATCATGATTCAGAGGTCAATTAACTAGGCTTCAAAGTAATTAAAAAATCATCTAGAAAGGGTTTTAAGACCTGAGTCCCTAACCATGGGATTTATTTTGGAATCCCAGATTTGGATTAGATTTTGGACTTGAATGGTTGAGTTTAAAGTATCCACATCAATGAAAATCAAATGAATGGTTGATATTGATTGGATATGACTTGAAGGTTGATTGAAAATTAGTTGAAAGTTGGACAATAAATTGAATTGAAAAGTGGAAATGAGTTTTATTAGGATTAGTTGAAAGTTGGACAAGAAATTGAATTGAAAAGTGGAACTGAGTTTGATTAGGATTAGATTGGATTTTGACTATGATCTATATGATTGAAAAATGGACATCTTTCAATCATTAGGTCACCAAAAAGAAACCCAAGTAGGTCCTAGTGACCTCATAAAGAAATGAGGTCAACAGCTCTACCAATTGATTTCACCAGAGCCTTCTTGATATGCTAGGCTATTTTGTGGATTTTTTTTTATAATTTTTTTAAGCACCAAATTTTAATTTATAAAAGTATTTATATAATTTTTGCGTTTAAAACTAAATTATTTATACAATTACATTTATATACTTAAGATATTTATCATAAAATATCTAAAGTCACTTACAAATTTATTATAAACACCATTTCCCATTCATTTTATTTAATAAAAAGCATAAAATGAAAAATTAATGAGAGAAGATAGGGAGAGAAGAGGGAAAACCTAGGTTTGGGGGTTGTATATTCGATTTTGGCTATCCATCTAGCTATAAAATTTATTCATCTCATTGTATGCTACAATTAACTTACATTTGATTTTAATGATTTTATGTATTTGTATTTTATGAATTTTAATTTGGTCAAAATTTACAAAAATTATGATATTATAATTTTTAGCACACTTCTACCATATAACTTTTTGGTATATGATAAATATGAACGCTTTAATATTTTGACTATAATATTATTGAATTTCACTAGATGAGTCAAAAGTTATGATTTTCTGAAGTAAATGTATAGTAAATAAATTTTATTGATTTCCCTGAATTTTATGAATGACTGCATTTTATATATAATTTTAAGTTCTATTGCACATTAAAAGGTCGCATTTACATGTAAGCATAAAAATGTAGTATTTGCATACAAGTAAGGAAGATTGGTTGTTAACTATAATTAATACTAGCTAGCTCTTAAAATATAATATCCTATGTAGGAGGGTGTGTTGATGGGCCTTTCTTTAAATAAAAGATCAATGGTGTAATCCTTTTAGTAGCCTATAACTGATTGACTGAATTATACTGATAGGTAGAGGGGGATGAATCTTAAATAATTATTAAAAGTCACCTCTATAAATAAATGATTAATATAAATAAATAAAAGATAAGATGAGATTGATAGATAAAAGTTCAAGTGAGGTGGTTAAATTTGGTTGAACTACCAAAGGCACACCAAGAGGGGTAGGGGTCAATTGGTTATTTAAAAATTCTCTCAAAGAACCCCCTTTTGAATTTTTTAAATTAAACACAAATGTAAGTGGAAGAACTTAATAAAAATAATGTAATAATTTTTTTTCTTTAAATTTCATAACAAAAATAATCAAAATAACCAAGTCTTAATAAATCATAACATAGATTTGTTGGAATAATAAACGTGCAAGAAATTAAGATGTAGGAAAAATAAAGTATGAAAAAAGTAGAACATGTACACTAGATTTTATATTGGTTCACTCAAAACTTGACATACAACCACTCCCTAGAGTCCACCTCTCTAAGTATTACACTAAAACTTTTTGTGTCTCTCTTTTACCCCCTATAGTAAGGAAGAGAAGCCCTAATTACACAATATTTTCAACCAACCTGATGTAGCAGAGTACAGAAAGATTTTTCACCCTCTTGGTAAATGTAGAGTACCTCAAAGCTTTTTTCACTCTCCTAGTGAAGGCAACATAATTGGAATTCTTTTTCACCCTCCTAGTGAAGGCAAAGTACTTAGGTCTTCAGCCTTGAAGCCTTTCTCCCCTGAGCAGCCCAAAGAGATTAACAAAGGCACTGGAGGAATTAAGGTACAAGCTTTGCTTGAAGCAACAGTATAGAATCTCATCACACTACTTCTCCCTCTCTCACAGCTTCTCCTTCTCCTTCTCCTTCTCCAATGCTCTAAGTGTAGAGAGAGTTGCTATTTGCATGTTTTACATTCTTGCAACTTGTATTATTTTGATGATTTCAAATATTATTATTTTTATATATCTCCTAACACTTTTTGGAAGTTTTATTTTTGCTCTAGTGTGTACTAACATTTCAGGAAATTCAACTCCAAGCGATGAAGACTTTAAACTATTAATTTATAAATCATAAGTTTTTAAATGAAAGGAAGTGATTGTAATTGAGTGAAAAATCACAACGCACACTCTTAGGGGACAATTTTTGTGAACTGATCGTACGGGACGAACCTGGTTTGTACGGGACGATCATGTCAATTAACCCCTCAGAAGAGTAATGGATTGAACATGCGAGGAGAAAATTTTCTAAGTCCTAATAGTCCAGGACGAATTTAATATTCGTCCCGGGACGAACTTCTCGGAATTCTCACTTGCACTGTTCGTCCAGACAAAAAATAAGGTTCGTACCAGGACGAAACTCTCTGTATGAGATCGTACAGGACGAATTTAATTTTCATCCTTGGACGAAGCTCTTTGTATGAGATCGTACATGACGAATTTAATTTTCGTCCCTGGATGAAACACTCTGTATAAAATCATCCCAGGATGAAATCTGTTCGTCCCAGGATGAACTGATCCGACTTACGTCAGTTGGTTACGTCCTGTAGAATTTTGGGAATCAACCTATGTAATAACCATTTCGTACCGGACAAACATAGTTCATACGGGACGATGAGCGTGTACGAACATAGTTCGTACCAATATACATTAGGATCGTTTCCGACACTTTAAGTAAAATTTGAAGGTTCGTTAGGGATGTTAAGCCCTATAGATCTTGCCCAAGCTAACTAAAAGGGGGGGGGGGGGGGGGGGTGAATTGGTATTTTAAAAATTCTTTTCACAAAGAAGTAAAAATCTCATAAACCAAAATCATACCACAAGAAAAATAAGCGTGGAAATTTAAAGTGCGGAAGTAAGAAATAAGAACAAAGAAATTTATAGTGGTTTGGTCAACTCGACCTATGTCCACTCCCCGGAGGCGCCCTCCGAGTATTGCACTATAATCGTGACTCTCCTTTAGCCCCCACAGCTAGGCGGAGAAGCCTTTACAACAAACCTCTTTTTGCTACCCCGACAAGGCAGAGAACCTATCTCTTTTTGCTTCCTCCTGAAGCTGACAGAGAACCACAATCAGATGCTGAATCCTTACCTCTACCGACCCTTCCACGGATGAGAAACTCTAGACGAAGAAGAAGCAGACCGATCCTTGAAGCAACCCTTGTGAATCCCCTCACAAGCTCCCCCTCATAAGATCCTCTCTCTCTCTCTCTCTCTCTATCTTTATCTCCTCAAGATCTTCTCAGGTCAAGACAGCAGCAAAAGATTGTTCAAAATGTTGAACAAGAGCCCTTAAAATAGAAGAGCTTTAAAGGAGCTCATTAATTGCAAGTTGCCGATAATATCGTCCAGGACGATATGAACATCGTCCTGGCCAATCAGTACAAATCTCAGAAGATCGGCCAGAGCATCGCCCTGAATACATACTGGATAATTTAAAATTGGTTTGATCATCCAGACCGATCTCACGATTGTCCCGGCCGATCAGTTCAAATCAGAGGAAAATCATCCAGAGCATCGCCCTGAATTTGAGCTGGCCGATATTTATCGTCCAGGAGTAACTAAGGTTTTTGAATAGATCGTCCTGGCCGATCCTGCGATCGTCCAGGACGATATGATCGTATCAATCAGCTTTAATTACTCCCTTGATTTTCTGATCAATTAAGGCATAATTTGTGAATATCGTCTAGGCCGATCAATGATCGTCCTGGCCAATTATTAAAAAATATAGAATACCTTAATTGTCTATGGAGGCAACTTCTTTCAGTTTTGAGCTTATCGTCCTCGCCGATACACGTATCGTCCAGGACGATTTGTTAATGACGACTGCCTTAATTAAGAATCCTTGTTTAGATTTCAGTTTTAAGCCTGATCGTCCAGCACAATGTAAATATCATCCTGGCCGATATGAGTAAAAACAGAAATTCTAAGTCTCTCAAGTGTGTGTGTAGGGTTACTTAGCATCTGTCTCTTTGAACATTACAAATAAACTCAAGAAGAGAAAAAACAAAGTACAGACTGACTCAACACTAAACCTATGCAATCTTGAACTAGCTTCGTTTGTTCGTCCGATCTTCGATTCCTGAAAAGTTAGAAGTAACAGGCAGTCCAAGAGAATCAATAGTATTTGTCAATCATCAAAACATAAGTCATGAAAATAGATTTGCAACAATCTCCCCTTTTTTGACGATGACAAAACTCTATGAAGACAGTTAGCAGTAAAATTTTGGGATCGACAAGTGTAAAAACATCATAAACTTTTCTCCCTTTTGACATATCAAAAAGGAGGAGGAAACAAAAAAGACCAATAGCAAACTATATATATATATATATATATATATATATATATATATATATATATATATATATATATATATATATATATATATATATATATATATATATATATATTTGAAACCAAGGCATGAAAATGATGTAGTATTCCATGTGATTGATTTAAAAATATGTGGGTTAATAAGTTAACAATCTCAACAATCTAAAGAGTGGTAGAATATCCGGTCATGGTTACCCTTAGCTCAGATGTTTTCTTAGGGTAGAATCATCTTTTGAAATCGATGACCTAACTCAAAGAATTAATTGGATATGAGAAAAAAGAATCCATCCATCACTTGGTTTAAGAAAAAATATCTTTATAAAATAATGAACCAAAGTAAATCTGTCACGATCGCGAAACAATCGAAATCAAGCCTTTGAGAATCAAAACTTCTAAGTTCTAAAAGATTTAAAAAGAGAGAATAGCTTACTTTTGAGTGGGCTCATTTTATGCCTCTTGTCAATTGAGTGGTGCTTTGCGCTTCTTTTTATAGATTTTCAATTCAGGCGTCTTTGCGCTTCTTTTGTTGGCATCATTGGCCAATTTTTTTTTTATTTTTACAAGTTACATTCTCTTTTATAACCTCTTAAAAAAAATCTTAGTTGTAAGTATATCTTCTTAGATATTAGAGAATATAAGCTCTCTCTCTAACATAAGGAAGAATTATCACAAGCAGAATTAATAATCAAAGACAAGAGTAACGAGGGGTCTTCATGTGACAAAAAAACTTTAAACATTATAAATACAAGATAGATTTGCTTAAGAAAGCTTAAGAAAAATTCTTAATTTCATACACAATCTTTAATTTGAAATATATTTTTGATTAGAAAAGAAAACTATGCCACTAAAACAGGTTAGAGAAAGAGACACAATCACAAAATATTTTTACCATCTAAGAGATTAAGAGATGAAAAATACATTGACTACAAAATTTCAAAAACAAGGACATGGAATATGTTATCATTTCAGCGATGATTTTAAAAAACTAAGTAAAGAAAAAAAAGGTAAAACACACCAAAAACTAAGAGAAAATAAAAAACAAAAGCAAAAGAAAGTAACTAAAAGATCAAGTTTCATGCATTTATGTCAATCACACCAAATCTGGCCCTTAAAGAACTGAAAGTGTCGAAGGCCAGTGGTTTAGTAAAGATGCCAGCCAATTGATTTTCAGTTGTCACATAGTGTAACTCAATGTCTCCCTTAGTCACATGATCTCTAATGAAGTGATGCATAATGTCAATGTGCTTAGTCCTTGAATGTTGAATAGGATTCTTAGAGATGCAAATGACACTAGTGTTGTCACAAAAGATTGAGATGGTTCCTACAGGTAATTCTAAATCCAATACCTGTTATTTCAACCAAAGGACTTGGGCCACACAACTTCAAAGAGCAATGTACTCAGCTTCAGCAGCGGAAAATGCAACAGAGTTTTGCTTCCTACTAGACCAAGAGACTAAAGACTGTCCAATGAATTGACAAGTTCCTGAAGTGCTTTTTCTATCCACCTTGCATCCTACAAAATCAGAGTCAGAAAAACCAATAATCTCAAAAGAAGTGCTGTGTCTAGGGTACCAAATCCCTAAGCCTTGGGTCCCCAAAAGGTATCTAAAAATTCTCTTAACAACAGTCATGTGGGACTCCTTAGGGTCAGCTTAAAATCTAGCACGAAGGCAAACACTAAACATAATATCAGGTTGGCTCGCAGTCAAGTAAATTAAAGATCCAATCATGCCTCTATACTTCTTCTGATCAACAGACTTACCACTTGGGTCCTTATCCAATGGAGCACTAGAAGTCATGGGAGTGTTAATTGGCTTAGCTTTGTCCATCTCATATTTCTTCAAAATATCCTTTATGTATTTTGTTTGATTTAAAAAGGTTCCATCCTTCAATTGTTTTATGCTAAACCCAAAAAGTAGGATAACTCTCCCATCAAACTAATCTCAAACTCTCTACTCATTGTTTTAGAAAAATCATCATATAATTTTTTATTAGAAGATCTAAAAAGTATATCATCAACATAAATCTGAACAATGAGTAAATCATCTCCAACTCTCCTAAGAAAAAGTGTGGTGTCTACGCTCCCCTTGACAAATTCCCTATATAGTAAGAATGTGCTAAGCCTCTCATACCAAGCTCTTGGTGCATGCTTTAACCCATACAAAGCCTTTTTTAATTTAAAAACATGATTTGGAAATTGGGAACTCTCAAAACCTGGGAGTTGCTCTACAAACACATCTTCTTTTATTTTCCCATTTAAAAAGGCACTCTTGACATCCATTTAAAAAAGCTTAAATCCTTTATAACAAGAAAAGGCTAATAACACTCTAATGGCTTCCAATCTAGCTACAGGGGCAAAAGTCTCCTCAAAGTCTATCCATTCTATTTTGTTATACCCCTTAGCCACCAATCTTGCTTTATTCCTAACCACCACTCCTGAATCATTCACCTTGTTCTTAAAGACCCACTTTGTCCCAACAACACTTTGTCCCTTAGGTCTTTCTACAAGCTCCCAAACATCATTCCTTATAAATTGATTTAATTCTTCTTACATTGCTAAAATCCAAAACTCATCAGTAAGGGCTTGGTTAATTGAGGTGGGTTCGATCATTGAGATAAAGGCAGAATGGTTCACCTCCTTTCTAAGTTCATGTCTAATCTTAACTCCACTAGAAGGGTCTCCTAAGATTAAATCCTTGGGGTGACTTGTAGAGTATCTCCAATCTCTAGGCAAAGTGTGAGAAGGTCCAACCCTTTCATCCAAATCAATATTTTCTACTCCTTGGGTGACTTCTCTTACTCCTTCATTACTTTGGTGTTCTATCCCCTTCCCCAAATTTTTTACTCCACTAGTAATCTCTCCAACCTCATCATCATTCTCAACTCCATGTTTCTTAGGATCAGACTCATCAAATACTACATGGGTTGTCTCTTCCACCATTAAAGTTCTCTTGTTAAACATCCTAAAAGACTTCCCAATACTAGAATATCCCAAGAATACTCCTTCATCAGATTTAGGATCAAATTTTCTCAAGTGAGACTTCCCATTGTTGTGAATAAAAACTTTACAACCAAAGACATGAAGGTGGGAAAGATTGGGTGTCCTACCCTTAAGAATCTCATAGGGTGTCTTTTCTAATTTGACTCTAACATTCACCCTATTCAACACATAACAAGCTGTATTAACCGCTTCAGCCCAAAAGTATTTTGGAAGTGAATACTCAACAAGCATTGCTCTAGCGGCTTCCACCAAGGTTTGGTTCTTCCTTTCAGCTATCCCATTCTGCTGAGGGGTCCTAAGAGCTAAAAAATTGTGGCTAATCCCCTTGTCCTCACAAAAATCTCAAAATCTTTCATTCTCAAACTCTACCCCACGATCACTATGGATGGTCAAAATCTCACAACCTAGCTTTTTCTGAATCCAAGTAGAAAATGTTCTAAACTCCTCAAAAGACTCATTTTTAGGAGAAAGAAATGTAATCCAAGTGAACCTCGAGTAGTCATCAACAATCACAAATCCATAGACTTTCCCTCCCAGGCTGGCAGTGCTAATGGGTCCAAACAAATCCATGTGAAGGACTTCTAAAGGTCTAGAGGTGCTAATATCCTTAATGGGATGAAAGGTGGAGTGGACTTGCTTTCCTAGTTGACAGGCATCACAAAGGTGTTCTTTTAAAAACTTGAGTTTGGGGACACCTCTAACTAGGTCTTTTTGGGTCACTTTCCTTAGGGTTTTCATACTTGCATGACAAAGTCTCCGGTGCCACAACCATGAATCATCAATCACTATTTTTAAGCAAAATGAAGCAGCACATTCAATGTTATTTAAATCAAGCATGTAGACGTTGTTGATCCTCTTTCCCTACAAAATAGTGTTGTTACTTAAACTTACAATGCATGAATATTACAAAGTAATTGCACGATGAAGCCTTTGTCACAGAGTTGACTGATGCTGAGCAAGTTGTGCTTCAATCCATCTACAAGCAAAATATTTTCAATCATGAGGTTCTTGAAATTAACAATTATACCTGCGCCTACCACCTTCTTGGTGGTGTTGTCTCCAAGAGTAACCTTGCCTCCAGTCCTGGACTATAATACAATAAACTGGTTGGCATCACCAGTCATATGTCGAGAGTATCCACTGTCCAGGTACCACATACTCTCACGAGGCCTTTTATGAGAGCCCTCATGCAAAATTACTGAATATTAGATTTAGGAACCCAAGTAGGTTTGGGTTTCCTTCTTATGAAGAGTAGAATGCAATGCATGTGTGGTATGCTGTGGATCATGCACCTTAGGTCTCCACACCCAATGTGTACTATGGTGAACTGTGCAAGTGTGTGAGATATGTCCTAGCATGCCACATGAAAAACATCTAACTCCAGGAAAAGGATTTCTTAAGTGGTTTGGGTTATAATGCCTTTTCCTAGTTTTTGGCAATTGATCAAAAGTATGTGTCATCCTAGTTTTCTTACATGTTTCTAATTCATTTAGAATCTTCAAATTTGTGCTTTTTAAGACCTCATTTTCAATCCTCAAATTTTTCTCCATCTCTTTAGACTTCTTAAAATCAGATTCAAGTGATGTGTGTGAAACTTTTAATGCATCATGCTTTTCAACTAATTCACAATGATTTTTATTTAAATCATCAAATTCATCAAGTAAAGTCATGTGATTTGAATCAATCATTTGATGATCTTTAGTTAAAATTTCATGCTTCTTTTTATAGATTCAAAAATTCTAATTTCAAGCTAGCATGTGTTTTCTTTAATTTCCTATATGATGCATGAATTTTTTCTGAAACTTCAAGAAGTTGATCGTAGGAAAGTTCACATAACTCTTCTTGATCAAGATTGTCATCTGCCATCAAGCATAATTTCAATGTCTCATCTTCTGGTTCCGTCTCCGATGAGTCTGATGCAGAATCCGCCCAAAATGCTTTTTGTACTCTCATCTTGTCCTTCCTTAGATTAGATTTCTCCTCACCCTTTCCTTTGCTTGAGTGATCTTTAAGTGTAGGGCAATCAATTTTCACATGTCCTGATTTCCTGCATTCATAACAAATGACATCAGAAGATCCTTTAGAATATTTATGATCATTTTAGTTTTCTCCAATGATGCTTTTGCTTCTACCTTAGAAAGCTTTTGAATTGCCTTATGATGAAGGCAACTCCATCGCTTTCAGACCCGAAAGATTCAGAATCTGATTTGTGCGCTTTTAGTGCAATTGTTTTCTCCTTCTTCTTCTCACCTACATCAAGATCTCTTTGATTAACCCCTTGCTCGTACACAATGCGTGAGCTAAGTAAGTTATCAATATAATAAGTGTTCAAATCCTTAGATTCAGTGATTGCAGTGATTTTAGCATCATATGACGAAGGCAAGCATCTCAAAATCTTATTTACTTTTTCATAGTTTGAAAGTTCTTTTCTTAATGCATGTAGTGAAGTAACTATCTGAGTAAACCTAGTATACATGTTAGAAACAGCTTCATGAGGTTTCATACGAAAAAGTTCGTAGTCATGCAAGAGAATATTCAAAAGGGATTGTTTAACCTCATTTGTGCCTTCATAGGTGATACACAATTTATCTCAAATTTCTTTACCAGTTTTGCAGGATGGAGACATGCATGTAATCCTCAGATTTTAAAGCACAGAAAAAATAGTTCAAATATTTTGCATTCAATTGAGCTAAATCTCATTCATCGAAAGTCCATTCAGTAAAAAGCAACTTTCAGTTTTAATACCATTAATTTCACGAGAAGGTGGAGAATAACCTTCTTTGATAAGCATCCACATGCGATAATCAGTAGATTGTAAAAACGTAGACATGCAGGTTTTCCAAAAATCAAAAGGTAGGTTATCGAACAGGGGAGGTCAGGTAATAGAATACCCTTCCATAGTGTTACGATTCCCAAGGTTAGCCATGGATCAAATTCAAAAAGTTTTTAAACTTAAAATTTTTGAATCCCACTCTGATACCACTTGAAAGTTCGTTAGGGATGTTAAGCCGTATAGAACTGGCCCAAGCTAACCAAGAGGGGGGGTGAATTAGTATTTTAAAAAATTCTTTTCACAAAGAAATAAAAATCTCATAAACAAAAATCATACCATAAAAAAAAGAAGAGCGAAAATTTAAAGTGCGGAAGCAAGAAATAAGAATACATAAATTTATAGTGGTTCGGTCAACTCGACCTACATCCACTCCCCGGAGGCGCCCTCCGAGTATTGCACTACAATCGTGACTGCCGGCGGAGAAGCTTTTACAACAAATATAAAACCTATCTCCTTTTGCTTCCTAAGCTGGCCGATAATGGGACGATCAGTCCTTGGCCCCTTGATCCCCTACAAGTCCCCCTCACAAATCTCTCTCTCTCCCTCTCTCTCTTTCTCTCCTCAGGTCTTCTTAGGTCAGAGCAGCAAATGATTGTTCAAACGCTTATAGCAAAGGAGCTCATTAATTACAAGTTGCCGACAATGAGGCCGATATGGACAATTACAAATCTCAGAAGATCAGCTAGAGCATCGCCCTGAATGCAAACTAGACGATTTAAAATTGGCTTGATCGTCCAGGCTGATCTCACGATCGTTCCGGCCGATCAGTTCAAATAAGAGGAAAATCGTCCAGAGTATCGCCCTGAATTTGAGCTGGCCGATATTTACCGTCCAGGAGTAACTAAGGTTTTTGAATAGATCATCCTGGCCGATCCTGCGATCGTTCAGGACGATTTGATCTTATCAATCATCCTTAATTACTCTCTTGATTTCTTGATCAATTAAGGCATAATTTGTGAATATCGTCCAGGCCGATTATTAAAAAATACAGAATACCTTAATTATCTATGGTAGCAACTTCTTTCTGTTTTGAGCTTATCGTCCTGACCGATACACATATCATCCAAGATGATCTGTTAATGACGGCTGTCTTAATTAAGAATTCTTGTTTAGATTTATGTTTTAAGCCCGATCGTCCAGGACGATGTAAATATCGTCCTGGCTGATATGAGTAAAAACAGAAATTCTAAGTCTCTCAAGTGTGTGTGTGTAGGGTTACTTAGCATCAGTTTCTTTAAACATTATAAATAAACTCAAGAAGAGAAAAAACAAAGTAAAGACCGACTCAACCCTAAACCTACGCAATCTTGAACTAGCTTCGTTTGTTCGTCCGATATTCGATTCCTAAAAAGTTAGAAGTAACAGGCAGTCCAAGAGAATCAATAGTGTTTGTCAATCATCAAAACATAAGTTATGAAAATAGATTTGCAACAATCTCCCCCTTTTTGATGATGGCAAAACACTACGAAGACAGTTAGCAGTAAAATTTCGGGATCGACAAGTGTAAAAGCATCATAAACTTCTCCCGCTTTTGACCTATCAAAAAGGAGGAGGGAACAAAAAAGACCAATAGCAAACAATATATATATATATATATATATTGAAACGAAGGCATGAAAATGATGTAGTTTTCCATGTGATTGATTTAAAAACTTGTGGGTTAATGAGTTAATAATCTCAACAATCCAAAGAGTGGTAGAATATCCGGTCATGGTTACCCTTACCTTAGACGTTTTCTTAGGGTAGAATCGTCTTTTGAAATCAATGACCTAACTCAAAGAATTAATTGGATATGAGAAAAAAGAATCCATCCATCACTTGGTTTAAGAAAAAATATCTTTATAAAATAATGAACCAAAGTAAATTTGTCATGATCGCGAAACAATCAAAATCAAGCATTTGAGAATAAAAACTTCTAAGTTCTAAAAGATTTAAAAAGAGAGAATAGCTTGCTTTTGAGTGGGCTCATTTTATGCCTCTTGTCAATTGAGTGGCGCTTTGCGCTTCTTTTTATAGGTTTTCAATTTAGGCATCTTTGCGTTTCTTTTGTTGGCATCATTGACCAATTTTTTTTTTTTTTTTTACAAGCTAAATTCTCTTTTATAACCTCTTAAAAAAAACCTTAGTTGTGAGTATATCTTCTTAGATATTAGAGTATAGGAGCTCTTTCTCTAACATAAGGAAGAATTGCCACAAGCAGAATCAATAATTAAAGACAAGAGTAACGAGGGGTCTTCATGTGACAAAAAAACTTTAAACATTATAAATACAAGATAGATTTGCTTAAGCAAGCTTAAGAAAAATTATTAATTTCATACACAATCTTTAATTTGAAATAGATTTTTGATTAGAAAAGAAAACTATGCCACTAAAATAGGTTAGAGAAAGAGACACAATCACAAAATATTTTTACCATCTAAGAGATTAAGAGATGAAAAATACATTGATTATAAATTTTCAAAAACAAGGACATGGAATATGTTATCATTTCAGCGATGATTTTGAAAAATAAAGTAAAGAAAAAAAGGTAAAACACACCAAAAACTAAGAGAAAATAAAAAACAAAAATAAAAGAAAGTAACTAAAAGATCAAGTTTCATGCATTTATGTCAATCACACCCAATCTGGTCCTTAAAGAACTGAAAGTGTCGAAGGCCAGTGATTTAGTAAAGATGTCAGCCAATTGATTTTCAGTTGTCACATGGTGTAACTCAATATCTTCCTTAATCACATGATCTCTAATGAAGTGATGCATAATGTCAATGTGCTTAGTCCTTGAATGTTGGATATGATTCTTAGAGATGCAAATGGCACTAGTGTTGTCATAAAAGATTGAGATGATGCCTACAGGTAATCCTAAATCCAATACTTATTGTTTCAACCAAAGGACTTGGGCCACACAACTTCCAAAAGCAATATACTCAGCTTCAGTAGTGGAAAGTGCAACAGAGTTTTGCTTCCTCATAGACCAAGAGACCAAAGATTGTACAATGAATTGACAAGTTTCTAAAGTGCTTTTTCTATCCACCTTGCTTCCTACAAAATTAGAGTCAGAAAAACCAATAATCTCAAAAGAAGTGCTGTGTCTAGGGTACGAAATCCCTAAGCCTTGGATCCCCAAAAGGTATCTAAAAATTCTCTTAACAACAGTCAGGTGGGACTCCTTAGGGTCAGCTTGAAATCTAGCATAAAGATAAACACTAAACATAATATCAGGTCGGCTCACAGTCAAGTAAAGTAAAGATCCAATCATGCCTCCATACTTCTTCTGATCAACAGACATACCACTTGGGTCCTTATCCAATAGAGCACTAGAAGTCATGGGAGTGTTTATTGGCTTAGCTTTGTCCATCTCATACTTCTTCAAAATATCCTTTATGTATTTTGTTTGATTTAAAAAGGTTCCATCATCCAATTCTTTTATGCTAAACCTCAAAAAGTAGGACAACTCTCCCATCAAGCTCATCTCAAATTCTCTACTCATTATTTTAGAAAAATTATCACACAATTTTTTATTAGAAGATCCAAAGAGTATTTCATCAACATAAATATGAACAATGAGTAAATCATCTCCAACTCTCCTAAGAAAAAGGGTGGTGTCTACGCTCCCCTTGACAAATTCCCTTTATAATAAGAATGTGCTAAGCCTCTTATACCAAGCTCTTGGTGCCTGCTTTAACCCATACAAAGCCTTTTTTATTTTAAAAATATGATTTGGAAATTGGGAACTCTCAAAACCTGGGGGTTGCTCTACAAACACATCTTCTTTTATTTCCCCATTTAAAAAGGCACTCTTGACATCCATTTGAAAAAACTTAAATCCTTTATAACAGGCAAAGGCTAATAGCACTCTAATAGCTTCCAATCTAGCTACAGGGGCAAAAGTCTCCACAAAGTCTATCCCTTCTATTTGGTTATACCCCTTAGCCACCAATCTTGCTTTATTCCTAACCACCACTTCTGAATCATTCACCTTATTCTTAAAGACCCACTTTGTCCCAACTACACTTTGTTCCTTAGGTCTTTCTACAAGCTCCCAAACATCATTCCTTATAATTTGATTCAATTCTTCTTGCATTGCTAAAATCCAAAACTCATTAGTAAGAGCTTGGTTAATGGAGGTGGGTTCGGTCATTGAGATAAAGACAGAGTGGTTCACCTCCTTCCTAAGTCCATGTCTAGTATTAACTCCACTAGAAGGGTCTCTTAAGATCAAATTCTTGGGGTGACTTGTAGAGTATCTCCAATCTCTAGGAAAAGTGTGAGAAGGTCCAACCCTTTCATCCAAATCAATATTTTCTACTCCTTGGGTGACTTCTCTTACTCCTTCATTACTTTGGTGTTCTACCCCCTTCCCCAAATTTTTTACTCCACTAGTAATCTCTCAAACCTCATCATCATTCTCAACTCCATGTTTCTTAGGATCAGACTCATCAAATACTATATGGATTGTCTCTTCCACCATTAAAGTTCTCTTGTTAAATACCCTAAAAGACTTCCCAACACTAGAATATCCCAAGAATACTCCTTCATCAGATTTAGGATCAAATTTTTCCAAGTGAGACTTCCCATTGTTGTGAATAAAAACCTTACAACCAAAGACATGAAGGTGGGAAAGATTGGGTGTCAAACCCTTAAGGATCTCATAGGGTGTCTTTTCTAATTTGGCAGGCATCATAAAGGTGATCTTTTGAAAACTTGAGTTTGGGGACACCTCTAACTAGGTCTTTTTGGGTCACTTTCCTAAGGGTTTTCATACTTGCATGACAAAGTCTCCGGTGCCACAACCATGAATCATCAATCACTATTTTTAAGCAAAATGAAGCAGCACATTCAATGTTATTTAAATCAAGCATGTAGACATTGTTGATCCTCTTTCCCTATAAAATAGTGTTGTTACTTAAACTTACAATGCATGAATTTGCAAAGAATTGCACGATGAAGCCTTTGTCATAGAGTTGATTGATGCTGAGCAAGTTGTGCTTCAATCCATCTACAAGCAAAACATTTTCAATCATAAGATTTTTGGAATTACCAATTATACCTGTGCCTACCACCTTCTTGGTGGTGTTGTCTCCAAGAGTAACCTTGCCTCCAATCCTGGACTCTAGTACAACAAACTGGTTGGCATCACCTGTCATATGTCGAGAGCATCCACTGTCTAGGTACCACATACTCTCACGAGGCCTTTTGTGAGAGCCCTCTTGCAAAATTACCAAATGTTAGATTTAGGAACCCAAGTAGGTTTGGGTTCCTTCTTATGAAGAGTATAATACAATGCATGTGTGGTATGCTGTAGATCATGCACCTTAGGTCTCCACACCCAATGTGTACTATGGTGAACTGTACAAGTGTGTGAGATGTGTCCTAGCATGCCACATGAAAAACCTCTAACTCTAGGAAAAGGATTTCTTAAGTAGTTTGAGTTATAATGCCTCTTCATAGTTTTTAGCAATTGATCAAAAGTAGGTGTCATCCTAGTTTTCTTACATATTTCTAATTCATTTAGAATCTTCAAATTTGTGCTTTTTAAGACCTCATTTTCAATCCTCAAATTTTTCTCCACCTCTTTAGACTTCTTAAAATCAGATTCAAGTGATGTGTATGAAACTTTTAATGCATCATGCTTTTCAACTAATTAACAATGATTTTTATTTAACTCATCAAATTCATCAAGTAAAGTCATGTGATTTGAATCAATCATTAGATGATCTTTAGTCAAAATTTCATGCTCTTTTTGTATATTCAAAAATTCTAATTTCAAGCTAGCATGTGTTTTCTTTAATTTCCTATATGATGCATGAATTTTTTCTGAAATTCAAGAAGTTGATCGTAGGAAAGTTCATATACCTCTTCTTGATCAAGATTGTCGTCTGCCATCAAACACAATTTCGATGTCTCATCTTCTAGTTCCATCTCCGATGTGTCCGATGCAGAATCCGCCCAAAATGTTTTTTGTACTCTCATCTTGTACTTCCTTAGCTTAGATTTCTCCTCACCCTTTCCTTTGCTTGAGTGATCTTTAAGTGTAGGGCAATCAGTTTTCACGTGTCCTGATTTCCTGCATTCATAACAAACAACATCAGAAGATCGTTTAGAATATTTATGATCCTTACCTTTTCTCCAATGATGCTTTTGCTTCTTCCTTAGAAAACTTTTGAATTGCCTTGTGATGAAGGAAACTCCATCGCTTTCAGACCCGAAAGATTCAGAATCTGATTTGTGCGCCTTTAGTGCAACTATTTTCTCCTTCTTCTTCTCACATGCATCAAGATTTCTTTAATTCACCCCTTGCTCGTAAGCAATGAGTGAGCCAAATAAGTTATCAATAGAATAAGTGTTCAAATCCTTAGATTCAGTGATTGTAGTGATTTTAGCAGCATATGACTTAGGCAAGCATCTCAAAATCTTGTTTACTTTTTCATAGTTTGAAAGTTCTTTTCCTAATGCATGCAGTGAAGTAACTATCTGAGTAAACCTAATATACATGTCAGAAACAGCTTCATGAGGTTTCATATGAAAAAGTTCGTAGTCATGCAAGATAATATTAAAACGGGATTGTTTAACCTCATTAGTGCCTTCATAGGTGATACACAATTTGTCTCAAATTTCTTTACCACTTTTGCAGGTGGAGACACGCATGTAATCCTCAGATTTTAAAGCACAGAAAAATAAGTTCAAACATTTTGCATTCAATTGAGCTAAATCTCGTTCATCAAAAGTCCATTCAGTAAAAGCAACTTAAGTTTTAACACCATTAATTTTACGAGAAGGTGGAGAATAACCTTCTTTGATAAGCATACACATGCGATAATAAGTAGATTGTAAAAATGTAAACATACGGGTTTTCCAGAAATCAAAAGGTAGGTTATCGAACAAGGGAGGTCGGGTAATAGAATACCCTTTCGTAGTATTACGATTCCCAAGGTTAGCCATGGATCAAAATCAAAAAGTTTTTAAACTTAAAATTTTTGAATCCCGCTCACTTGAAAGTTCGTTAGGGATGTTAAGCCCTATAGAACTGGCCCAAGCTATCAAGAAGGGGGGGGGGTGAATTGGTATTTTAAAAAATTCTTTTCACAAAGAAGTAAAAATCTCATAAATCAAAATCATATCATAAGAAAAATAAGTGCAGAAATTTAAAGTGCGGAAGCAAGAAATAAGAACACATAAATTTATAGTGGTTCAATCAACTCGACCTACGTCCACTCTATGGAGGCGCCCTCCGAGTATTGCACTACAATCGTGACTCTCCTTTAGCCCCCACAGCTAGGCGGAGAAGCCTTTACAACAAACCTCTTTTTGCTACCCCGGCAAGGCAAAGAACCTATCTCCTTTTGCTTCCTCCTTAAGCTGGCAGAGAACCACAATCAGATGCTGAATCCTTACCACTACCGACCCTTCCACAGACGAGAAACTCTAAACGAAGAAGAAGCAGAGCGATCCTTGAAGCAACCCTTGTTAATCCCCTTACAAGCTCCCCCTCACAACATCCTCTCTCTCTCTCCCTCTCTCTCTTTCTCTCCTCAAGGTCTTCTCAGGTCAACGTAGTAGCAAAAGATTTTTCAAAATGTTGAACAAGAGCCCTTAAATAGAAGAGCTTCAAAGGAGCTCATTAATTGTAAGTTGCCGACATTATCGTCCAGTCCGATATGAACATCGTCCTGGCCGATCAGTACAAATCTCAGAAGATCGGCCAGAGCATCGACCTGAATACAAACTGGACGATTTAAAATTTGCTTGTTCGTCCAGGCCGATCTCACGATCGTCCCAGCCGATCAGTTCAAATCAGAGGAAAATCGTCCAGAGCATCGCCCTGAATTTGAGCTGGCCGATATTTATCGTCTAGGAGTAACTAAGGTTTTTGAATAGATCATCCTGGCTGATCTTGCGATTGTCAAGGATAATATGATCATATCAATCATCCTTAATTACTCCCTTGATTTCCTGATCAATTAAGACATAATTTGTGAATATCGTCCAGGCCGATCAATAATCGTCCTGGCCGATTTTAAAAAAATACATAATACCTTAATTGTCTATGGCGGCAACTTCTTTCTATTTGGAGCTTATCGTCCTGGTCGATATACGTATCATCCAGGACAATTTGTTAATGACGGCTGCCTTAATTAAGATTCATTGTTTAGATTTATGTTTTAAGCCCGATCATCCAATGGCCGATATGAGTAAAAATAGAAATTCTAAGTCTCTCAAGTGTGTGTGTGTAGGGTTACTTAGCATCAGTCTCTTTAAACATTACAAATAGACTCAAGAAGAGAAAAAACAAAGCATAGACTGACTCAACCCTAATCCTACGCAATCTTGAACTAGCTTCGTTTATTCGTTCGATCTTCGATTCCTAAAAAGTTAGAAGTAACAGGCAGTCCAAGAGAATCAATAGTGTTTGTCAATCATCAAAACATAAGTCATGAAAATAGATTTGCAACAAAATCATCCAGGATGATCCACGATCGTACGGGATGATCCACTGCGTACATAATTGAAAACTTGCAGTTTTTGGGCAGTTTTTCTTGTCTTTTGTATATATACTTCAAATTATACTGCCACCCAATCTTTTTACCATTTGATCTTTGTGCCTATTGAGAGAAAAGTCAAGGAGAGAGTGTGAGAGAGCATTCAAAGGAGGATTCCTACTACTGGAGCATGAGGGCTTCACTTGGTGTTCAAAGGTAAGAATCTCTACTTGTGATTTGGGATTACTTCACTCTTTTCTTTCTTCCTTTTAGATTTCTTTTGAGAAGATATGTCAAGGAGATCGGGTTCTCTACCCACACTAGGAGAGTGTGAAAAGACGAAGGATTCTCTGCCCACACTAGGAGAGTGTGAAAGGACGAAGGGTTCTCTGCCCTCACTAGGAGAGTGTAAAAAGACGACGGTTCTCTGCCAATATTAGGGAAAGTGTAAAAAGATGACGGTTCTCTGCCAACACTAGGGAAAGTGTAAAAGGACGCCGGTTCTCTGTCAACACTAGGGAAAGTGTAAAAGGACGACAGTTCTCTGCCGTACCGGGTAGTAGTGAAAAGAGTGGTTGTAATGGCTTCTCCGCCTTGCTGTGGGTGCAAAAGGAGATACACTATTGATATTAGTGCAATACTTAGAGGGTGCCTCTGGGGAGTGGATGTAGGTCTGGTTTAGACCAAACCACTATGAATCGTATGTCCTTTTATTTTACTGCTTTTTATTTTTCGCATTTAATTTAGTATTTTAAAATTGTGGTTGAAAAACTTTTTATAAAAATTCATTAAATTTTAATTTTGATTAAACTTATCAAAAGAGGAAAAAATTTTAATTACCAATTCACCCCCCCTCTTGGTAGATTTGAGACATTAACTTAGGTATAATAACCTATTTACTAGACTCAACACCAAGACCTCACAAAGCTTTCTCTCAGAATCTCTTTAATAGCTAAAGAATATTTGAAAAGATTAATAGAAAAGTTTTTATACAAGGCTTAAAATTTTGTTTAAAGTTTAATTATGTCGACACTATTCATACAGCATGATCGAGGATCACATATTATGATTTATTTAAAAACCAAAGTTCGTTCAGTACGATGGAAGAATCATAGAATGAATTGTCTAATTTTGTATACTAATCATACATTACAATCTATAGATCATACGGTACAATTAGTATAGTTGTCTTAAGATCGTATAGGATAATCTTCTGGAAGATCAAAATTGTCTCAGCCAGTGTATGATATACCTGAAATATTAGTACACAAAAAAAATATGTAATATAAATGCTAGGAGAAATGAAGATTCAATCAATAATATTTATGATCATCAAAATCATAAACTTGGGATCCCTAATTGTAATAACAGATGGATAGATATGATAGATAATAAATAAAGAATAAAAACATTACATTAATGCTGGATATCATATCTTGCTCTTTATAATTATATTCATGATTGTACTTACATGATAGTGACTTGAACTGATTGATAGATAGAATTAAAGTTGTATTGATAAAACCTGTATTAATTCTGCCTAACATACGAACATGGTATATTGATTGATATTGTTTGTATATATTATTTATCATTCATATTTATAGCTTATTGATTGATATTAATTAGAACTAAAGCAAGTATAAGGAATCTTTGGTCTTGCATTGAAGGCAGCGATAAATTTTGTGTATTTGCTAGACTTTATAAGCTTAATATATAGTGTTTATATTATTTCAGTTAAAGATAAGGAGCCTACACTTTGAGGATAAATAATAATGATCATTTTAATTTTATTTTAATTTTTTATCTTATATGTATTATTTTGTAGCCAGTAGTGGCTATTATATATATGCTTTTAAGTTTTGGAGCTTGTAATATAATATAAATATTGTTAATAGTTATATTTTTCCTACTATTTATTTATTTTTTAATATAATTAATCAACTCTAAATCATAAATTAAATTGGTTGTAAATAAATGATTATTGGTTGTTAACTAAAAAAATAAATAGAATTAATTGAAAAAATAATAAAGTTAAGATAAAATAAAAATCTTCTACTTTAGATCTTAGGGTGTTACAATTGGTATTATAACAATGGTTAATGAAAGAATTTGCTTATAACTAGAACTACATTAATGATTATAGTATTTATTGATTAAATACATTTATAAATTTATTTTTTCTTGAATAATTTATTTTATATTTGTTTATTTTATTTTGAATTATTTGTTTTATATTTAAGATTTATTTATTGATCAAGCAAATGGACCCAAAATGAAAGAAGTTTGAACGTGCTACTGAAGTGTTTTAAATGATATCTTAGAATATAAAAATGTTTGCTAACATGATCACTCATATAATGAGCATTAATTTGGCAAAATATTATAGATAGAGTTTTAAGAAAATAGGTAAAAGTAGCGGAAAAAAGATAGATAAAATTGTTAATGCACCTACCACTCAGTAATGTATCTAATATGGGAGAAGACATGTGTGATCCTACTCTAGGGTGACAAGACAATGTTTTCGATGTGATAATTATGAGCATCAAATGGAGAAATGCCAATTGTTAGGATCTGGGCAAAGATATGTTTAGATTAGAAGTAGATAATATGACCCAATGAAAGAGGTTTCTGAAGTGCTTGAGAATATGACTAGTAGATTTTATTTAATTTTTTTTATAACTTGAGTTTTTTTAATGATTTAAAAATTGATTTTGCAATAATTTTTGTCTAATATAGATTATTGAGTTTTGAACTAGTTTGATTTACTATATTATATACTTGATTTTATTTTATATTAATTTTATTTTGTATTGATTTGTTTTGTATTACTCAAGAAAATGTCGAGGATAATATTTTTTAAAGATGGAGTAATTGTAATGATCAATATTTTGACCCTGTTAAATAATATTTCAGGAATCATTATAAGTCTAATTTGTAAATCATCTTGTCATTATATATATATATATATATATATATATATATATATATATATATATATATATATATATATATATATATATATATATATATATATATATACTTTAATTATAATAGTTTTCTCCTAATTTTAGGGGCAATGTGAAAAAAAGTAGCACATGTTGGTACAAGTGGGATTTTTGGAACCCTCATGTATCCTTTCTACTAACTAATTTCACTAGAGCCTTCTAGATATGTTATATTATTTTATGGTTATTTTTTTATAATTTTTATATCCCTAAATTTAAAAAATATTAAAAAATTTATATGATATATGCATTTAAAACTAAATAATTTACATGATTATTTTTATATTCATAAAATATTTTATTATAACATATCTAAAATCACTTTCATTATTTATTATTAACACCATTTCCCATTCATTTTTGTTTAAGAGAAAGCATAAAAAAAAGTCAAAGACAAAGGACCGGGAGAGGAGAAGGAAAATCTAGGTTTAGGGGTTCAAGAGTTGATTTTGTTGTTCCGTCCAGTTATGAAATTTACTCATCTCAGTGTAAGCTATCATTATTTGACCTTTGATTTCAATGATTTTTTGTATTTTATGTTTATGAATTTTAATTTTGTCAAAAATTATATATGACCTATAACAAATGGAAAGATGAAAATACCACATTAAAGCTAGATGTCTTGTAATAAACCCATAAATATGAAATGTGTTAAATAAAACCTAAATTATTTTTTGAACTGGAGTGTCTTAGTGTTGAGTATTGTGACATTACAGCATTGGCCTAAAAGCACAATAGTGCCAAAATTTAAAATTGTGATGCTCGACACTTTCTTCTATAATATTTTTGGTATCAACATGCAATGCTCAGTGCTGGGCCAGAGTGTTATTATATTAGGACAATATATATATACTACATGTTATCCCTCACCCTCCCTCGCTCTCGCTTTCCTTATTGGGATGAAATCGACAGAGAAGAAGGGGAAGAGAAGAGAAAGAGGAGAGAGTTCATTGGGGCTATCTATCCTTTCTACTAATAAACTATTTTATGTATTGTAAGTAATTATTCTTTTACTTCTAGTTTTGATGATTTTGATTTCTATTAATTTTATCTCTCCTAAATATGTTAAAATATATTATCTTATATTTCCATGAGCTTTCCAATGTATAAATTTTGGCATGTTATAGATTTAATCATTCTCTATGATTTGATATGATTTAATATATTTTTACTAGTTAAATATGTGTATATGAATTTTAGGGTAAAATGAGTAGGAAAAGGGTATACTAAAAATGGGTTAAAAATGATGTACTATGATTAGTCATGATAAGACTATGAAAATGTGCTTACTGAAATAATTTATAGGTACTAGATTGTGATATTGATCTAACTAACTGAAAGGATGAATTAATTGATACAAATATATGAAATGATAACCCCACATGATACCCTCAAAATTCACTAATTTACTGATGGGAGTCATAAGGAGTTGGAGACTGATTAAAAGTTACGTTATAAGGAGTCAGGGCGACTGATTCACATGATTTAAGGGCGTTAGGAGTACACTGATTGGGAGTCATAAGAGGCGACTGATTGGGAGTCATAAGTACAGGAGCGAGATACCCTCACATGAATATGTAATAGAATACTAGTTACTGATTAATGATATGAATTATTACTAATTTTGATTTTTGATTATTGCTAACTGATAGTGACAATTATTACTGATACTGTATGGACACTGATGATTTTTAATGCTTATTATTATTGAATGCATATACTGATAATATCTCTAATTGCATAATTGATAGACTTATGAAACTGATTAAATGATAAAGAAGAAATGATTAATTGATTGATATAGGTGATTGGTACCAATAATATATATTGATTTGTAGATTTTCTTACATGATTTATAGTATATTTTTTCTTTGTTTCCTTGCATTAATTTCAATTATAAGACTTTAGTTATTTATTAGGTTATTCAATCATTATGTGATTTTACATGATTTCATATAAATGTAAAGAACCTGTAGCTTGTGGCCACAGTATGCATAATTTTCTTCTTGCATTATTAGTTTAGTTTTTCTTCATTTTTTTAGTTTATATAAATTATTTTGTAGCCTATAAAGGCTATTATATATACTATTTTGGGACTTTATATAGTATATAAATATTGATTATGTTTAATATGAATTATGTTTTTAGTTATTTATATTTCTTTAACACAATTAATTAGCTTCTGATGTTAAATTGATCTAGTTGGTTATACATAATTATTGGCTATTATTGAGAAATAAGAAAAAAATAAATGAAAAGAGAAAAAGAAAAAGAAATTCTTTCACATTTGATCCTGAGGTGTGACATGTCATAATTGTATTCATGTTTGCACTTATATGATAGTTCATTAAATTGATTTATAGATATAATTGAAGTTATATTGATAGAACCTACATTGATACTACCTAGCATAAAAATATGGCCAATTAATTGATAATGATTGCACAAATAATTTATCATTCATATTGATAGTTTATTGTGATATTGAATAGAACTAAAGCAAGCATATTGAATAGTCTGCCTTGCATTAAAGGAAATACCAAATTTTGACTACTGCTAGGCTTCATAAGCTCATTATGTTATTTCTATAATATTTCATGTAAAGGTAAGAAGCTTGTAGCTTGAGGCTAGATAATGATGATCATTTGGTTTTATTTTAAGTTCTTTGGTTTATATGTATTATTTTGTAACTAATGGTGACCATTGTATATATAGTTTTGAATTTTGGAGCTTGTAGCAAAATTTAAATATTGATAGTAAAGATGTAATTATATTTTTTAATGTTTATTTATTCTTTTAATACAATTAATCAGCTATGGATGTCAAATTGATCTGATTGTAAATGAATGATTATTAATGGTTAATTAAAAAAATTAAATAGATTGAGTTGAAAAAATTGTAAAGAGAAAAGAAAAGAGATTCTTTTGATTGCAGTGATATAGGATGTGGCTTACTGAGTTGAAATATGCTTAGATCTTCTTTAATATAAATTTAATGATAATCCATAAAAAATAAGTAAGTATATGTGTCAAATCAAATAATAAGTGATAGAGTAGAGTGTTGATCCCATGAGGAAGTGTTATGATTAATTGCAATTAAACTATTATTGTTCAATCCAAATGCATAATTTATCATTCTAAGATTAAAAAAGATATTTTGAATTTTTTGTCACTGAAAGAAAAACTTGCAAGGAAGTTTTCATACATATGAAAATAAAGTATTTTGGACTAATGTATGTAAATAACAATTTTTTTTAATGACTCTTAAATTTTAGATGTTAATCAGACTATATGCATCCCTTAATCTCTGTCAAGCTTATAGGGGTCAAAAAAGTTATATGGCCTTCTTATAATTTTTCTATCTTGAAACATTAAACATCCTATATTTAAGTATGGCAACATTCCATTTTAATACTACTAATTATCTCAACATTACTCTATTGAGGCTATATATCACATTATATATTAACTATACATATGACCATTTTATGCATTAAATGAAGAATGTGAGATATTAAAAATATTAATGTATCATTATAAGCACAACAATCTACATTAGTACTTGTTATGTTTTTTACATCATCAGCCCACAATAACATAATTATACATATATTGAAGATTCAACAAGCAAGCTCATTTTCATTTCATTAATTAAAAGAAGGGATACAAGATAAGTAATAAAAACATTATCACCCGGAAGGATCAATTGATCTTCTCCACACTCCTTCCTCCAATCACAAAGTTTCTTACATAATTAGGCTAAGATCTCCACAATGAAAGAATTATGCACTTTCCTAGCATCCCTTAGGCTTTATTCTAAGGGGGTACAAAATAAACACATTTAAATACATAATTTTACTTAAGTGATAAAACTCCTTAAATAACCAAAAAAAAAACTATTTATAGTAAGTACAAGAATGGGTTCAAGCACCGAGGCACTTTACAAGGTGGCACTGCAGTCATATAAAATGAATCAGCACATCAGCATTGTAAATTGGCTCCACTGCAATGATAACATACCTGACACATTTAATGATTGAAATGACACATTTTTTTTGTTGAGTCAATATGGCTCCTTGTATTGGCAAATGCTCCGCCATTGTGCTCCAAAATTTGAGCACTCCGATATTTGAATGTGAATTTTATCGTATAGGTGTTGCAAGACTCAGTGCTCCGATGCTCATTTTCTTGAGGCTCTAGTGCTGTGGTGCTAAATATCTGGCGTAATGACACTGCTTTGAACTATAGTGCTACCTTTTTCTCACTACGATGCTAGGAAATAGAGTACCAGGTATTACCATGTTTGAATTTGATGTCGGGATGCCATGAAATGTACACTACGACACTTGTGATGATGGCGCTACAACACTGTTTAACGCTTATATTTTTTATCTTTTCTTATACATTTCCTGTACAAACACAACTAAAATAATAAATTTTTACTAAATTTAAATATAATAAATAATACATAATTTATACTTAACAAAATTCCCCTAGATTAGACTCTTACTTGTCCTTAACCAATGATAAAAATCACCTATTGATAACTTAATAACCAAAGTAAAAAAATGATAATTTAAAAGTGCTAAAATATAAGATAATACATCTGTTTTGATTAAAAAATATGTATTTTGAAATGGAATTAATTTTCTTTGGGAAAGATTTAATTTCGAATTTTAGTTTTGAAATTGAACACAACATTAGGAACGATATATCATCTCAAACGGAGAGAATATCATTCACTAATTGGTTCGAATTTTAAAGCTTTAAAGTTATCCAAATTATCGTAGTCAAACTCAAAGGGAGAATCACATTTGACCCCGGATGATCAAAATAGAATTTAATTAATTGTTTGACTATACTAATCGGATAAAAGATCACTAATTTCATAATCAAAACCACGATAATAATTGATATATCTCTCCAAAGAAAGAAGATATCAATCATTATCGATCTATTGAAAATGACGATAATGATCATTGTATTTAATTTTCTCAAAGAGAATTAATCAAAGGTTTTGAAAAATTGACTTTTGAAAAGTTAGATTTGGGTTTCTAAATCCCCTACGAGCACAAGCCCTCATAGTTAATTACATCGTAGGAAGATTAGAATTTTTCCTATGAACACTCTCGATTAAAACAGCGATATAAATTTTATCTGGAGTTTCAAAATTCGATATCAAAGGAGGGTAAGGGTTAGAGTTTGAATAGGGATTGGTTCAAGTTTGAACAGTTATTTTTAGAGTCAAAGGAGGAGAAGTAGGGGGTGTTTTGAGATTCTGAATTACTTCAGAAACACCCCAGTCTATCCTAAGTGTTGGACTTAAGTTTGATAGAAAAAGATTTAATGTTTAAGTGGTCAATTTTATTAGAAAGTCGGGATTCAATTCTCGAAGGTTGAGGTCTTATAGCCTAAGCTCGCCTTAGAACCTAAGTCTAAATTGGGGACTTAAAAGTGCCATGAACCTAACTAATGTAGTGCAAATCTGGTCTTACCCCAGCCTGGATTGGGGAGCCAGCTAAACCACCTAAACAATTTTAAAATATGAGTCCAGTCATTTATTGTTGAGTGGTTGGGACATTGCTTAGAAAAGTTTAGAGGAATGGGGTCGACATTTAGAGTAGATCCTTAATTGACCCCTTAACTTATGTCGGGTATTTGATGTCTAAATAAATGCGATTAAATATTAGACTCTTTTTAAATTTATTCCTAATACGATGAATGCTAATCGACTTGATAAAATGCATAAATCAATATGCAGTAGTTTAAAAATTTTAGCTTAAAAAATAGGTTTTTCCCTAGAGATTGCACAACATCCACTTGACAGATCGACACTCTCATAGGCCAGGTGGTCTACCAGAACCCGCAAGCGGGGAGGTGCCTAACAAGGTGGAGAAAGTATAATATGAATGCATGAAAAACCCTCGGTGAGTCTGAGCTTACTTCTTAGGACCGTTTAGAGTTTCTATCTTATCTTAAAAATTTTATTTAATTAGAGTAGAAATTTTTTTTTGACAAACCCCTAAGAGCCTAAATTCAAATTCCAGGCTAAATCAAATGCGGCATGCAAATAAAAAAGACTAGAAAAATAGATATTTCTAATGCACAATCAATTAAATAAATCAATCAAATTAATATATTAAATTGAATGTCCATATGGTAAGTGCCACTTATTATTACATCACAGAATTTTGTAGGAATTTAAAGTGGCCGGGCACCACTGACAACAACCCGGATTCTATCTTAAGACTCAAATGACTTTGAGATTTGGGATTCTTCTCATCGTCCATTTCTTCGTCTTCTCAAGAAAATCTTGATTCGTCGGTTCCGGATATCCAAATGGAAAGAAACTCCCCCTTGAACAGGGTGTTATCTTTCCTCTTTGGATATTTGAAAGGGATCCTAATTTGACTTCCAAATGGAAGAAGACTCCCCCATTTATGGATGTCTTCACCTCTTTGGAATTCAAATTGGATCAAATATCCCAAACTCAGATCATTTCAAACATTTACAACCTTGTTCGATCAATCAAATTTACATTAATTTAAAATAATAATAAAAAAATCTAGACTCGATCCTGCAAGGTTATCCTAATAATCAACAGTTATATATACAATCCCAAGCAGTTATTATATTAAATTTGAAATGCATTATTTGAGCCTCACTTGGCCATGCTCTTTTTATTTAAAGGGGGTCTTAAGCGCAGTGGGTACCTGTGCAAAGAGTATATATATTTATTTTTATTAATTGCCCCCTTTAATCTCAGCTCCTCGTGTGAGCATGGCCACCTGCATAAGACTGAACAAATATAATTCATCCCTAACCTAGGGGTAAATCTAACGTACAAGCAACCACAGTAGAAAGTGCAGTAAATAGGTAAGTAAATAAACACACCAGTTCTAAACTAGCAAAAAACATACAATGAAAACTCAAAAACCCAGCACACAACAAGAAAATAAAACACCGGCCTATCCTAAGACTAGAGTCAGTGATCCTAGCAAACCATCTAAAGTGTGTGAGGTAGGTTGTGTGGTTTTGGTATGTCCTAAGTAGGATATTAGGTTGAAGTTGCTTAAGGTTCGATTAATTGAATGGCCGACAGGATATTTAATTGAAATTTAAATCTTAATCACTTTGAATAAATTTTAGAATTAATTCTTAATTATTTGTTGGGAACAACCTTTGTTTCACACCGAAGCCGTGATGTTTATTTCACCTCCTTGGGGCTAACTTAATAGCCTCGTAGGCCTGGGTTACCTAGTGGTACCCGATATGATTAAATGATTTGATTGATTAAAGGTTAAGGATTAATAAATTTTATAAAAAAAATTTTTGATTGCTGATTTTAAGGGTTGATTAATTTAAGTTTGCCATTAATTGATTCGTGGCGTTGTGCCACTAGGCTCGAGGAACTAGCCTCCTTAGGACACTTAGTCCCGCAATCTGGAATAGTCCAGCCGATAAACCAAATTAATGTAATTGAATTATAGATTTTAAAAATTTAAATAATTAATGATTAATATATTTTAAGGTTTAAAACCCCTTAGAATCCATTCGTAGCGTTATGCCACCAAGCTCGAGGAACTAGCCTATTTAAGGACACTTAGCCCCGTAGCCCGTAGTAGTCGAGCAAATAAACTTCATCTTTAGGATGGTTGTTATATTTTAAAGGATTTTTTGAGTATTTTAAACATTAACTTAATAATTTTTGGAGTTTTAGAGAGATTTTGAATTTTTTAGAATTTTTGGAATATTTTAATCATTTAATTAAAGGGTCAAAAGTTAACTTTTTTTTATTAAGAATGTTTTCTGGAAAGTTAGCATTTTATTAAAATACTAGAACTTAATACAATCAGTTATACTATAAGTACTTTGAAATTGGATTTTTTTACATTTTATTACGAAGGTTTGAAGTTTTGAACTGATTTTGACTTGGTTTTGACCAAAAAGTTGACTTTTTGAATTTAATGATTTTCTGGAACTTTAATATTTTTAATAAATAGTAGACATTATTATGAGTTTAATTCAAGTGAGTTTGACTAATTTGGATTTTTCTTGAATTAGTTATGAATTTTTGAAGTTTGACTATTTTTTGAATTATTGAAAATCCTTAATTAAAAGGCCTTTTTGCAATTTTGCTCCAAATGAGATCCCAACTCCTTGAAATCAGCTCCAAAGGTCAAGAATGACCTAATAAAAGGTTCCCAAGTGTTTGGGAAATTTTTTGAATTTTAGATTATTATTAATTAATTATATTAATTAAAGATTGAATTTCACTTAAAATTAAATTAAACTTTTATTTGCTATCAAATCAAGGGGATTTTAATTTTCATTGGTTAATGACTTGATACTGGTAAGTTAGAGGGGTTACACATAATTTTTGGATTTAAATTGATTTATTACATTTTCTGGAGGATTTTGAGGCTTAATTAAGGCTTAAACTTAGGAAAATTAATTAGGAGGCTTAATGATGTCTAAAACCAGTGAAAATTTTTCCTAAGGCTGTGAGTATCACTAAGTTTAAGTAGTTCAAATTTCAGTCAAGAGGGTGTAAATCCTAATTTTTGGAATTATTCTAATCCTCTAAATAAAACTCCTTAAATATTGTCCTGAATGACACTATGTTTAGCGGGTTCAAATCAATTGTTTTAACTAACCCTTGACTAACATGTAAGTAAACATTCATAACAACATAATCAAGTACTTAAAAATAGGAGAGCCTAGGCTAGGTGGTGTGTGCACAATCTAAGCATGTAAAGATTAACAATAATTAAGGTAACAAAATTTTGTTTAGTGAATGATTGTACTATAATAATTCACTAATCATTCCCCAAAAATTTCTTTTCAATCAAACTTAATCTATATTTAAGATTTCAAAGGGATCTCTAAAGTATTTAAGGATTTAAATATGTATAACTTTAAGATAGATTTCAAAAAAAAAAAAAAAAAAAAATATATATATATATATATATATATATATATATATATATATATATATATATAAATACATATATATGTAAATATATATTTTAAAATAAAATAATTGGAAATATTAAAATAAATTTTGAGGGGTTGAGAAACCCACTGAGTTTCAAAGTGATTTTGAAAATAATTTTTAATTTTCAAAATATTTAATATAATATTTAGTTAAATACTAATTAAATATTAAAGATAATTAAAATAATTAAAATTATTTAAATATTTGAATCTTAAAATTAACTTTAAATTAAAGTATTTAAAATTTCAAAGATTTTGATATATTATTTAAATATTTTTGATTTAAAATGAATTTAATTTGAATTTTTAAAGTTTTGAAAATAATTAAAAGGATTTAACCTAATTCAAAATTAATTAAGGTTTAAAATAATATCTAAATTAAATTTAATCAAAACTTAGATATTTTCTAAAAATTATATATTTATATTTTTATTTTCTAAAATAAAATAATTTAATGCAAACTTTGGAGTTATATATATGTGTATATATAAACATATATATATATATATATATATATATATATATATATATATATATATATATATATATATATATATATATATATATATATATATATATATATATATATATATATATATATATATATATATATATATATATATATATATATATATATATATATATATATATATAACATGTTTAATTTGAACATTTAATAACTGTGAAAATATAACTCCAAAAAGTGTATAAAAATTACTGGAAGTCAGTCCTATGCTCAAAAGTATTCATGCCAAATTTTAGATAAAAATAATTTATATACATTTAATTAAAAATAAAATATGGTTTCTTGTATTTTTGAAATTATTAATAAAATAATAATAAATATAGTTTTATTTTATTTTTAAAATAAAATAGATAGTAAATTAAACAGATTAATATATTATACATGTTTTTTGGTTTTATATTTTATTTATTATGATTTTTTGAAGTACTGTTAATTAAAATGCATTTAAAATAATTTATTTTATTTATAAAGCAAATGGCGAACGCCGGCGGGACAGGTGGCACGCTCGAGTTCATCCAGCGCGACGGCGGCGATCATCCAGGTGTCAACCGCGGGCGGTGTCACGCATTTTTCACTTATCCGAGTCAGCGTCCCACCGCAGCCATCGGATCTGGGAAGATCTGATCGAACGACAGAGATTAAATCCCGTCGTTTGATCTTGGATGAGAAAGATCAAACGATAGGGAATCATTCCCGTGGTTATAGATGAAGGGTCCAGAAGCTGCCGGACCAAAAAATGAACGCCAAAATAGATACACGATCGAACATGGACATCGAAAGGCTTGATCTGGACTGTTGATCGAGCGATCGACAGTCCAGAAAATGTACGCCTGAACTAGACTACGAAAATGCCCTAGGAAGAGTTTTTTTTGCTCGTTCAGGCAATCAGATCGATCAATGTTTTTGAAATTTTAAATCTAGATAAAGGAACTGAATAGAAATTTTGGGGAAATAAAATTGTAGCTTAATATGCATTAACTCAACAACTATTTAGACTAGGTGTCCTAAGCTAGGTTTAGGGATTTACATTGATTTAAAGGAAGGATTGAACCATTTTTGGATTCTCTGAGCTTTTAGACTATCCACGATTTAGTTCCCAGTTGAATCCACGCTTTGACACGCCACGAATCGCCTGGAACAAGCTTTGAACGGATTTGAGCTTGCGTTCGCCGGAATGCACTCGCCGGCGGGGTTTGATGGTCGGGTTTTGGTCAGGATGTGAAGAGGAGATGATTGAGGGGCTGAATTAGTAGATAACTCAGTTGGAGAGTCTTGAGGTGGTGAAAGAATACTAGGGATTGAATGAGAGCTCATTAGGGCATTTTCTCCCTATTCAAACCCCTCCAGTTTGAATGGGTGGCTGGGATCATTTGGTTAGGCTTCCAGATGAGTGCCATCTGTACAGGGAGTAGGTGGGAGCAGAAGCCAAGGACATAGAGAGGACATCCTATGTGTAAAGCCATTTTGGTCCCCATTTGGACACATGGAGCAATAGGGGCTATTGGATCTAGATCCAATGGCTAGGGAGGGCTTTAGGAAGCTTCTTGAGTCTGACTCAACAACTGGAATGATTTAGATTAATGGAGATTAGCTCTAAGAGGCCTTTTGACCAAATTTGACCATCTTAAAACAAAAGTTTGACTGGTCCCCATGCCACATGGCAGTTAAGGTGGCGTGGGAGAGGGCTTGGGGACTGGTTGAGTGAACTAGATTCAATAGGATTGAAAGGGTTTGAATTTGCATGAGTATTTAGATTTCTTAAAGCCCTTAAGAGGCTTATTGACCATGTTGACTAGTCAACATCCAAATGGACTGCTGATGTGGCAGCCAAGTGGAGGGATGGAGACTTGAATTTGATATGGGGTTTGGAATAGATTTAACCCAACCTTCGAGTTGACTTGGTCAACTCTAATTGGATTTGATTAGCCAACATCCCAAAGCATGGTTAGACCATATTAGGAGTTGATTTTAGGGTTTTGAAATGGACTCAATAGATTAAATGGGTTAAAATAACCCATTAAAGCCTCAAGAAATTTTGAGTCAACCTAGGTTGACTGGGTCAACTAGGTTGACCCAAGAGGTGGGTCTGGGCTGGACAAGTTTGAAATGATGTTTGGAATCTGGTGGGGGTGATTTCATGGATTAAATAGGTCATTTGGATTAAATAGGCCTATTTGGGCCTTTGCTTTGAGTCAATCTTGATTGACTTGGTCAACCAGGTGGGTCCAGGGTCTGGAAAGTTTAACAGATTTAAAATGATATTTACAGTCCATTGGGTATGGTCCCAGAGTTTAAAGGGTTTGATTTGGCTAAATGGGCTTATTGGGCCCATTAAGGGTCATTTGGATCGACCTTAGTTGATCTGGTCAACCAGGTTGACCCAAGGTTTGGGGTTAGGCTCAGCAGGTTTGAAATGACATTTGGAGGCCAATAGAAGTGGTTCTATGGCTTAGATAGGTCATTTCAGTCAAATCACCTATTTAGACCCTTAATGGGCATCTTAGGTCAACCATGTTGAATTGGTCAACCAAGTTGACCTAAAGTCTGGAAATGGGTCTAACAGGTTTGGTTTGATATTTGAAACTTACTGTAGGTGATTGCATTCAATTTGGAGTTTGTTTGGTTTGAAATCGATATTTGAATCCCTAGGGGCATTTTGGTCAAAAAGGTCGATCTGGTCAAAAAAGGCTTGGCCAGGGTTAGAGCTCGAGTCCAATGCACTACTAAGGGTTATTAGGATGCATTGGAAGAGGTTTAGGGGTTTGATTTGAAAGGGTATGTTGAAGTCTTTAAAAACATCAAAATTGCCCTTAAAGGGCATTTTGGTCATTTGGACCCATAGCCAACTAAGGGTCAGAGTGGGTCCACCAAAGTGCAGTTTAATGTTCAAAGGGTTATAATTAAGGGTATGGAAGTGATTAGAGGCTTTGGAGAAAGCTCTAGGGTCAAAATCTACTGGGTGACAGGTCCAGTGGCATATACTATAAATATTTGAAGGTTTCACAGCCTTTGGATTTTGATTTAGATTCTGGGGTTAGAGACATCAGAATGGGCTCCAATTTGGAGGGTAGCCTTCAGATACATGTCCCATTAGTATGAAACTGACAGACCTTGAATCAAATGCCATTTGGCTGGGTTTTGAAGTGTTTGAAAGTTCATTGAAAAAGGTCTTTAGGACAGGGCCTTAAGACTTAGGATTTGAGTCTGGATTTTTGGGTTTGAGTTAGATATTGGGTTTGAATACTTGAACTTGGGTTATCTAAATCATTTGTGATTTTTTGAGATAATCATAAATGATTAGACAAAGATAAGGTTTGATAGAAGGATGGTTCAAGGTCTGGATCAGGGACTGAGTTGCCTAGGAGTCTAGTCATGCTTGAATAGGTTTGAAATCCAGGTTGATTTGAGATTAGGGTTGAACAGGGATTGAGTTGCCTAGGAGTATAGACATGCTTGAATAGGTTTGAAATCTAGGTTGATTTGAGATCAGGGTTGATCAGGGATTTGAATTGATTTGAATCTAACTCTATCATAGAATATAGGACTTTAGGGGCTAGACTTTAGAAGGGTTCTAGGGTCTAAATAAATCTTGAAGTCAAGAATCTAAAAGGATCCTAGAGTCTAAGAAAATCATAGAGTCTGGAATCTAGAAGTTCTAGGATCTAGAGCAGAACCTAAGGCCTAAAATCTAGAAGAAGTTTAGGATCTAGATGGATCCTAAGGCCTGGAGTTTGGAGGAACTCTAGGACCTAGAAAAGATCTAGATCCTAGAAGGATCCTAGGATCTAGAATAAGTCCTAAGGTCTATATTCTAGGAGAATCCTAGGTTCTAGATTGGTCTAGAAGAATCCTAAGGTATGGAGTTTAGATTGATGTAGGGTCAGGATTGAGCTGGAATCTGGAAAGGTCCCTAGTGACCTCATACAAAAATGAGGTCAACAACATCATAGTTTATAAGTAATTTGGAATGAGAAAAGTTATAATTTAAAATTTAAAAAGTTATAACAATTATCCTAATCAGTCACCCTTCATATTGCTTTTATAATCTATCTATTATTTATATTGATATATAATTGACTTCTAAATTTAGAAATGAATAATATAACTTATGGGTTAGTTATGCTTGTTGAAGTTAAATTAAGTATTCATTAGTTCACAATCATATTGTTTAGTTCACTTTTTTACTTACTTTATCCTTTTTTTTATTTAAGTAATAGGATGCATTTAATCTTTAGCTTCAATCAATACCAATTCTTGAATTTACTAATTTTTCTCCTTTTCACATCTCTTTTAGAAATTTTCATGAATTTCATTCTATTATACTTGGTGGACCATACATTTAATGATTTTAAATAGCAAATTTGCATTCATCCTCTTGCAACCCTAATTGATTTAACATAAGGATTTAATATGATCACTAATTCTATTTTCATGTTTACTATGATCTTCCTAATTTAAGTACCCACATTTTTTCCTTAAACTTACTTATTCATTTTTAGTTCAATGGTTAATGCATTAGTGTATAGTTTTTAAATTCAAATCAAGTCATTAGCTTAAGTGATCTATATTAGTTAATTATTATATTTTTCAAATTATGAATTATTATGTGATGCTTCATTCAAACTAACATCTAAGGTCATATTATCATACTATTTTATATAATTTTTAATTATCATTTTTATTTTGGTAAAATAAGCAATCAAAATGCAAGTATCTAAAGAGGATAGTGTACAATAGTTTAAACTTTAAGAAATTTAATTAAATATAAATAACAGAACTACACATTGCACTAAAATAAATAAAGGTAATATAAGATAAAACATGCCTTTTTATGAATGATAGAAAGCTCAAGGAAATTAATTCAATGTACTAAAATAGTAAAGAAAGATAATTAGTGCCTGAGGCACCACTCTCATGACCAATCTTCATCACAATCGATAATGGCTCTCATGGCCATCACAAGAAATCAAAATACATCACCATATCACAACGTCATTGGGATCTCACCCAAGAAAAAGAAATAAAATAAAAATAGCTACAAAAAAGTAGCTACAATCATCACTTACTCACTCTATTTCACTCTCTTAAAAACCTTCTAAGAACATCTAAAGAAACAAAATAACATCCATCAACGTCAACTAGAATTAGGGTCCTCCTCAACATTATCATCATCTCTAGCAAGTGGGTGCAAAACAAAAGGTTCATAAGTGGGAGTATGAGGGAAATGCAACTTATCATAGTGCTCAACAAATATACTACACCAGAACATACCAACCAAAGAATTATTGATTTTAGAAGTATAATGATAGTTCTTCTCTTGATGGTACATGTAATGAATAACTCTCATTGTTTTGTTATCTCATCTTTCCACTCCTTAGAATTATCACAAAAGCCTAATACTCTCTCTATCTGCTTCTCAAATTTATAAATTTCTCTCCTAATGATTCATGAGTCCTAGAATTGCTACTTCCATTATTGCTGACAAGCCTACTAGATGATCTAGGATCATTGGGACCTCCCTCATCATCACTTCCTCTTGTCTTTTTAAAACCCAAAATTTTCTTTTTGGTAAGGGTAGAAATAGAAAATTTTGTTCCTCAATTTGGTCCCCCCTCACACCAACATTAACACACAAGAAATAAATTAGAGAAGGGTGTCCCAAACCCACATAAATACTACCCCTGATAATATATGTCAAAGAAAGGAAGATAAGCTTTCCTACATCTATTGAGTAACCCACATGAATAGCATAGTTTAACAGAGCATGATCTTGGGTTACTTCACTAATATTTCTACTTGGCAAAAAATAACCATAAATGAAATAATGCCATGCCTTAGAAGTTTGGGTGAGAAAGAATATAGAAAAATTAATAATCTTATTTTCTATCTTCTTCCAATTCACTTCATTATGGGTTCCACACAACACTCTCAAGATTTCATCAGAATCAATGGGGGTTCTATAGAAAATAGTATACTCATCAAATTCAAAATTTTTAAGCTTATAAAGGTGATTAATAAAAGTAGAATCAAAAGGAACCTACTTATGTCTCACATATTTATTTTTACTGCTTCTTCATGATGGAAAATAATTATCTTACCACATTCACAATGGTGGCATAAGGTTCCTCATATAAATTCTCCCAACCTTAATTTACATTGGTTTTGAAAGCCTTTCTCAAGGATTAACTGCTTATTCACTACCAACTTAGCAAAACTATGCTCATCCTCAGCATATATGAATTTTCTCTTATCATAAGAGAGGAACATCACTTCTCACAGAACATCTTAGGGGCCATTAAACACAAGTGAAGACTAAAATTGTAGAGCTTGAGGATAAATGAAGAGTGAAAATGTAGTGAAACAACTAAAAATCACGAGCTCCTATTTATAAACAAATTGAACCCTATGGTGCTTAAAAACATAAAATTACAAAAACATCACATCGATAGACACTGTGTTAGTGTAGGCCATGTAGCACTATGGCACTCATATGGGAAATCAAAGCATCAACTTTTTAACTGGACAATCTCTAAGGTGTTTGACATGTATGGGCACTGTCGTGTTACCAAAGATCACCATCATGGTGCTTTATCTGAATTAATAATAATTTTGACTTAAGCCATGATTGAATCAGCATTGTAGTGCTCACCAAATCATTATAATTAAAATGTTATGATAGTATGGTTAATTGACTAAACTACCATTAATAACTATAGAAATAACTGACATAATGTTGCACTACTTGAAAAGGTAGCATTAAGGTGCTCAAGAAGGTGTCAAAGCGCTATAGTGTTTAAGAATATAGTGCTATAATATTACAATCCAGTGAGTTTTCTTGAGAGCTTAGCGCTGTGGTGCCAATTTTGAATACCTTAGCGCTTAACAAGTAAATGATGTTGTATTTAAAAGTTTAGAGATGCACTGCTAATTCAACTTTTAGTATAGTAATTTTTTCTCAAGAATCATATCATAACTTAATAAAAATTATACATTCATATATCACAAATAACAAAAAAAATATAAATCACAAAATATAAAAAACACCAAATATAATTGAGTTTCCTCCCAATACATTGCTAAATTTATAGTCTTCAGTTAGACTTACCTAAATTTATCATTTTGGCTGGAGTGCATCTCAACCACTCCTCAAGTGGTCTCCATTATGATTCTTCTATTTCTCTATAGGTTTCACTTCATTATTACTAGGTAATGATCCAAGGGGTTTACTACTAAATGAGATTGCAAGCTGTCCTAATTGAGTTTCCAAAATTTTTATTGAAGCAGTTTGACTTTACAATTGAGTTCCCAATTGAATTAAGGTGTCTTTCTGTTCCCAAACTGATTATTTTGATTAAATATTAGGAGATAAGGAGGTCTAGGATTCACTATAGGTTACTTAAGATTATTTTAATTTTCTTCTTGATTAGATTGTCTTGAATTCCACTAATTATTACCACCAATACTATTATTATACTAATTAACATTAGGGTAGTTCCTCAAACCTAGGTTATATGTATTAGAATATGGATTTTTTCCTTCGAATCATATTCATATTTTTAATCCTTCAAGTACCACTACACTAACAAAATTTAAATCTTTCTCTTCTAATTGCATAGATGATCCTAATCCTAATCCTGAATTAACTCCAACAATATCAGATTATTTTTTTTAATTATAACTACTTGAGCAATAAGAATTTCAAAGCATTGATAAAAACTCAGCTACTCTGAATTATAATTATTTGTAGATTTTTGCTTCCAAAGACATTATTGGCCCTGTATGATAGTAGGATTGATTCTATTGATACTCTAATAGATTTCTTCTATAGACGGGAGTTAGATTTTTCATATTTCTAAGTCTAAGAAGTCCTCAAAATAGGGAATTTTTTACTTTGAATTATTGCACTGGGCCAATATTTCTTCTATTTCATAAATCTTTCTTGATTTTTGGGCCATATATTTCTAAATCTTTTTATTTTTTTTAAAGTTTTTATAAGGGTCCTTTTTTATGTCAGGGTCAAATAATAAGGGCTTCTTACAAGATCTACCAAGCATGCAATAATGATAAAATAACTTAAATTAAAAGAAAATAATCAACAAATACTTTTTTTTTTTGGCTTTTACAACATTTTTATCAAATCGAATAAAGATATAATATATAAGTAGGTCTATATATACACTTATTTTAATAATATAATTAAAATTATAATACACTCGTTACTTCCTGCAATAATGCCACTTAATTGTAATTGAGCAACTATTGTTTAATCCAAATGCATAATTTATCATTCTAAACGTAAAAAGGTTATTTTTGAGTTTTTATCACTAAAAAAACTTGTAAGGAGGTTTTGACACTTATAGAAATAAAATATTTTGTACTAATATATATATAAACAACATAGTTTTCCTAATGAGCCTCTCAAATTTTAGATGTGGATTAGAGCATATACATCCCTATATCTATGTTGACCTTATAGGGGTAATAAGAAAGGTTTATGGTCTTCCTATACTTTTTTATTTGCATAAAACCTAGATATTAAACATCCAATGTCTAGGAATAATAATATTTCATTTTAATACTCCTAATTATTCCAGCATTCCTCCATCGAAGCTATACATCGTAATATATATTAACTACACACATGACCATTATATGCATTAAATAAAGAATAAGAGATATTAAAAACATCAATGTATCATTCAATGCATAAGAATCTACATTACTACTTACTATGATTTTTTATATCATCAACCCAAAACTAGAGAATTAGCAATATATCAAAGATTCAACAATCAAACTCATTTTCATTTCATTCATTTAAAAAGGGACACAAGAGAAGTAATAAGAAAGTTATCACCTAGATTAATTAAATGATCTTCTCTACACTTCTTCCTCTATCCGTAGAGTTTCTTATACAAACAAGCTAAGATCTTTATAATGAAAATATCATGTACTTCCCTAGCACCTCGATGCTCTAATGTTTCCTTTGCTACAGTGCTAGTTGACCTGGCACTATTAATGATTGAAAAAACACACTTTTTTATTGAGTTAGCATGGCTCCTCGCATTTGCAACTACTCCAACATGGTGCACCCGAATTTGATTGTCGCATCGCTTGAATGTGAATTTTGGCTCTGAGGCGTTGCAAGGCTTGGTGTTGTGTCACTCATTTTCCTAAGGCTTTAGTGTTGCAGTGCTAAATATTGGGCACAATGGTGTTGTGTTGGGATGTAACACTTTCTTGGAGTCATTATGGTGCTGAAAAATAGAGATCCCAATTCTTCCATGTATGAATATGGTATTAGGGTTCTATGAAAGTATACGCTTACGACGCTTCTGATAATGGCACTACAGTGATATTCAACATTTATAGTTTTTGCCTTTTCTTTTTGTATATTTCCTTCATAAACATAACTAAAACTACACATTTTTACTAAACTTAAATACAATAAATAATACATTATTTACACTAAACATCTTTCACTTTAGATCTTATGTGGTTGCACCCCCAATATCAAAAGCCCTATTCTATATGTTATGCTCCCTCCTCTTAGTATACTATAGGCTACCCCACTCTCCGCTCAATTTTCCCACACACCTTTGCCTATCCAAATAGGTTACTCACCTGACTTCCTAATATCTATAAACATATATCTCAAGTAAGTTGACCCTTGCTTCTTAAAATTTTTTTGATCTTATTCTTGTGTTGGGGAAACTACCTAAAATATTTATATATGACAACCTAAAGCATAAAATCATAGAATTCTAAGCTATCAATTTTATGTACTTGAAGGTTAGCCCGATGAAGGGTCTAAGCATATTTGGAATGGACAGTAAGTTAGAAACTAGATATGTATAAACTTTTGAAATAATTAAAAATATATAGAATGTCTTTGCTTGATCACATGTCATACTTTTATAATATGTTCCATGTGTTAGTATTAAGAAAGTTGTATTGAATTGGGATTAGATAGTTTTTAAAGATGAAGTAGAAGTGCAACCCAATTTAACCTACATAGAAGACCATGAATAAATATTATCCTATGATGTGAAATAGTTAAGAAAAAAGAATATATTGATGGTTAAAGTCAATTAGAAACATAGGTTAAGTCGAAGGCAATTTGGAAAAAGAAGTTAAGATGAGATAGTTGTATCCTAACTTATTCTGAGTAATGTATATGCTGACTTGTATTGAAATATGTAAGATGACATTTTTTGTAAGGAGGAGAGAATATGATGCATGTTATTCTAAGACCTAGCTAGTTTACCTAATCTAGTATGAATCCTTGCTTATTCTGATTTAGTTATTAATTATAAGCTTTATAATGTTTAATCAACTTTAAATAAGTTTTAAAAGTTAAAGTTGAGAAGAGGAAAAATGTTGAAGGCAAAATGATCTTTGAGCGCTACGGTGTTGTCTTCTTATTTTGGGGAAGGAATTGAACAAGAACTACAACATTGGAAAGGAGCACTACAGTGTTACTCTCTCGATTTATAGGAGTTTAGGAGAATCTAGAATATTATATCGGAGGACGACAATGTTATAAAAGTGAGCACCATGGCGTTAGGTCAAAAATGTTATTTGTTAAAATAAAAATCTATATCAATTTTCTCATTTTTCACCACCATCCCAATCCCTCAACTTGCTGGAGAAGGAAGAAGAGAAAGAGAAGGAAGAATGAGAGAGAAAATAAGGAGAGAGATTCAAAGGTCATGAAGTTGAATTTTTTCGTCAGGAAAATGTTGACCTCATCGTTATATGAGGTCAATAGGGTCCATCCTACTTTTATTAAAGTTCTAAATCTAGTCCAAATCCTGAGCCCTAAACCAAATCCCAAGGTTAGAGTCCTAGGTCCTAAAACCCTTTCTTGGTGATTTTTTTGTCACCTTAAAAGCCAATAAAATGACATCTGATTTAGGGTCTACCAATTATATATTTATTAGTCATGTATCTAGGGTCAATCCTCCAAATTTAAACTCAATCTGAAGCCGCTAGCCCTAGATATTGAATTGAAACTCAAAGGCTATAAAACCTTCAAATATTTTTTAGCCAATTCCACTTGACCCACCATTTAGTGGAAATTAACCTTGGGACTTTTCCCAAAGTCCTTAACCATGTCCCTAGCTTCTAATATGACATGTTGACAAGTAAACTGTACTTTGTTGGACCCATTTTGACCAAGAGTTGACATGGGGTCAAAATGATCAAAATGCCTTTTAAGGGAGATTTTGGACTTTTCCCCAAAACTCAGCATGGATCAACCATATCAATCTTTAAAACCTATACCTAATGAATCCTAAATATCATTAGGAGAAAATTGGATTCAAACCCATCCTTTTGGTTTGACCTTATTGACCAAAATACTCCTTAAGGACTCAAATGGCCATTTCAAACCAAATGAATTCCTCTTGATTTGAAACCACTACCATTGAGTTCATATGATCAATTTGAACTGAATGGACCCAACCCTTAACTCTAAGTCAACAAAATTTGACCTAATATATATATACTTTTATTCACTTCAAACCCTTTAACCAAGTGTTGACCTCATTTTTGTATGAGGTCATTAGAACTTTTCCTAGACTCCAGATTATTACTGACCATAGATCAATTTAATCTCTAGACCAATTTAGACTCTAGGATCCTCTTAGAATCTAGACCTTAGGATTATGCTAGGTCCTAGGATCCTTCTAGACTCTAGGCCTTAGGATCTACTCTAGACCCTAGGAATCTTCTAGACCCCAGACCCAAGGATTTTCTTATATTCTAGGATTCTTTTAGATTCTAGACGTTAGGATCTATCTAGGCCCTAGAACTCTTCTAGATTCTAGATCTTAGAGTCCCTCTAGATTCTAAGACCAATCCAAATTCAAATCAAAATAGACCTCTGATCAATTCAAATCTTAAACTAATCTAGACTTCAATCAATTCAAATTCAAATTAATTCAAGCTTCAAACCCATGCAGACTTTAACCCAGTCTAGTTCAAAATCCAAACTCCAGTTCAAACCTTAATCCTGCCTCTGATCCAGCTTTAATCTTTTACAATCTCCATATGGTTATGAGTGATGAGGATAATTCAAATTCAAGCAATCAAATCAAAATTCCAAATAAAACTTAGAATTTCAAACCAAAATTCAAGGGTAAAAGGCTAAGTCCTGAAAGCCTTTTCTATTGAATTTTCAAATACTTCAAAACCCAATCAAATGACTACTGATTCCTAGTCTATCAATTTTATATTGATTGGACATATCCCTAGAGGCAACCCTCCAAATTTGAGCTCATTCTGAGGTATATAACCCCAAAAATTGAATTGAAACCCAAAGGTTGTAAAACCTTCAAATATTTAAGGCCTATGCCACTAAAACTGCCACCTAGTGGATCCTCCTTGAAGCCTTCTCCAAATCTTCTAATCACACCCAAACCCTTGATCGTGTTTTGTTAAGCCTTAAACTGCACTTTGGTGGACACATTTTGAACCCCTGTTGACCAGGGGTTAAAATGACCAAAATACCCCTTAGGGGTTTGAATACCCATTTCAAATCAAATGACCTCGAAATTGCTTTGAACTACTTCTAGTAATTTTCAAATATCAAAACAAACCAGTTCAATCCAAATCTTGATCCTTGGTCAACTCGATTGACCAAGTCAACCTAGGTTGACCAGTTTAAACCCTTAAATTTTTCACTATGAATCAAGCCTCAAATTCATTCAAAACTCCTTTCAAACTTCTCTGATAACTTTCACTGATGATTTATACTAGATTGGGCCTTTGACCCAATCATTAGTTGACTTGGTCAATTATGACTCAAGTCTAGCCTAATTTGACCTACATAGGTCAAATCAAGCTATATCATCAAATCAATGCCTTCAAGCCCTCAATATCATTTCAATGTATGTCCCAAATATATTTGAATATGTTATGAGTCCAACCATAGTCACATTTACCAAGTCAACTATTAAAACTTGGTCAAATCACTTTGAAAACCCTTCCAAATTTCAACTATTTGATCCTAAATCATTAAGATCCTTCCAAACCATCTCAAGGCATTCTTCTATGCAACCTCACCATCCTATGTGGCAGGTTGACTGGTCAAACAGTCAACATGAGTACTAGGAGTGGTCGAAGAGGGTTAAATCACTCCTCAAGCTCAATACAATTCACTTAAACTCCCTCTAATTTATCAATCTCGTAGCTCATGACCTCTTATTCCCACCTAGACTTTAACTGGTCAAATAGTCAATTTAATGCATTATGAGGGGTAAAACTTGGTCAAACAAGCTCAATCTATAAGCCCTCAATATTTGAAAATTGAATCCCACTTTCTAATGAAATTGATCATTCAAATTAAATATCTCTTTCAATCGAATTCAAGCCCAACACTTATGATAGACTGAGGTGTTTCTGAAATAATTTAGAATCTCAAAACACCTTCTACCCTTCTTCCCTTGACTCCAAAAATAAGTGCTCCAATTTGATCCAATATCGATTAAAAATTCTAATATTTACCTCCTTTGACATCAAACTTTGAAATCTTAAATAAAATTTATATCTCTATTTTATAATCTGAACCTATTAGTGAATGATATTATGGCCTCCAAAGATGATATATTATTCATAATGACATGTTCAATTTTAAAACTATAATTTTAGAAATTAGTCTTTCCCAAAGAAAATCAATCTTTTTCAAACCACAATTTTTTGTAATCAAACACCAAGACTTTGCCAAGCCAATTCAAACCCATATGATCACCCATTGGATCCTTAGGGATGACCCTTTGGAGGACCAAAGCATTGGGCTCACTTGGGTTAGCCATTTGGCTTGACCCAAGTGTCCAAAGAAAGGTCTCCCATGAGTCAAATCTCTTTATAAGTCAAACCATATCAAACCAATGGTGGCATTGGGTCCCCCATAACCCAAAGCACCTACCCTAATTGACATTGGCCTTTGGTCAACTCAAGTTGGGAATTGGGGTTGCCCAAAGTGTGAAAAACCACTATGGGTTGAGTCATTCCTAAAGTAGGACTCACCAAGCAAAATCAACACTTCCATTGGGTTGCCCTACCAACAACACTCCTACCCTAGTCAATCTAACCCTTGGGTTGACTTGGGTCAACCACTAGGCTAACCCAAAGTGGTCAAAACAACTTTGACCTGAGCCATTTTCCACCACACATCATACATGATCCAATTGAGACTTGCATTGGATTGCCCTTGACCAATTACATCTACCACCTTAATCCCACTACCTGACTCAACCCAGGTTGCACCCAAATGAACCCAAACCATACATGTTTAAGTCAAACTGAGCCTCTCTATTGATCTAGACTCCCCAATAGATAATTGGCCCTTTAGTCAAGCTCTACACTTCCATCATCCTTTCCAACTCATTCTGACCCATCTAGTGGCTATCGACAGCTAGAGCAAGCCAAATGGAGCTTTATTAGTTCCCTCTATCTCAAGCCTCATTCAAAGCCTTCCAAACCGTGGGTTTTTTGTGCTCGAGCTCATGAGACCTTAGGTACATCTCATCTTACATTTGCCAGTAATCTAACGACCTTCCCAATTGATTCTGACGGTATGAAGTCCCGTGCATGGATTCAATAGTGAAGCTCAATTCATTTGCTCGTACACACTCCTAGCATTTCAAAAAATCTCCCTAGAGCTCCACATGTTTTCCTTTATCTTTCCCTAACTACCTAGCCATTTCTATCCATCATCCTAAGGGAACTCTGGTAAAGACTCTTTGCCCTCCACTCGAACTCCTACCTCACACGATCCTCCAGATTCGCTGTATGAAGGAGAAATCTTTTCCTTTATCCCCTGAAGCTTTTTAATAAAAAAAACCCATTCCTTCGGGCTTTCTACATGGTGAAATCCTCTTCCCATGCTCCTAGCTTGGTACTGTCAATCAAGTGTGAAACAAACCATCAACCCGCCAAAATTTGGCTGTTGGATTGATGGTTTATAATCTCACGATCCTTTCCATAAAGTTTTATTCAGATAAACTACTGAGATCTCTCGGATCATGCCAAAAAGGCATTATAGCTTCAGGCGGTTGTGCGAGGTTGAAGATATAATCCTAGCCGTTGATCTCGATCAATGGAAAAAATTAAATCCCATGGTTTTGGGACCACATTAATCATATTCATTTGATCAACAATTTGATGACTACAATCATCTCCACATTTACACAATGCCCAATCATAGGGTGTTCATGCATAAAAGGTTCACTGACTCTGTAATTCTATTTCAAATAAATCTAGAAATCATGAAAAACTTCAAAAATTCATATCTCTCAATCCACTTAACCAAATTAGAAGTTCTTAGCTTCATCAGAAAGAGCTCAAAGAGAGATCTTCAAAAGTTCTATAGACTTAAGTTATGATTATGCATAAAACTTCATTAATTATAGAAACTATCCTAAGAGTATTCTAGGATTTTCTTTTGAAATTGAACCTTACCCCTACTTGAGACTTTGGGGAATTATATTTGGGCATGTCTCTTACATGTCCAAATTTTCTTCCCAGTGTTTGAATTGTCTAAGGGCATGTTTGACTTAATTTAGACTTAGGGGTCTTGGTTTGACCCCTAAGCTCAAATTAGCATTATGATCTATCTAATGGGAATTAGGATTTTAACTTTTGCATGTTAATTGGGCTTATGATAGGGAGTTTAGAGAAACTAATTTCATCCCCTCCCTTGCTTTAGGTAGTGAGTTAGGTTTTTTCTAAGGTAACCATATCATTACTTTAGGTGGTTTAGTTAACCACCATAGGGGATTTAATTTATGCACAAATTTAGTGGGCTTTAGCCTTTAGTTCAGATGAACTCAGGAACAAATTTCACTGAATATAGAGCCCATTTGATCCACCAACTAGGGAACCCAAAATGATCCCCTAGATTTGACCTATAGCCTTAATTAAATCATAATTAATTCATATAAAATAATAAAAATTTGTATAATGTTTGTAATTACTCATAATTGAACCCTTAATCCATAAAAAATAAAATTTGTCCGATCAAATCATTAATTTAGGGAAAATCCTTTTCTTAATGAAAATTGATCTTTAATTAATTTAATTTATTTAAAATATTTAAAATTCTAAAAATAAAATCCTCAAACACTTGGGAATATCCTCTTAGATCTTTTATAACCTTTGGGGGTAATTTTCAAGGAGTTTTGGATTGATTTAGATCAAAATCTCTAAATCCTTTATAATTAAAAATTTTTAAAAATTCATTCAATTTCAAAAATTTGAAAAATCATAAATAATTCCATAAAAATCCAAATTGAACAAATTGAAAACCATTCAACTCTAATGAAATCTAGTATTTTCTAAAATATCAAACCTCCAAAATTAAGTCAAACTCAAAAAGTTAACTCTTTTTTTTAATCAACAATTTTATTCCAACAGAGAAAGGATTATAACGCCAACCACAGTAGATGCCAAAATATATCAAAAGAAGGAAGCTAAAGCAACCTAGATAACCATACATAAAAGGCATCAAAAAATTATTCAACAATTAAAAAGCAACCTCACATGAAGGGCTAGCTATAAGATTTAGACCACAAAATTTTTAACTTACATTACCATTCACACCATCACAACAAGCATTCTCAGGTGGAGAAATAGTAAGAAATGGAGCAGGATCCTTCACCACAAGAACAGAGTCACTAAAATCTATAACATAGTCCAATGTCACAACATTACCCCCATACAATAAAAAACACTCCCAACAATAACACCAATGGGGCCCAAATCATTAGCAGCAATAACATTTTCCATCCTATACGTATTAGAGGTAGAAGATGTCCCCACCTAAACACCTCCATCTAAAGATGCATGCACAGGAGCCAGTTCCGTAATGAAAGGGGTGAAAATAGTTGTGGTAGGGGGAAGGGAATTCATAGGAACAGAGGGATCAATAAGAACCAAAGAGGGAAGGTTCACAACAGAAATAATTCTATAAACCATAGGAGACTAAATAGAAGCAACAGCCTGCCTCAGATAAGGAAACAACTTAACACTTTCAAACTTCTTATGCCCCAAAAATTTGCAATGAGGATAGTAACTAGGAAAACTCTCAAAAACAACTTTCTAAATGTATCATAATTTCTCAGGCCCAAGCCAAACCAAATCATGATAGGTTTTAGAAATGTCCAGTTCCATAAGGATACGAGTAACGGAAGGCCTCGAACCCACAGCAGTAGCATTGTCGGTATGAAGAGGGTGGCCTAATAAAGACCCCAGACCAAAAAGTATACAAGGAGAAAACAGATGAGGGTGAAGCTCCGGAAAGGAAATCCATATAGGGATGATCGAAGACTCCTCCGAAAGGTCAAGGAATGGCATCCATTTAATCACTTTCATAAAACAACAATATATATATATATATATATATATATGCACAAAAACCCTACCGTAGTCAAGATCATTAGAAAGCTTGATCAAGACATTGCTCTGATTCAAAAGAGTAACAAAAAACTCACCTAATAATATGAGGTTGAAGAAAAAAACTCCAAATTGAGTCTAATGTCGTACGCCATAACGGAAATTTCCCCACTAAAGTGAAATCAAAAGGCTTAGTGAGATGAAGAACTTCATCCTCTGATACCATAAAGCCAACAAACTCTAAATCTTGGTGACTTGCAGATCTGAAAAAATTCTTAGACACATCAGAACCAGACAAGATTTTCTTAAAAGATTTGGAACGATTCTTACAATCCAGAAAGCCAGGGTCAACATACTTAACAGAATTTGCCATAGCACCGAAAAAAAAAAGCTAACACAAAAAGACAACAAAGCGAAAGACATGCTAAAGAGAATAAGAAAACTCCCCTCTGCATAAAAATGCCGGAGTGAAACTACCTCTAGGGACGACTAGGGAAAAAAGCTCTAGCAGGGTGAAACTGAAAGTTTGTTAGGGATGTTAAGCCTTATGAACTTAGTCCCAAGCTAACCAAGAGGGGGGGGGGGGGGGGGGTGAATTGGTATTTTAAAAACTATTTTCACAAAGAGAGAAAATTGCATAAACCAAATCACACCACAAAAATAAATACAGAATTTAAAAGTGTGGAAGCAAGAAAAGGAACACAGAAATTTATAGTGGTTCGGTCGACTCGACCTACGTCCACTCCTTGGAGGCACCCTCCAAGTATTGCACTACAAAATGTGACTCTCCTTTAGCCCCCACAGCTAGGCGGAGAAGCCCTCATAAGAACCTCCTTTTTGCCACCCCGGCAAGGCAGAGAACCTTCCTCCTGAAGCTGGCAGAGAACCAAAACCAAAAGCAAACTCCTTACCTCTACCGACCCTTCCACGGACGAGAAACTCTAGCTGAAGATGAAGCAGAGCGATCCTCGAAGCAACCCTTGTGAATCCCCTCACAAGCTCCCCCTCACAAGATCCTCTCTCTCTCCTCTCTCTCTTTCTCTCCTCAAGGTCTTCTCAGATCAAGGCAGCAGCAAAAGGTCTTGAAAAACGTTGAACAAGAGCTCTTAAATAGAAGAGCTTTAAAAGAGCTCATTAATTGCAAGTTACCGACAATATCGTCCAGGCCGATATGGATATCAGCCTGGCCGATCAGTACAAATCAATGAAGATCAGCCAGAGCATAGCCCTGGATGCAAAGCTGGATGATTGAAAATTGGCTTGATCGTCCAGGACGATCGCATGATCGTCCTGTCCGATCAGTTCAAATCAGAGGAAAATCATCCTGATAATAGCCCTGGATACGGGCTGGCCGATATTGATCGTCCTGAAGTAACTTAAGGTTTTTGACTGGATCGGCCTGGCCGATCCTGCGATCGTCCAGGACGATATGATAGTATCAATCATCCTTAATTACTCCCTTGATTTCCTGAACAATTATGACATAATTTGTGAATATCGTCCAGGCCGATCCACGGATCGTCCTGGCCGATAATTTAAAAATACAGTATACCATAATTGACTATGGCGGCTACTTCTTTCTGTTTTTAGTTTATCGTCCTGGCCGATACACGTATCATCCAGGACGATCTGTTAATGTCGGCTATCTTAATTAAGAATCCTTAATTAGACTTTCTATTTTAAGCTGATCGTCCAGGCCGATTCAAAAATCATCCTAGCCGATATGAGTAAAAATAGAAATTCTAAGTCTCTCAAGTGTGTGTGTGTGAAGGGTTAGATAGCATCAGTCTCTTTGACCATTACAAGTAGACTCAAAAGGTGAAAATTAAACGTACAGACTGACTCAACCCTAAACCTACGCATTCCTGAACTTGGCTCCTTCTTGATCGTCCGATCTTTGATTCCTGAAAAGTTAGAAGCAACAAGCAGTCCAAGAGAAACAGTGTTTGTCAATCATCAAAACATAAGCCATGAAAAATAGATTTGCAACAATCTCCTTCTTTTTGATGATGGCAAACACAAGTAGGAAAAAATTAAACAAAAACACAGGTTTATTAGAAAATCAAAGTTACAACAGTTTTTTCCTACACACCCTGTCCTACTCCCCCTTTTGTCATCACAAAAAGAGGGTCCAGAAACACCAGAAAAATATCACAAAAGACTAACAAGCAAACTAAAAAAACAAGAAACACAAAGCACAGACTAAAAGAACGAGGGATCCTGATCATCAGATGGAGGTTGTGGAGGTGGCTGCTGAAAGTAATCGGCAAGAGTGGTAAACTGAGCATTGAACCAGGCGATGTCCTGGTCATGCTGCTGCTGCTGGTGAGTAAGGAAACTATCAAAACGGGCTAAATCCTCAGCGCGGTGATGCTCGTAACGGCCAATGTCCTCAGAGTGTTGCTACTTTTGTGCAGCAACATAGGCATCAAACCGGATCTCCCAACGATCAAATCTCTAAATCAACTGATCAACCGATGAGTGCTGGTGGAGAGGAGCAGGGTCAAGAAAGGGAGCTGGAGCGGGAGCCTCCTCCTCTCTAGCCCCCCGAGGTTCCTCAGGGTGGAGACGAGTACTGTGAAGGGTGCTGAAGGAATTGTTTGAGTAGAAGGGAGTTGGGAGGTTTGGTGGAATAGGATATTGAAGTTGGTATTTAGTTTCAAGAACATAGGCTATGATGTGTCATAAGGCTAGATTTGGTTTCCTTTTGTGGCCTGGATCTCGAATTGTGGTTAGGTGATCAATGTATCGAAAAATTAGGTCCGTAGTGTTGAATTCCCTATGAGCCATGATGTAGAAGATAGTGAGGGAAAGTAGAGAGGTGATGTGGACTCGGTTGCTGGCTTTTGGAATGACGGAGGTGCGAAGGACATGTTGGATTGTCCTAGCATCTTTGACTAAAGAGCTAGTCTCTCCAACATGGTAAGGTACATTGGTCTGGCGAAGAAAGTGATTCGCCGTGGACCAGTCAAGATCAGGGTCAGAGGCGATTATGTGCAGCTTATCCCCGGTGGTGGATAGCTGTAAAAGATCAACACAATCCTGATATGTGATTTCGACAGGGCGTCGATTCACATAGGAGGTCAGGGCTGTGAAGGTAGAGTTGATGCGAAGGTTTGCGAAAAATTCTCGAAGAAATTCGGAATTAAAAGGGAAGGCAAGAGATAAAATGAAGCAAAGGGATGTGTGAGCAAAAAGATCCATTACCGGGTAAGAGATGTGGACAGGATTGATGATTCTGGAGACAGTAATTCCACACTCTTTGTAGCGATGATAGGCGGCTTCATCTTCTGCTTCCCGGAAATGAGGGTCAATCCTTACCCTTGAGGAACTCCCAGAAGTCTGTCGGGCACGTTTCCCACCAGCCATTTAGAGCACTAAGCAAAGAACACAAGAGGAGAAAGGGTTGGAAGTGAAAAACCATGGCTGGAACGGCCTGAATTTAAAGAAACGACCATATCGTCCTGGCCGATCGCAGAATCGTCCAGGCCGATATGGTTCAATAATTACGTATAGGCCGATTGGTCAAAAAGGCGGTCCAATCGTCCGGGCCGATCAGATATCGGCCAGGCCGATTAGACACAGGCTATCGGCCCGAGGAGTCAATCCGGACGACCGTTGAAAAAGCAGATCGTCTGGGCCGATTAGGTGTATCGTCCAGGACGATGCACAATAATTGATCGTATCGGCCGAAGTTAAAACGTTTTAAATGCTTGCCACGTGTATCATCCCGGACGAACAGTGGATCGGTCTGGCCGATTGTTAATAATGGATCGTCCGGGGCCGAATTTAAAGATCAAAACGTGCTGACACGTGGATCGTCCAGGACGATCCAGTGTATCGGCCAGGACGATGCACATAAAATGCATCGGCCAGACAAATATACTATCGGCCAGGACTATCACCATGAGTTTGATCAAATCGTCCAGGACGATAAAGTATCATCCAGGACGATGAATTGCAGCAAGCACAGAAAAAGATCAGCAGATGGATTTTGAACAGAATTTGTCATATCGGCCAGGACGATAGAAATATTGGCCAGGCCGATGTGACTTGAATTTGAAATCAAGAAAAGAATGGTGATGTTCAAGACCCTCAAAAATAAAAGAAAAAGCAGTTAAAGACACAGAAAAATAAAAACAACACAATGAAAACCAAACACCGAACATTTTTGGATTTTAATTTTTCTAATTTTTTTTTGTTTTATGGAGGCATCATATGAGAATTCTTTTCAAAAATTAAACTTTTAAAGTTCCAAGAGATCAAGAAGTTTAACAAATCCCCAATCAGAAGAAGGTAGAAAAACTGATTCCGTTAACCCTAGATCGGACATTCTTTAGGGTACAAAATTCTTTTGGAAAAACAGAGGCCTAACTCGGAATAACAAAATAGGATAAGAAGATCCATTCAAGACTTGTTTACAACTAAAATATCTCATAAATAATAAACCAAAATAATTTTCTCAATCATGGAAATTGAAATCAAGTCTTTGAAAGTATCACATAATCAATGAGTTTTCTAAGTTTTAAGAGTTTTACCAAAGAGAGGATAGCTTGCATTTAGTGGGCTCATTTTATGCCTCTTGTCTCTTTGATTGGCTCTTTGAGCATCTTTTGATTTTTGATACACATTTGTGTATATAGCTTTCTTTTCAATTTGGCTTCATTGGCCTCTTTCTTTTTTAACTCTTGCAAGCTAAAAACTCTTTAATATATCCTTAAAGAAAAAGACTTAGTTGTGAGTATATCCTCCAAATATTAGAGAATAAGAGCTCTCTCTCTAACATAGGGAAGAACAATCTACAACACAAAATCAAAATCACGTGATAAATGCAATGGCAAGATTTCAAAAGCTTGAATGATATTTAAGGATTTTGGCTATTATGCATAAGATAATTTAATGTAGCAAGATAAGAAAAAGATCTTAGATGAAAAGCCATTGGTTAAACTGAGTTTAGATTTTTATTTTAGAGAAGAAAATCATGCCATTAAATAAACTCAGAAGAAGGGAAAACATCAACAATTTACTCCCTTTAACCAATTTAGAAAAGCTAAACCCTATCTCCAAAAACTCCAATATTTAAAAGCTTGAAAAGTTTCATCATATGGAAGGCCAAAAAATAAAGAACAAAGTGAAAAACAAAACACATAAAAAATAATAATGCAAACTAAAAACAACACAAAGTGAGCACAAAAACTAACACACAAAAAATAAAAGACACACAAAAGCTAAAGATTTCAAGCAATTGATAAAGCAGCGGATTTAAACAATTTTGAGCTGTAAGCCTCCTTATGTCCGGTTATCTTATGCTCCCACGAGGTCTTTGGTGAGAGCACACCTGCAAAACTCAACAACAGTCAGATTTAGGAACCCAAACAGATTTGGGCTCCTTCTTAGAAAACATAGAGTGCAATGCAGATGTGGTATGCTTTGAATCATGCATCTTAGGTCTCCACACCCAATGTGTACTACGGTGAACTGTGCAAGTGTGTGAGATGTGTCCTAGCATGCCACAAGAAAAACATTGAACTCCAGGAAAAGGTTTTCTTAAATGGTTTGGGTAAAAATGCCTCTTCCTAGGTTCTGGCTTTTGATTAGAAGTTGGTGTCATCCTAGCTTTCTTACATGTTTCCAAATCATTTTGAATCCTCAAGTTAGTTCTTTTTAATGCATCATTCTCAATCCTCAAATTTTTCTCAATATCTTTAGATTTCTTAAGATCATCCTTAAGTGAGGTGTGTGAAGCTTTTAATGCATTACTTTCATCAACTAATTCCAAATGCTTCTTGTTTAATTCATCAAATTCATCAAGAAGAGCCATGTGATTTGAATCAATCATTGCATGATCTTTGAGAAAAACTTCATGCTCTTTTTGTAGATTTGAATGTTCTAATTTTAGGCTAGCATGAGTTTTCTTAAGTTTTTTGTATGATGTATGGATTTTTTCACAAATTTCAAACAATTCATCATAGGTTGGTTTACATACCTCTTCCAAATCACTTTGATTTTCTCCCATGAAACACAAGTTCGTAGTCTCTTCCTCTGGTTCAGTCTCAGAGGAATCAGTACCAGATTCTGCCCAGAAACCTCTTTGGATTTTCTTCTTCTCCTTCCTAGACTTAGCTTTCTCCTCACCTTTTTCCTTTCCTTTGCTTGAATGATCTTGAAGTGTAGGACAATCGGCTCTTACATGTCCAGGTTTCCTGCATTCAAAACAAACATCATCAGAAGATTCTTTAATATGTTTATGATCCTTACCTTTTCTCCAACTTTGATGATGCTTTTGTTTCTTCCTTAGAAAGCTTTTGAATTGCCTTGTGATGAAGGCAATTTCATCGCTTTCAGACCCGAAAGATTCATAATCCGATTTGTGTGCTTTCAGTGCAATTATTTTCTCCTTTTTCTTTTCACCTGCATCAACAATTCTTTGATTCACCCCTTGCTCGTAAGCAATGAGTGAGCCAAGTAAGTTATCAATAGAATAGGTATTCAAATCCTTAGATTCAGTGATTGCAGTGATTTTTGCATCATAAGACGAAGGCAAGCATCTCAAAATCTTGTTAACTTTTTCATAGTTTGAAAGTTCTTTTCCTAGTGCATGCAATGAAGTAGCAATCTGAGTAAACCTAGTGTACATGTCAGAAATCGATTCATGAGATTTCATACGAAAAAGTTCGTAGTCATGCAAGAGAATGTTTAACCGGGATTGTTTAACTTCATTAGTACCTTCATAAGTGATGCACAATTTATCCCAAATTTCTTTACCAGTTTTGCAAGTTGAAACACGCATGTAATCTTCAGATTTCAAAGCACAGAAAAAACAGTTCAAACATTTCGCATTTAATTGAGCTAAATCTCGTTCATCAAAAGTCCATTCAGTAAAAGCAACTTCAGTTTTAAAACCATTAATTTCACGAGAATGTGGAGAATAACCTTCTTGAATAAGCATCCACATGCGATAATCAGTAGATTGTAAAAAAGTTGACATGCGAGTTTTCCAAAAATCAAAAGGTAGGTTATCGAACAGAGGAGGTCGGGTAATAAAAATATCCTTCCGTAGTGTTGCGATTCCCAAAGTTAGACATGGATCAAATTCAAAAAGTTTTCAAACTTTAATTTTCGAATCAAGCTCTGATACCACTTGAAAGTTTGTTAGGGATGTTAAGCCTTATGAACTTAGTCCCAAGATAACCAAGAGGGGGGGTGAATTGGTATTTTAAAAACTATTTTCACAAAGAGAGAAAATTGCATAAACCAAATCACACCACAAAAATAAATGCAGAATTTAAAAGTGCGGAAGCAAGAAAAGGAACACATAAATTTATAGTGGTTCGGTCGACTCGACCTACGTCAACTCCTTGGAGGCACCCTCAAAGTATTGCACAACAAAACGTGACTCTTCTTTAGCCCCCACAGCTAGGCGGACAAGCCCTAATAAGAACCTCCTTTTTGCCACCCCGACAAGGCAGAGAACCTTCATCCTTTTGCTTCCTCCTGAAGCTGGCAGAGAATCAAAACCAAAAGCAAACTCCTTACCTCTACCGACCCTTCCACGGATGAGAAACTCTAGACGAAGATGAAGCAGAGCAATCCTTGAAGCAACCCTTGTGAATCCCCTCACAAGCTCCCCCCCTCACAAGATCCTCTCTCTCTCTCCTCTCTCTCTTTCTCTCCTCAAGGTCTTCTCAGGTCAAGGCAGCAGCAAAAGGTCTTGAAAAATGTTGAACAAGAGCTCTTAAATAGAAGAGCTTCAAAAGAGCTCATTAATTGCAAGTTGCCGACAATATCGTCCAGGCCGATATGGACATCGGCCTGGCCGATCAGTACAAATCAATGAAGATCGGCCAGAGCATAGCCCTAGATGCAAAGCTGGACGATTGAAAATTGGCTTGATCGTCCAGGCCGATCGCACGATCGTCCTGGCCGATCAGTTCAAATCAGAGGAAAATCGTCCTGACAATAGCCCTGGATACGGGCTGGCCGATATTGATCATCCTGAAGTAACTTAAGGTTTTTGACTGGATCGGCCTGGCCGATCCTGCGATCGTCCAGGACGATATGATCGTATCAATCATCCTTAATTACTCCCCCTTGATTTCCTGAACAATTATGGCATAATTTGTGAATATCGTCCAGGCCGATCCACGGATCGTCTTGGCCGATAATTTAAAAATACAGTATACCATAATTGACTATGGTGGCTACTTCTTTCAGTTTTGAGCTTATCGTCCTGGCCGATACACGTATCGTCCAAGACGATCTGTTAATGTCGGCTGCCTTAATTAAGAATCCTTAATTAGACTTTCTATTTTAAGCTGAACGTCCAGGCCGATTCAAAAATCGTCCTGGCCGATATGAGTAAAAACAGAAATTCTAAGTCTCTCAAGTGTGTGTGTGAAGGGTTATATAGCATCAGTCTCTTTGACCATTACAAGTAGACTCAAAAGGTGAAAATTAAACATACAGACTGATTCAACCCTAAACCTACACATTCTTGAACTTGGCTCCTTCTTGATCGTCCGATCTTTGATTCCTGAAAAGTTAGAAGCAACAAGCAGTCCAAGAGAAACAGTGTTTGTTAATCATCAAAACATAAGCCATGAAAAATAGATTTGCAACAGAAACGACGGAACTCGCCAGCGTATATCTCTTTCACGTAGAATATGTTATCTATAGTTAAAGTTCAAAAAGTTAACTCTTCAATAAACCGTAGTTCGAAACTAGGGCAAAACTTCAAAAATTCATAACGTATTGTAGAAAATTCTAAATTGAGTAAATTTAGAGTAGTTTAATATTTAACAAAAATATTAAACATCCATAAAATAACCTTAATTTTAAAAGTCAAATTTTGTCTCCTTAATTAATGCAATTAAATAATTCCAAGAAATTCTAAAAATTCAATAATTAACTTAAAATCTCAAAAAAATCTAACTAAATCATTTAAATAAATAATTGATCAATTGGTTTAAAAATATTTTAACTTTAATCCTTAACCAATTAAATTAAATTAATCAACACTAGTTATTACTATGTAACTCAAGCCTACAATGCTATGAAATTAGCCCCAAAGAAGGTAAAATAAACTTCACAGCCCTAGTGAGCAACAAAGTTAGTAATTAACCAATCTTTAAAAAACATTCTAAGGTACATTTTAACATATTAATATTTAAACTCAAACTAAATTTCCCTTTTAGCCTTCATCAAACACAAACACTAGATAACATTAACAAATTACCTAGTATATGATATATGCAAACCACATAATTTGACGCACACACTGTAGATGGTTTGTTAGGACACTCGACTTTAGACCTAGGCTAGGCTAGTGTTTACTCTTCTATTATTGTGTGCTGGTTTTTTTAAGATTCTTACTACATGCTTTTTGTAAAATTGATTTATTGATGTATTTATTTATTTGATGCAACCTATGAATTGATGTGATGGCCGGTAGGTTACCATTAGGTTAGGAACAATTTGGTTGTTTACTAAGTTTTCTATTGGTGACCATGCTCATACAGGGCTAAAATAAATGAGATAAATTAAAGATTTAAATTAACAATTTTTTTGTTGGTGTTAATTGCTAAAGCCCCTTTTAAATCAAAAGAGCATGGCCACGTATAATTTACTTCAATATATATATATATATATATATATATATATATATATATATATATATATATATATATATATATATATATATATATATATATATATATATATATATATATATATATATATATATATAACTGTTTGAGATATTTATTTATATTAATTGCTTTAGATAACCTTACAAGGAGTCTAGATTTTTTTTTATTTTAAATTTTGATGTAATTTGATTAAGTCTTTAGTTGTGAAAGTGGGTCTTTGATTTGAGATACAAGCATCCAACTTGGAGCCCAAATAGGAGGAAATATCCCTTAGAGGAGAGTTTCCTTCAATTTGGACATCCAAAGTTAAAATGATTTTTAAAATCCAAAGACAAAAGAAAACATCCCTTTAAGGGAAACTTTCTTTTCATTTAGATATTCGGACATAGAGGATCCAAGGAACTCTTAGAAGGATAAAAAATTTAAGATACAAGAGTATTTCACTCAAAGTCACTTACGTCGATCCTAGGATTAGAATCTAGGTTGTTGTCATAGGTACCCGACCACTTTTAATTTTTGTAGATCCTAGGTTATAATATTAAAAGGAATTTTTTTATAGACATCTACTCTTAAATAATTTAATTGATTGATTGATTTACAATATTTTCATGCTAGAACTTTCCTACCTTTCCTAGGTTCTTTTCTTGCTTACCAACGTTTTTTAGAATGGATACGATCAGAGGCTCGTGAAGAAATGCTAAACCATTTTTCTACTTAAAAATTAAAATTTTAGGCTCAACATGAAAACTCTAATGATCTAATAAGTAAGCTCAGGATAGCCTGGAGTTCTCATTTATGCATATTAAATTACTTCTCCTCCTTGTTAGGCACCTCTACGCCTGTAGGTTCTGGTAGGTCACCTAACCCACTAGGGTACGTGTAGTTCTATCAAAGGGCTTTATGCAATCTCTAGGGAAAACTTTTTTTAAGCCTTTTTTAAAGTTTCTATATACTAATTTTATACATTTTATCAAGTCAATTAGCATGTATTGTATTATAAATTACTTTAAAATTATTTAAAATTTTAATTACATTTTTTTATCATTTTCACCTTACATAGAGTCAAAGGGCAAATTAGAATTTACTATAGGTGTCGGCTCCAATTTCTTAAAACTCTAATTAATAACATCCTACCACTCTTTCAATAAGTATAAGATAGATGTTTTTAAATCATTTAGGTGGTTAGCCAGCTCCCCAATCTAGTCCAGGGTTGAAAGTTTGAGGAGGTTGTGAGACCTCATTGAACTAGCCCAAGGCTCACACAAAGGGGGGTAAATTGGTTATTTAAAAAATCCTAAGTAGGAATACTATTTTTTTATGATTTTTCAAAACTTAAAATGAAGAACTTGATCGCCATATGCAGAAGTTAATAAACTTAACAACAATTATAAAAATGGTGAGAATAATTGAATCAACTCAATTATAATATTAACCATAGATTTTCAACCAAGTAATTACTAGGAAAATAATTTACATAAAAGTAAAATGCATAAGGTAAAAATAAAAAAGAGCACACCAAAATTTTATAGTGGTTCGGTTAACCTTGACCTATGTCCACTCCCCGGAGTCCTCTGCTCCGAGAATTACACTAACAAAAATTGACTCTCGTTTTTCTCCCACGATAAGGCGGAAAAGCCTTTACAAACTCACTTTCACCAAACTTAATGCAACGGAGTGCCGGAAGCTATATCCCCTTCCTCGAAGATAGTAGCGAGCCTTGAACCATTATTATCCCTCCTAGAGAATGAAGATAATCTCGAATCCTTTTTCTCCCTTCTGGAGATGGCAGAGAACCTCAAATCCTTTTTCTTACTCTTGGAGAAGGCAGAGTACCTCGAGGACTTAACCTAGAAGCCTCTATCCCAAGATAGCCTTCAAGAACTCACCAAGGCCACAAGAAGAGCGAGGGCATAGTTAGCCCGAAGCAACCGTATGATCCCCTCATAATCCATCTCCCTCACACTCAACCTCACCTTCTCCTTCCTCTCAAACCCTGGATTTCCTTAAAATGCTTCTCTCTTAGAGTACCTTTAGTAGTCACACAATCCCTTCATCAATTTAAGAGATTATCAAAATATTTCTAAAGTAATTGGCTTTAAGAAATCCTAAAAATTCAAGTTAGCTATCACTATTCATATAATACAATTTGAGTTTGTACAGTATGATCAGTTCAAAAACTAGATCCATCTGGTGTGGTGTAAACAATTATTTAGATGAACTATACAACTTTTAAATCATATCATATAATACATTCTGTTAGCTTTCTCTCTATTCATACATGATAATTCTCAAGATGATTATAAATCATCTCAGAAATCATCCTATACTGTTATCATCATACAGTATGGTTACTTAATTTCAAGTAGGTCATCTAGTATAATATGAATATCGTGTAGTATGATTAGTTCAAAAATTATGTTTTTATTTGGTATGATCTTTGGGACAAGCAAATATCATATCTATAAAATGTACGGTACGATCAATATCATATAGTATGATCTGCTATTATTATTAAACCATGATTTGACTAACTAATTATGGGGGATAATTTAAGTAAGATTTCAAATTTTTATACAATAAGAATCAGATCATACAATATGATTAGTTCAAAAATTAACTTTTGAATATCTTTCTTAATTTATCCAGTGGCAAGTGTTTTCAGATCATAACAAATTGTACAATACAATCCAGATTATATAATATGATTAGTTCACACAAACTAATTATTTAATTAGCCATTAAGCCCAATATTTCTATATTGATCATACAGTATGATTGTAAGTTGTATAATACAATTAGTACAAAATATTTTAACATTTAAAACTTACCTCACTCCCCCTGTCTATGTGTGTGTACAGTCACCCAATTTCATACATTCATTCATATGTGATGAGACTCAAGAAATAGAAAATTAAAAAAATAAATTTACAGACTTTGTTTACTTGACATTCGTATTTTACCCATTCTTGAGCTTTCAGTAGCCTTGAGCAGTATAAGTCTTACCTATAATATTAAGTCTCATAAATAAAAGAAATAACTCGAATATTTAATGATAAAAGTTATAATTCAATTAATAATGTTTATCATCATTAAAATTATAGACTAGGGATCCTTGATCGTAATAATCTCCCCAATTTTTATGATGATAAACAATGTTGGTCGATAGGCAGGATAAATTTTTTTTTCTCCTAAGCTCTCCCTCACCAGGTGATAGATTTAAAAATTAAGGGTTGCAATTTTTTTAATGAAAGATAAAAGGAAAATGATAACAAAAAACAAAGTAAAATAAACATAGGATACTATTAAATTGGAACGTACAACCAAACATACATTTTCTCCCCTTTTGACATCACCAAAAAGAGGAGGAATACCAAATAAAGTGAAGAGTACAAGAAAACAAATAGTAAAACATAACAAACAAAACCTAGAAATGAGATAGATCCTGATCAGTTGGTGGTGGTGGTGGTTGTTATTTATGGATGGAGGTGAAATGATCTTTAATTTGAGAAAAATTCTCTACAATCCATCGTATGTATTTCTGATATTGTTATTCTTGTTGTTAAATATGGTAGTCCAGACAAGTTTTTAGTCACTCAAGCTGTAGAATTATGTCATCCTAAGGGTAGGCTAGTGCAAGTGGTGGTATTGGTGGAGATTTACTAACAGGAGCAGCTTTCCCTTCTTTAGCAAACTCTGCATTGTCATGGTCATTCCCACGATGGAACAAAATATGGAATAAGGCATCTGTATAAAAAATGGAAACATTATCATGAGGAATAGGATAGTTAATTTGGTATATTTTTATCCAGGGCATACACTATGAGGTTTCCTAATGCGACATTTTGCTTTCTTCTGATGTTGGGATGTCAAATAGAAGTCATATTTTGAATGTAATCAATGATCATTTGGTTTCATCTAATTGGGTATTCGACATTATTAGGTAGGCGACTATGTATAGAAGTGGGGTTATGTTGATTTGATCTCCAGCTTTGGGTATAATTAAGGTTCTAAAGACATGCCAGATTACCCGAGCATTCTGATTTAGGGTGTGGACTAATGGTTGATGTTAGTTTATGGCCACATTCTTAATAGTTAAGTTTATAGAGCTATAGTTAAAGTCAGTTGTAGAGGTCAAGGATTATTAACGAGGTCCTATGATAGAAAGACCAATGTGATCACCTAAATCTTCCTTAGTAACCTCTATGGGTTGTTAGTAAACATATGAAGAAATGTAAAGGTTTCTATATTTAGCCTAATGTTGGCTAATAATTCATAAAGTAGTTCAAAATTGAAGAGAATAGCTAATGTGAGTAGAAATTAAAGAGTGGTGGAGACAAAGAGGTTCATCACCTTGAAGTTAAGAGCTGGTGGATTTAACACTCTAGATGGGGTGATTTTATCCTCCTTGAACTTGTAGTAGGCATCTTCATCCCTTGCGGACAAAAAATAATTGTTAAAGCGATGCGAGGTGGAGCCCCCCCTAGATTATTCTGCCGCGATTGCTTCCTCTTGCCATTAAAGGGTTTAGATTGGAGAGGTTAGGAGTTTGAAGGAAGGATGAGTTGAAACCTTTGAAAGACTCTCTAATTTTTTAAAATTTTCAAATCATACAGTTCGATGTGATATCATACAACACAATCAGACAAGTTAATTCATTTGGATGAATTATCAGAAAAAAAAGGTTGTCAAATTATACAGTAGGATTAATATCATATTGGATGATCTTAAGGAATTATGTTCATCCCGATGAGTCATCTAAAAGAATTTTAACTGAATTCATCGTACACTATGAATAAGTGCTTGTACAGTATGAATTGTCGAGTCTAGTAAATAGGTTGTTAGACCTAAGTTAATGTCCCAAAGCTACCAAGAGGGGGGGGGGGGGTGAATTGGTATTTAAAATTTTTCCCTCTTTTGATAAGTTTAACCGAAATTAAAATTTAATGAATTTTTATAAAAAGTTTTTCAACCACAATTTTAAAATACTAAATTAAATGCTGAAAATATAAAGCAGTAAAATAAAAGGACACACGATTTATAGTGGTTCGGTCTAAACCAGACCTACATCCACTCCCAAGAGGCACCCTCTGAGTATTGCACTAATACAAATAGTGTCTCTCCTTTTGCACCCATAGCAAGGCGGAGAAGCCTTTACAACCACTATTTTCACTACTACCCGGTGCGGCAGAGAACCGTCATCCTTTTACACTTTCCCCAGTGTTGACAGAGAACCGTCATCCTTTTACACTTTCCCTAGTGTTGGTAGAGAACCGTTGTCTTTTTACACTTTCCCTAGTGTTGGTAGAGAACCGTCGTCTTTTTACACTCTCCTAGTGAGGGCAGAGAACCCTTCATCCTTTCACACTCTCCTAGTGTGGGCAGAGAACCCTTCGTCTTTTCACACTCTTCTAGTGTGGGTAGAGAACCCGATCTCCTTGACAGATCTTCTCACAAGAAATCTAGAAGGAAGAAAGAAAAGAGTGAAATAATCCCAAATCACAAGTAGAGATTCTTACCTTTGAACACCAAGTTAAGCCCTCACGCTCCAGTGGTAAGAATCCTCCTTTGAATGCTCTCTCATACTCTCTCCTTGACTTTTCTTTCAATAGGCATGAAGATCAAATGGCAAAAAGATTGGGTGGCAGTATAATTTGAAGTATCTATGCAAAAGATAAGAAAAACTATCCCAAAACTACAAGTTTTCAATTCTGTACGTAGTGGATCGTCCCGTACGATCGTGGATCGTCCTGGATGATTTTACTTAAAGTGTCAGAAATGATCCTAATATATATTGGTACGAACTATGTTCATACACGCTCATCATCCCGTATGAACTATGTTCGTCCAGTACGAAACAGTTATTACATAGGTCAGTTCCCAAAATTCTACAGGACGTAACCAACTGACGTAAGTTAGTTCAGTTCATCCTGGGACAAACAGATTTCATCCTGGGATGATTTTATACAGAGCGTTTCGTCCAGGGATGAAAATTAATTTCGTCCTGTACGATCGCATACAGAGAGCTTCGTCCAGGGATGAAAATTAAATTCGTCCTGTATGATCTCATACAGAGAGCTTCGTCCAGGGACGCAAATTAAATTCGTCCTGTACGATCTCATACAGAGAGTTTCATCCCGGTATGAACCTTATTTTTCGTCTGGACGAACAGTGCAAGTGAGAATCCCGAGAAGTTCATCCTGGGACGAATATTAAATTCGTCCTGGACAATTAGGACTTAAAAAATTTTCTCCTCGCATGTTCAATCCATTGCTCTTCTGAGGGGTTAATTAACATGATCGTCCCGTACGAACCAGGTTCGTCCCGTACGATCAGTTCACAAAAATTTTTTCCTAAGAGTGTGTGTTGTAAGTTTTCACTCAATTACAATCACTTCCTTTCATTTAAAAACTTATGATTTACAAATGAATAGTTTGAAGTCTTCATCGCTTGGAGTTGAATTTTCTAAAATGTTAGTACACACTAGAGCAAAAATAAAACTTTCAAAAAGTGTTAGGAGATATATAAAAATAATAATATTTGAAATCATCAAAATAATATAAGTTGAAAGAATATAAAACATGCAAATAGCAACTCTCTCTACAATCTCCCCCTTTTTGATGATGGCAAAACAATTATTATTTGTAAGGTTTCAAATTCTAAGTATCTCCTAAACTCCCCCTGAATTGATGAACTCATGAAAATAAGGAGGCATTTGAATTAAAAAAAATTTTGTTTTTCAAAAATTTTAAACAACTAAAAATAACACAGAAGACAAAACAACAAAAAAAAAATTCCAAACACACATACGAAAATTAAACACTACGAAAACATACGCAACAAATAATTTCTCCCTCTTTTTGACAACATCAAAAAGTGAAGAAGAAAAGAATGTTAGAAATGTAAGTAGAAGTATGAAATTCATTTGATATTTTAATCTTGAAAGTGATTGAAATAAGATATGCAAATAAAATTAAAAAATATTAAAAAAACTTAAAATTTCATATAATTTAAGAAGTGATATAACTTAGAAAATAAAAAGAATTTTTCAAGGGCATGTGTCAATTTAGACATGAAGATAAAGAGAATCATTGCACTAAGGATGAATAAAAAATTTTATATTTCAAATTTCAATATAAATTATAAATGAACATTAGATCAATTTGAATTAAGAGATTAAAATAGTCTGGATAGAAGTAATTACCACATGTGGCGCTTTGCGCATCTTTTTCAATTTTTATGGCACACTTTTGTGCATCTCTCCCCTTTTTTTATTTTGGGCTTATTTTGTGCCTCTTTTTGTCATTGCAAATTTTTTGTAGAATCCTTTTGATTTTTTAACATTTGTACAATTCTCAAGAGTATTTAAATTCTTTCCAAAATCAATAATCTAGAATTTCAAATTTTTCTAAGTGCATAAATATTAATTGAAAAGAGAAATACAAAATAAGAAAACATCTAAATTGTAATAATAATATTAAAAATAATGTAGTCTAAATAAGAGACATGGAATTGTAAATTCTAATAATATCAAGTTATAAGCATTTCTTACATTTAGAAAAATTATATTTTCTAATAAAATTAATTTTAATTTATAAAATTAAATAAAGCACTATTAAGATAAAAATAAAAAAGGAATATCATAATGTCTAACACAAATTTCAAAAACATTTAACAACAAAACAGTGAAACTTATATTGATATCGGGTAAAACTATTAGAAATTAAGCTTTTTGATATCAGTAGTAACACAACTAAAGCATGGAAAAAAAACAACACACTAAAGGAAATCACTAACACATGAACAATAATGAAACACAGAACAAACATAGAACAAACACTGAACAAACACTAAAAAAATCATTCTGAAGGACCCTGATCTGGAGAAGAAGGTGGTGCTGCACCAAAGAAGTTGAAGTAACTACTCATCGTGAACATGTTGGAATTAATGGCATTTATTTGTTCACGCATATATCCCATATCCTGATTGTGCTGAAAATCTTGCTACTGTAGGTGAGTTTCAATTTGATCAAATCTTTAATCAAAATGAGCCTCTAAATTTTCAAATCTTTGAACCAAATCCTAATAATTTGGTCCAGCAGCATGTGAAGGTCGAGCTTCTTCTTCTGTTTCACTTAGAACTACATGAGTTCTACTGGGATCGTCCTTATTGAAGATAGCCCTAAAGGATGCGTCGTTGTAGTATAGTGGTTCTTTAAAGTCTTGTTCAGGATGAGTTAATTCATACTTCTTTTCCAAAATATAAGCAATCAGATGTCCTAAGACTATGTTCTTCTTCCTTTTATGATCAACATGACCAATTTCTGAGAGACCATAAATGTAGTCAATTAGGAGTTGGGCCTCATCTATATGTTGTCTAGTCATAATCAAGTAGGTAATAGTAGAAAGAAGAGGAGTGATGTTGACTCTATCACCAGCTGTAGGTATAATGGAAGTTCTTAACACATGCTGGATGATACGGGCATCACGCACTAAGGTTGAAACTTTAGGCAAATGATCCTTAATTCTCCTATCTCTAATCACACGATTAACTTCTGTCCAATCAAAACTTGAGTTGGTTAAAGTGTGTGCTCTTAAGCCTTCAGTCCTTAAGTTTAAAAAAATACCAAAGTCTTCCTTGGTGATTTCAACTTTCTTTTTGAAAAAAAAAGAACTGATGACAGAATGGTCAGAGTTGAATGACATGTTTGCCAAGAAATAGTGAAAGGTTTCTCTATTGTAGAAGTGAACTAAAATGAGGATCAAACTAAACTGAGTGAAGATAAACAAGTGCATTACCTTAAAAGTTAGTTGATCCTGTAGGAGAACTCTAGATGAGGTGATTTTTGCAGAGACAAACCTATGAAAGGATTCTTCATTGGCTCTAGAAAGGAAGTTTTCGGATGTATTCCTTGGAGAACCCTTAGCCAAAGTCTTTTGTCGCTTGCTAGAACTTATCATTGAAGGATTTGAAGAGTGGAAAGGTTTGAAAGAGATGTGTGAAAGTGACTGTTCAGTAAAAACTGCCGTTAATTTAATGAAGAACGACTGTTTGTACCAGACAAAATTTTCGTTCCTCCCGTACGAATTAAATTTGTCCCGTACAAAAATATTTCATATGGACGAATTAATGAGTTTAAAAAATAATGACTTTTTGTAAACACACAATTTTTGAAGCGTCCTTTCGTATTGACTTTTTACCAAGATGATCGTATAGACGAACACGTGTTCGTACAAACGATCAAAAATTTAACTCGTTTTAATGGCAGTTGAAAACCGTCCCCTTCCATGAACCGACATGAGTTCGTCTGGATGAACCAAAGGTTCGTATAGATAAAGTTTATAATAAAAACTATTTTATCCATTCAACTGCTGCATTCAATCGTCCGGTCATTAGGAAAATATTTTGTACCGGACGATCGTGATGATCGTACAGACGAACTACATTAAAAACTGCTCTTAAGATGGTTCAAAATCACACAGTTAGTCATTTTACACACATCGTCCCGTACGAAAAAGTTTCGTCCCGGACGATGATGACCATAAATTTTTCATTTTCACACTCAAAACAAAAATGAATAAACATAAACGAGACACACTTAAATACACATAAAAAATAAACACAACAACAAAATAAAACAAAACAAAAATACAATTAACACACAAACAAAAACAAAATATCAATTTTGCAGAAAAACATTTTTATCTATGCATTTAAATCAATCACTCCAATCCTAGTTCTTAATGTACTAAAAGTATCAAAGGCTAAAGGTTTTGTAAAAATGTTTGCAAGTTGATTTTTTGTTGAAACATGGTTAAGTTCAATTTCTCCCTTGGATACATGATCCTTTATGAAATGATGCCTTATGTCAATGTGTTTGGTTCTTGGTTGAATAGGATTTTTTTGAAATGCATATAGCACTAGTATTATCACAATAAATTGGTATAGTGCCTATAGTTAATCATAAATCAATTAACTATTTTTTTAATCAAAGTACTTGTGCCACACAACTTCCTAGTGCAATATATTCTGCTTCTGCAGTAGATAGAGCCACTGAATTTTGTTTTCTACTAGATCATGAAACTAATGAATTTCCAATGAATTGACATGTTCCAGAAGTGCTTTTCCTATCCACTCAACAGCCTGCAAAATCAGAGTCTGAATAACCAATAATTTCAAATGAAGAGCTAAACTTTGGATACCAAATTCCTAAGTTCTGAGTTCCTATTAAGTATCTTAAAATCATTTTCACTGTTGTAAATGTGATTCTTTTGGATCAGATTGAAATCTAGCACACAAGCAAACACTAAACATGATATCTGGTCGGCTAGCAGTCAAGTAAAGTAATGATCCAATAATCCCTCTAAATTTATTTTGATCAATAGATTTTCCCTTAGGGTCCTTATCCAACTAAACTAAGGAACTCATTGGTGTACTAACAGGTTTAGCATTATCCATTTCATATTTTTTGAGGATGTCCTTAACATATTTAGATTGACTAAGAAATGTACCTTCCTCAAGTTGCTTAATGCTAAAGCCTAGAAAGTAATTTAAGTCTCCCATTAAACTCATCTCAAATTCACTACTCATTGTTTTAAAAAAATCATCACAAAGATTTTTATTTGAAGATCCAAAAATGATATCATCCATATAAATTTGAACAATGAGTATATCCTTTTCAAATTTCTTTAAAAAGAGAGTTGTATCCACACTTCCTTTTTCAAAAGATCTTTCAAGTAGGAAGATGCTTAACCTCTCATACCAAGCCCTAGGTGCTTGTTTAGTCCATATAATGCATTTTTCAATTTAAAAACATGATTTGAGTATTTAGAATTTTCAAAACCTGGAGGTTGTTCTACAAAAATATCCTCTTTAATTATCCCATTTAAAAAGACACTTTTCACATCCATTTGAAACAATTTGAAACCTTTAAAACAAGCAAAGGCTAACAACACCCTAATTGCTTCAAGTCTAGCTACAGAGGATAAAGTCTCCTCAAAATCAATTTCTTCAATCTGATTATACCCCTTAGCAAATAATCTAGCCTTATTTCTAATGACTATTCCTGAGTCATTCATTTTATTTTTGAATACCCACTTAGTTCCAACTATGCTTTGATCTTTTGGCCTTGAAGTTAATTCCCAAACTTTATTTCTTACAAATTGATTCAACTCTTCTTGCATGGCCAAAATCTAAAATTCATCTGAAAGTGTTTGATCAATATTAGTGAGTTCTATAGTTGAAATAAAGGCTGAATGATTGACTTCCTTGCTTAATCCATGCCTAGTTCTAACTTCCTCACTAGGTTCACCTATAATCAATTCTCTTGGGTGCTTTTTAGAAAATCTCAAATCTCTAGGCAAAGGGTTTTCTATCTCCAAATTCTCTTCCAAATTTTCTTTCAAGTTTATTCTATCAATCTTTTGGGAATTATCCTCAATCTCATCTTCAATAACATTTGGCTCTTCCAAATTTCCAGATTCATCAAATACAATATGTGTGGTCTCTTCAATAACCAGAGTTCTTTTGTTGAACACCCTATAAGATTTTCCAACACTTGAATATCCAACAAAAATTCCTTCATCTGATTTTGGATCAAATTTGAAAGTTCGATGGGATGTTAAGCCCTATGAACTTAGTCCCAAAACTAACAAAGAGAGGTGAATTGGATAATAAAAAGGATTCTTTAAACAAAGAAATAAAATCACAAACCAAATCACCAAAAAAAAAACCAAGTGCGGAAATTAAATGCGGAAGCAATAATAAGAAAAGACACACCGGATTTATAGTGGTTCGGTCAAACCTTGACCTACGTCCACTCCTTGGAGGCACCCTCCAAGTATTGCACTAACACAAAGTGACTCTCCTTTAGCCCCCACAGCTAGGCGGAAAAGCCCTTACAAAATCACTTCCACCTCTCCCGGTGCGGCAGAGTTGCCGGGTCCTTTGACACCAAAGAGACTTCTTCTTTGGTGAACTTACCTCGAGACAAGCCTTGAATCCGATGGTACTAAGGTGCGAGTTCGCCGGAGCAACCGTGTGGAACCCCCTCCACACTCCCTTGAGTCCCCCCTCACAGGATCTTCTCCCTCTCTCAAACTCCACCCTTTCCTCTCTCCCTTTCAAGCTCTCTCTTCAAGTTTCCCCCACAAGAACGAAGCTACAATGGCTGCCAAAGACACTTACAAAGTGCCTTGTCATAGCTTAAAAAGAAGAGCTAAAAATGAGCTCATTAATGCAAGTTGCCGACATGATCGTCCAGGCCGATATGGACATCGGCCTGGCCGATCAGTACAAATCAATGATGATCGGCCAGAGCATCGCCCTGGATAGAAAATAGGACGATTGAAAATTGGCTTGATCATCCAGGCCGATCAGTTCAAATTAGAGAAAAATCGTCCTGACAATAGCCCTGGATACGGGCTGGCCGATATTGATCGTCCTGAAGTAACTCAAGGTTTTTGACTAGATCGGCCTGGCCGATCCTGCGATCGTCCAGGACGATCTGATCGTATCAATCATCCTTAATTACTCTCTTAATTTCCTGAACAATTATGGCATAATTTGTGAATATCATCCAGGCCGATCCGAGGATCGTCCTGGCCGATAATTTAAAGATACAGTATACCATACTTGACTATGGAGGCTACTTCTTGCTGAATTGAGCCGATCATCCTGGCCGATGCAAAAGTGTCTAGGACGATGTGTTTTGCAAAAAGACGGCTGCTTTAATGAGGATGCCCTAACTAGGATTTCTACTTTTGTCAGATCGTCCAGGACGATATAAATATCGTCCCGGACGATGTTACCAAAAATAGAAATCTTTTAGGGCACAACAGAAAATCTTCCAAGTTACAAATCATCAGATACCACACCAAATACAACAGACTCAAGAAAGGAAAAAGATTACAAACTGACACAGACCTAGTCTACCCAATCTTGAGCTGGTTCCAGATTGCAGTCTGATCGTGTGGACCTGAAACGTTAGCACATAAGGCAATCATAGAGAAATAAGGAATGTTTGCTATCATCAAAATCATAGATCCGCAACAATCTCCCCCCTTTTTGATGATGGCAAAATATTTCAATTTAAATTTTCATAAAAGTAAATCCTCCTAATCTCCCCCTCACTAGAATAAATCATTTTTTAAAAAAATAGGGGAGATGAAAATATTTTTGTTGTTTTAAAATTTTTGAAAAGAAAAAAGATACAAAGTTCTCCCCCTTTGACATTATCAAAAAGAGAGGAGGCACAAACAAAAAGCAAAACGAACAAAAACATTCCCTGATCAAGTGAAAAAAAAACAAATGTTCTTAAAATGAGAAAGTTACCTCTGAGTTTTAATCAAAAAATTTAGTAGAATTGGATTGACAACACATAGCCCAGTAAAGGTTCAAGAATTGATAATCCAAACTCAAGTTCTTTAAAAAGGCTCAAAAACTTTTTAATTCAATATCTAAATGAAGGAATAAATTAGATAAAGAAACAGTAATTTTTCAAAACTCCTTTCATAAAATATATCTAATAGAAGATTAATGCACGATTTGTTGAATCATGAATCAAGATTTTCAAACTCAAGCATCAAAAAATCAAGGGTTTTCTTAAGCTTTAAGAAGTATAAGAATGGTAAGCATTAAAATTTAGTGGGCTCATTTTATGCCTCTTGACAATTGGTTGGCGCACTGCGCATCTTTTGATACACTTTGTGTAGTCTATATTTTTCAATTTTGGCGCTTTGCGCTTCTTTTATTTTTGGCATCATTGGCCAATTTTTTTTTTGATTATGCTACCTTTATGAAATCTTAAATACCAAAAGTAAACACATACTATTGATAAAGCGAATTTCTTGATTAAGAAAATTTTGAATTAGATTCAACAACTTGCAAAAGATTCCTATGCGATAAATAAAATATAGGGAGATAAAAAATTTAGTTTCAAAAACTAATTTAAAAGATGAAAAAGATTTTAAATCAAAAGTAGAAAAACCTCTTTTAGGAAACAGAGATTGAAAGTAAAAAACATGAGTTTCCTTCTTTTGATTGTTTTTAGAGAAGTCAACCACAACTTACTAAAGATTTCAAGAAAAATTAGGAAGTAAATTTTTCATTTCTAGAAAAGTGAATGTGTGTGTAGATTAGAGAAAAATTTTTACGAAAAAAAAAATTTCAAAGAATAAACAAAACAAAAATGCAAAATAAAAATGAAAAAATATAAAAACAAAAATACAACAAAAACACGAAAGGCTCTTAACCATTATCTCTCTCCTGGTCTGATGCTTCAGAGACCAGATCTGCCCATGAGCTTTTTTGCCTTTTATTATTTTCCCAGTTTAAATTTAACTTCGCCTTACCCTTTTCTTTTGCAGGGAGAATTCTTAAATTAGGGCACTCATTTTTCATATGTCCAGGTTTCCTTCATCTAAAACAAATAACGTCAGAGGAAATATGGACATCCTTACCACTTTTACCTTTCTTCCACTTTTTCTTATGCATTGGTGAGCTTTGTGATTTGCTTGACAATTCATTGCTATCGTCACCAACTAAGATTCCTCTTTCCGTATCTTCGGCTTTTAGAACGATCGTTTCACCTGCATCCAAAAGTCTTTGACCCAACCCTTGCTCGTAGGCAATGAGTGAGCCAATCAAATTATCAATAGAATAATCATTCAAATCTTTTGATTCACAAATAGCAACAACTTTATCATCGAATTTTTCAAGTAAACAACGAAGAATTTTGTTAATTTTTTCAAAATTTGAAAAATCTTTTCCTAAGGCATGCAATGATGTAATAATTTGAATAAACCTTGTATACATGTCTAAAATCGTTTCAAAAGGTTTCATAGAAAACATTTCAAAATCATGCATTAAAAAATTCAACTTGGATTGCTTGATTTCACTAGTGCCTTCGTATATGGTGTGCAATTTATCCCAAACTTCCTTACCGGTAGTGCACGTGGATACTAACATAAAATCATCAGAATTTAAAGCACAGAAAAAACAATTTAAAGACTTTGCATTTAATTGAGCATCCATTCGTTCATCCCTATTCCATTGATTAAAAGGAATATCAGTTTTAATTCCATTAACAATACGTGATGGTGATGAATAACCAGTTAAAATCATATGCCACATAATAAAATCAATCGATTGCAAAAATGTAGACATGCAAATTTTCCAAAAATCAAATGTAATATTTTCAAACAATGGTGGTCTAGTGATTGAATATCCTTCCGCAAAAGTACGATTAGCCATGGATTGAAATTCAAAAGCTTTTAAAAATGTATTTTATGAAAACTGCTCTGATACCACTTGAAAGTTCGATGGGATGTTAAGCCCTATGAACTTAGTCCCAAAACTAACAAAGAGAGGTGAATTAGATAATAAAAAGAATTCTTTAAACAAAGAAATAAAATCACAAACCAAATCACCAAAAGAAAAACCAAGTGCGGAAATTAAAATGCCGAAGCAATAATAAGAAAAGAACACACCGGATTTATAGTGGTTCGGTCAAACCTTGACCTACGTCCACTCCTTGGAGGCACCCTCCAAGTATTGCACTAACACAAAGTGACTCTCCTTTAGCCCCCACAGCTAGGCGGAGAAGCCCTTACAAAATCACTTCCACCTCTCCCGGTGCGGCGGAGTTGCCGGGTCCTTTGACACCAAAGAGACTTCTTTTTTGGTGAACTTACCTCGAGACAAGTCTTGAATCCGATAGTTCTAAGGTGCGAGTTCGCCGGAGCAACCGTGTGGAACCCCCTCCACACTCCCTTGAGTCCCCCCACACAGGATCTTCTCCCTCTCTCAAACTCCACCCTTTCCTCTCTCCCTTTCAAGCTCTCTCTTCACGTTTCCCCCACAAGAACGAAGCTACAATGGCTTCCAAAGACACTTACAAAGTGCCTTGTCATAGCTTAAAAAGAAGAGCTAAAAACGAGCTCATTAATGCAAGTTGCCGACATGATCGTCCAGGCCGATATGGACATCGGCCTGGCCGATCAGTACAAATCAATGATGATCGGCCAGAGCATCGCCCTGGATGGAAAACAGGGCGATTGAAAATTGGCTTGATCGTCCAGGCCGATCGCACGATCATCCTGGCCGATCAGTTCAAATTAGAGAAAAATCGTCCTGACAATAGCCCTGGATACGGGCTGGCCGATATTGATCGTCCTGAAGTAACTCAAGGTTTTTGACTAGATCGGCCTGGCCGATCCTGCGATCGTCCAGGACGATCTGATCGTATCAATCATCCTTAATTACTCCCTTGATTTCCTGAACAATTATGGCATAATTTGTGAATATCGTGCAGGCCGATCCGAGGATTGTCCTGGCCGATAATTTAAAGATATAGTATACTATACTTGACTATGGCGGCTACTTCTTGCTGAATTGAGCCGATCGTCCTGGTCGATACAAAATCATCCAGGACGATGTGTTTTGCAAAAAGACGGCTGTTTTAATGAGGATGCCCTAACTAGAATTTCTACTTTTGTCAGATCGTCTAGGACGATATAAATATCGTCCCGGACGATGTTACCAAAAATAGAAATCTTTTAGGGCACAACAGAAAATCTTCCAAGTTACAAATCATCAGATACCACACCAAATACAACAGACTCAAGAAAGGAAAAAGATTATAAACTGATACAGACCTAGTCTACCTAATCTTGAGCTGGTTCCAGATTGCAGTCTGATCGTGTGGACCTGAAACGTTAGCACATAAGGCAATCATAGAGAAATAAGGAATGTTTACTATCATCAAAATCATAGATCCGCAACAAAATTTTCCTAAGGCAGATTTTCCATTATTATGAATAAACACATTACAACCAAAAACATGCAAATGTGACAAATTAGGTGTTCTTCCTTTTAACAATTCATAGGGTGTTTTATTTAAACTGGATCTCACATTCACCTTATTCAGAACATAACATGTAGTGCTAACCGCCTCAGCCCAAAAATATCTAGGAAGTGAGTATTCTGCCAACATAGCTCGAGCAGCTTATATTAATGTTCTGTTTTTCCTTTCGACTATCACATTTTGCTAAGGGATTCGAGGTGCAGAAAAATTGTGATGAATTCCTTTCTCTTTACAAAAATCTTCAAATCTCTCATTTTCAAATTCTCCTCCATAATCACTTTGTATAGAAATAATTTCACACCGTAATTTCCTTTGAATCAAAGTCAAAAAATTTCTAAATTCCTCAAATGATTCACTTTTATGAAATAGAAATCTAACACAAGTGAATCTAGAGTAATCATCCACTATAACAAATCCGTATACCTTCCCTCCTAGACTTACAGTTCCAACTGGTCCAAAAAGATCAATGTGTAAGATTTCCAAATGTTTTCTAGTCCTGATCCTTATTGGACTGAAAAGACGACTTTACTTGCTTGCCTAATTGACATGCATCACAAAGGTGATCCTTATTAAAGTCTAGTTTAGGTATACCTCTCACTAAATTCTTTTGGGTAATCTTTCTAAGGTTTTTCATGCTAGAATGACAAAGTCTCCTATGCCAAAGCCATGACTCATCAGAAATAGTTTTTAAACAAAAGGCAGTTGGAGTATGAATGTAATTTAAATCTAGCATATAAATATTATTTACCCTTTTTCCATTCATCACATCTTTACCATTTATGCTTAATATGAAGCTAGTAGGAAAAAATTTTATACTATAGCCCTTATCACATAGCTGACTTATACTTAGTAAATTATGCTTTAATCCTTCAACAAACAACACATTGTCAATAAAAACGTTTTTCAAGTTTCCAATCATACCTGATCCAACCACCTTCTTTGTGGTGTTATCTCCAAGTATCACCTTGCCTCCACTCCTAACTTCCAGCGTTATGAATTGAGCTGTATCTCCAGTCATATGCTTTGAACATCCGCTGTCCAGGTACCATATGCTCCCATGAGGTCTTGTGTGAGAGCGACCCTACAAAATTATCAAATGTTAGACCTGGGAATCCAAAAAAGTTTGGGTTCACCTTTTAGCAATTTATAATTAGATATATGTATGATATGTATAAGTTTATGCATCTTAGGTCTCCACACCAAATGAGATTTCATCTTCAAAGTACAGGTGTGTGCTATATGTCCAACTAATCCACAATTATTACATTTAACATTAGGAAAAGTATTCCTAAGTCTTCTACCATTTGTTTGTCTTCTAAGGGATTCCATATATTTAGGATAAAATCTAGGATTTATAAAATCTTCAAGTTTGGGGGGTATCCTATTATCCTCGAGAGCTTTTATTATCAACTTATAAAATGAATTCATATCTTCCAAGATTCGATTTGTATAATTGATTCGATATATTTTACTCTCTGATTCATCTTTAAATTTTTTAAATTCTTTTTCAAGATCAGCATATGATGATTTTAGAATCCCATGATTTTTATTCAGATCATCATATTCATCAAGTAATTTCATGTGGTTGTCATCTATTAAAGAATGATCTTTCCTAAGGATTTCATATTCTTTTTTAAGCTCTTCCAATTCTAAACTTACACTAGCATGCATCTTTTTCATTTTCCTATATGCATCATGCATGTGTTCAGAAACTTAAAACAATTCATCATAACTTAAGTCACATACCTCTTCTTGATCTGATTGATCAAGATTATCTGCCATCAAGCAAAGATTGGTGACTTCTTCTTCCTTTTCAGTCTCTGATGAATCTGAAGCTGAGTCCGCCCAAAAAGCTCTTTGAAATTTCTTCTTACCCTTCTTTACAGTTGGTTTCTCCTCTGCCTTTTCCTTGCTAGGAGTGGCTTTGAGTTTTGGGCAATCAGTCTTGATATGACCTGGTTTCCTGCATTCATAACAAATCACTTCAATAGAAATCTTGTCATTTCTGTTAAACTTACCTCTATTCTATTACTGGCGTCTCTTCTGCTTCCTCTTCAGAAAACTTCTGAATTGTCTAGTCATTAATGCAATATCGTCTTCATCCTCAGGTTGTGAGTGTTCACTCTCAGACTCTTCCACTTTTAGTGCTATATTCTTCTCCTTTCGTGGTTCACCTGCATCAATCTTTCTTTGACTAACCCCTTGCTTGTAAGCAATGAGTGAACCAAGATTATTGTTGATAGAATAAACTTTAGACTCTATAATTGCAGTAATTTTAGCATCATAAGCAATAGGTAAACAACGAATAATCTTATTAACCATTTCAGCATTCGTTAATTTCCTACCAAGTGCATGCAAAGAGGTGACAATTTGTGTGAATCTTGTGTACATATCAGAAATGGATTCATTTGGTTTTAATATGAAATAATTCATAGTCATGTAATAAGATATTAAGTCTTGATTGATTAACTTCATTAGTCCCCTCATAAGTTATACAAAGTCTATCACATATGTCCTTTCCACTTTTGCAAGTAGAAACCCGCATGTAGTCATCAGATTTTAAAGCACAAAAGAAACTATTTAAGCATTTAGCATTTAGTTGTGCTAAGTCACGTTCTTCTATAGTCCAATCTACAAAAGGTGTTTCTACCCTAACTCCATCAACTAATCTAGTTGGTTTTGTATAACCTTCTTGGACTAAGATCCACATACGATAATCAAGTGACTGTAAGAAAGTAGACATGCGTGTTTTTCAAAAATCAAAAGGTATATTATCAAACAGTGGAGATCTAGTAATAGAGTAACCCTCAGATGTATTTCGGTTACCAAATGTAGCCATCTACGTTAATCAAAAAGTAGTTTAAACTTATGATTTTAAAACGGAGCTCTGATACCACTTGTTGAGTCTAGTAAATAGGTTGTTAGACCTAAGTTAATATCCCAAAGCTACCAAGAGGGGGGTGAATTGGTATTTAAAATTTTTCCCTCTTTTGATAAGTTCAACCGAAATTAAAATTTAATGAATTTTTATAAAAAGTTTTTCAACCACAATTTTAAAATACTAAATTAAATGTGGAAAATAAAAAGCAGTAAAATAAAAGGACACATAATTTATAGTGATTCGGTTTAAACCAGACCTACATCCACTCCCCAGAGGCGCCCTCTGAGTATAGCACTAATACCAATAGTGTCTCTCCTTTTACACCCACAGCAAAGCTTAGAAGCCTTTACAACCACTCTTTTCACTACTACCCGGTACGGTATAGAACCATCGTCCTTTTACACTTTCCCTAGTGTAGGCAGAGAACCGTCATCCTTTTACACTTTTCCTAATGTTGGCAGAGAATCGTCATTTTTTTTACACTTTCCCTAGTGTTGGCAGAGAACCGTCATCTTTTTATACTCTCCTAGTAAGGGTAGAGAACCCTTCATCCTTTCACACTCTCCTAGTGTGGGCAGAGAACCCTTCGTCTTTTCACACTCTCCTAGTGTGGGCAGAGAACTTGATCTCCTTGACAGATCTTCTCACAAGAAACCTAGAAGAAAGAAAGAAACGAGTGAAGTAATCCTAAATCACAAGTAGAGATTCTTACCTTTGAACACCAAGTGAAGCCCTCATGCTCCAGTGGTAGGAATCCTCCTTTGAATGCTCTCTCACACTCTCTCATTGACTTTTCTTTTAATAGGAACGAAGATCAAATGGCAAAAAGATTGGGTGGCAGTATAATTTGAAGTATATATACAAAAGACAAGAAAAACTGCACAAAAACTATAAGTTTTCAATTCTGTATGCAGTAGATCATCCCGTACGATCGTGGATTGTCTTGGACGATTTTACTTAAAGTGTCGGAAATGATCCTAATGTATATTGGTACGAACTATGTTCGTACACGCTCAACATCCCGTGCGAGCTATGTTCGTCTGGTACGAAACGGTTATTACATAGGTCAGTTCCCAAAATTCTACAGGACGTAACCAACTAACGTAAGTCGGTTCAGTTCATCCTGGGACGAACAGATTTCATCCTGGGATGATTTTATACAGAACGTTTCGCCCAGGGAAGAAAATTAATTTCTTCTTGTATGATCGCATACAGAGAGCTTCGTCTAGGGACAAAAATTAAATTCGTCCTGTACGATCTCATACAGAGAGTTTCGTCCTGGTATGAACCTTATTTTTCGTCTAGACGAACAGTGCAAGTGAGAATCCCGAGAAGTTTGTCCTGGGACGAATATTAAATTCATCCTGGACGATTAGGACTTAGAAAATTTTCTCCTCGCATGTTCAATCCATTGCTCTTCTGAGGGGTTAATTGAAATGATCGTCCCGTACGAACCAGGTTCGTCCCATACGAACCAGGTTCGTCCTGTACGATCAGTTCACAAAAATTGTCCCCTAAGAGTGTGTGTTGTGATTTTTCACTCAATTACAATCACTTCCTTTCATTTAAAAACTTATGAATTACAAATGAATAGTTTGAAGTCTTCATCGCTTGGAGTTGAATTTCTTGAAATGTTAGTACACACTAGAGAAAAAATAAAACTTCCAAAAAGTGTTAGGAGATTTATAGAAACAATAATATTTGAAATCATCAAAATACAAGTTGCAAAAATGTAAAACATGCAAATAGCAACTCTCTCTACACGAATAATTTTATAATCGCACCGAATATACTGAATTCATCCTAATAGATTCTAACTCGTGTAATGTATAATACAAATGGAGGTTCGTACATTATAGAGTGCAATAATGATCATACTAACCATACTAAATTCATCTCAAAAGATTCTCATGTGTGTATCGTACAATACAGAGGATGGTTTGTACAGTATGATGATTAATAATTGAACTCATATGGACTTTGGATTTGGCTAATAGTTGTGCTTTGTGAATAATTGAGCACATAATGCAATAAGAAACTTTGATTGTAAAGTATGATAAGAAAGTTTTAGTTTTTCAATGTCATTTTTTGATCAAGTGAAGAGTGTGTGTGTGTGGTGATCAGAAAATACCTTTTAAAAGAAAAACAAAAACAAAATAAAGCAAAATCATAACACATGAATCAACAAACATGAAAAGGAACAAGTGCAACATAAAACACATAAATTTCTAATTTCAAAAGATGAAAAAGTTTGATTTATCCTGAGTTAAGCATGAATGTTTATAACACCTAGTCTAGTCCTCAAGGTGTTAAAGGTGTCATAGGCTAGCGGTTTTGTAAATATATCTGCTAGTTGATTTTTGATAGTTACATGATGTAGCTCTATATCCCTTTTTGTCACATGGTCTCCTATTAAATGGTGTCTAATGTCTATGTGTTTGGTTCTTTAATGTTGGATAGGATTCTTTGATATGTAAATGGCACTAGTTTTATCACACATGATTTGAATGGTGCCTACAAATAGTCCACGATCTAAGATTTTTTATTTAAGCCATAGGTGATCCCGTCAAATAGGAGTGGGTGATGCGACAATAGATACAAATGCATGAGCTGTTCAAATCCGGCATCCCACGAGTAACCCAAGAACTTCTTGTGAGGGAATCACCACCTGATATCCTTCATGAAACAAAAAAAAAATAGAGTAAAAAATACTCAAATATTATTCATCACAAAAATCTCCCCATTACAAACAATGGTTATATGCATATATAGATAAAATAGAGCAACATAATAGACTACACTCCAAAAAAGAAAGCATGTTCCTATACATCCATATAAGCTGCCATACAAAATTAATCTAGCCTGAAGTTTAACCAAATTAATTAGCTCAGCTCTGACGAAGCTCTGACAAATTAATCAACTCAGCAGAGTAAAGAAAAGGACATGGATTTCCTAGTTTGAGGCAAAGTTTCTTGAAAATAGGGTGTCTGCTAATGACTATGGATGATGAACCAACAAAAGCTAGCTGTAGTTCTATAGTTCTTTAATTTTTTTATTTGGAGGTGAAGTTTGGAGAAGATAACAATATGTTTTCACCACCAAAGTCATTCGTCATTGAAGATAATGAGGTCGATTCTCCACCGAGGAAGATTTCGCCACCGAGGCTTATTCACCACTCAAGTCATTTCACAAATGAGGTTGATTCCACCACCGAGGCTGATTCGCCACCGAGTTCATTCCACCACCAAGGATAATTTTCCATGGAAGATGATTTGCAACTGAAGATCAGGACATGATGGGAGAAATGGCAATGACTGTAACATCCTTGGATGCTTGGCGATGGCTGGAACACCCTTTATAGCGTCTTTACAGATTCTTCTTCCTCATTTTGCTGAGCTTCACAACCTGAGAATGTCTCAGGATACAAAGAGTCAAAAAGGCAAAAAAAAAAAAGGTAACGGGGCACAATTCAATAATCTGCTTCTTCTCATTTCTTTTGAGGTTTCTTTTTTGCATGGATAACAAATAAACAATTGGACAGCATTAGGAATATGGTTTCTAATTATTGTTTTGAAGTCCACACATAAGAACAAAGAAACACACTAGGATAAAGAGAAGATGGCTGTCGGTGCTGTGGAGGAAGAACTATGACCACTATGCTTCTTGGATGCTTGGCGACTGATGGATCACCTTCAGAGCTTCTTCATCAGGTTCTTCTCTTCACCACTTGAGGAATTCTCAAGATACAAAGCAAGAAGAGCTTATTGGCTTTGATACCAAATGACGCCGGTGAAGGGGCGGGGGGTGACGTGATGACGGATACAAATGCGAGAGCTGTCTGAATCGGGTAGCCCACTCATAACCCAACAAGTCCTTCTTGGGAGGGAATCACCACCTAAAATCCTTCAAGATACAAAAACCCAAAAATAGAGTAAAAACTACTCAAATATTGTTCATCTTTAAAATCTCTCCATTACAAACAATGGCTATATGTATATATAGACAAAATAGAGCAACATATTAGGCTACACTCCAAAGAAGAAAGCACGTTCCTATACATCCATATAAGCCACCATACGAAATTAATCTAGCTTGAAGTTTAATCGGATTAATCAGATTAGCTCCAGTGTCAATAGGACTTGTTCAATACAACTCTCTATAGATATATATTCATCTTCAGTGGTAGATATGGCTCTAGAGTTTTATTTTCTACTGGACCAGAAAACTAAGGATTGTTCTATGAATTAGTATATTCTAGAAGTGATTTTCCTATCAATCCTACAAAGTTTGAATCAAAATATCTTTTAATTTCAAAGGAAGTAATATGCATAGGATACCAGATTCCTTTATTTTGGGTTCCTAAGAGATATTTAAGGATTCTCTTAACAGTAGTCATGTGAGATTCTTTTATATCAGCCTGAAATCTAACACAAAGACAAACAGTAAACATAATATTAGGTCTGATAGCAGTTAAGTATGGAAGTGATCTAATTATTCATCTATATTTCTTCTTATCTATAGACTTTTTATTTAGGTCCTTATTTAACTGTATGGTATAGCTCATGGGAGTGTTTATTGCCTTAGTATTGTCCATTTCATATTTCTTAAGAATTTCCTTAATGTATTTAGATTGGCTAATGAAGGTTCTATCATCCATCTATTTTATACTAAATATAAGGAAATATTTTAACTCTCCCATCATACTCATTTCAAAGTCATCACTCATAGTTTTTGAGAATTTGTCATAAAGATTTTTATTTGTACATTCAAACAGTATATCATCAACATAGATTTGTACAATGAGTAGGTCTTCTCCTTATTTCTTTAGGAAGAAAGTGGTGCCTACACTACCATTAATAAAATCTCCATCTAGAAGGAATCTTCTCATCCTTTCATACCAGGCTCTAGGTGTTTGATTCAATCCATAAAGGGCTTTCTTTTGTTTGAAGACATGATTTGGGAATTTTAAGCTCTCAAAACCTGGGGTTACTCAACATATACTTCCATTTTTATTACCCCATTTAAGAAAGTACTCTTAACATCCATTTAATATAGTTTAAATCTTTTAAAGTAAGCAAAGGCTAAGAGCACCCTAATGGCTTCTAATTTAGCTACAGAGGTAAAAGTTTCTTCAAAATAAATCCCTTCAATCTGATTGTACCCCTTAACTACTAACCTAGTCTTATTCCTTACTACTATGACAAAGTCATTCCTTTTATTTTTTAGAACCCATTTGGTTCATACAACACTCTGGTCTTTATGTCTACTCAACGACTCTCAAAATATTATTCCTAATAAAGTAATTTAATACTTCTTGCATTGCTAAAATCCAAAATTCATTAGATAAGGCTTGATCTATATTGGTGGGTTTTATTATGGAATAAATACATATTAATTAACCTCATTCCTATGTTTATACCAAATTTTAATACCTTCAGATGGGTCTCCTAAGATCAACTCTTTAGGTTGACTAGAAGAATATCTCCAATCTCTAGGTAAATATTCTTAAGGTTTTATTCTATATCCTATAGCAGTGGCTTGTACCCCTTAAAAGACCTCTACTTATTTATCTTCATGTTGAGATTCAGAGGTCCTATTTGATTCATCAAACACAATATAGGTATACTCTTATACTACTAAGATCCTCTTATTGAAGATTCTATAGGCTTTCCCTATAGATGAATAACCTAAGAAGACTCCATCAAATTTTGGATCAAATTTTCCTAAGGGTAATTTTCCATTGATTAAGATAAATCATTTACATCTAAAGACATTTATGTGAGAAAGATTGAGTGTCCTACTATTAAGGAGTTCATAGGGTATCTTATTTAACTTGGATCTATCTTTCAACCTATTTAAAATATAACAAATATTATTCACTACTTATGCCCAAAAGTAGCTAAGGAGAGTGTATTTAGCAAACATTGCCCTAGCAGCTTCTACCAAGGTTCTATTTTTTCTCTCAGCTATTCTATTCTGCTAAGGGGTTATAGGGGAAGAGAAGTTATGTTCTATACATATCTCTTGACAAAAGATTCAATCCTACCATTTTCAAATTCTCCACCATATACACTATGAATGGTTGAAATTTCACATATTAATTTCCTTTGAATCTAACAGAAGAAAGTTCTAAATTTCTTAAATGACTCACTCTTATGTGCTAAGAATCTAACCCAAGTAAATCTAGAGTAGTCATATACTATTATAAATTCATTTGTCTTCCCTCATAAGTTGGCTGCACTAACAGGTCCAAATTGGTTCATATGAAGGATTTTTAGTGGCCTAGATGTGTTGATGTCCTTAATTGAATGAAATGAAGACTTGATTTATTTTCCTAGTTGGCAAGCATCATAGAGGTGGTCCTTAGTGAAGTCTAACTTAGGTATGCCTCTAATTAGGTCTTTTTGGGTAATCTTCCTAAGGGTTTTCATACTCGCATTACATAATCTCTTATTCCATAGCTAGCAATCATCAACTATTATTTTCAAATATATAAAATTTGAATTTTCACTGCAGTTCATGTCTAGTATGTAAACATTAATCAATTATTTTCATTCTAACATAAGTTTTTCATTTAAACTAATCATGCATTTTTTTAGAAAGAAATATAATGTCAAAAATGTTTTCACACAGTTAACTAATTCTCAATAAATTATGTTTTAAACACTTTCAATAATAAATCTTTTATCATTATCGATTATACCTGAGCCCACCACTTTTCTTGTGGTGTTATCTCCTAATGTCATCTTTCCTCCTGACCTAGCCTCCAGTGTGATGAACTACTTCATATCACCAGTCAAGTGCCTCGAGCATCCACTATCCAGGTACCAAATACTCTCACTAGGACTTTTGTGAGAGCATCCCTACAATGTCATTCAAAGGTTAGATTTGGGAACCCAAGTGAGTTTGGGTTCCATCTTATGATTGAATGAATAAGATGAATAAATCCTAAGCTATGATGAATGTAATTTAGGCCTCAAATTAAGATGTGTCTTACAGTGGATTATGCAAGTGCGGGCTCTGTGACCTAACATGCCATAAGAGTAACACCTAACACTAGGAAATGGATTTACTAACCTATATGGGTCATGATGCCTTCTCCTAGTTTTATGTGATGCATGATGTTTTGAGGGCTTATGAGATAGTTCTAAGGTAGTGGTGGTTTCTTATTCTCAAGTGTAGTTAGTTTTGCTTCCAACAATTTGTTTGCACTTTCATGAATGGACATTTTAATTTTTAATGCATGCTCCCTACCATCTATTTCTAGTTCAGATGCTTCTAATACTTTGTACTAGTTCAAGATGTGATATTTTCAAGGATTTATGTGCATTAGTTAAGTTAATATGCTTCTTGTTTAAGACATCTTACTCTTCAAGTAAGGTCATATGATCATTATGAAAATTAGAATGCTTTGTAATTAAACCAGGTTGCTCTTTTTGTAAAGTAGATAATTTCGTATTAAGTCTAGCATACATCTTTATCAACCTCCAATATGAATCATGAATATTCTTCAAAAATAACGAGTAATTCATAATAGGAAAGTTAACATACCTCATCTTGATATGATTGATCAAGATTATTCTTAACCATAAGACATAAGCTTGTTACCTCCTCTTCTGCTTATGATTATGAGAATTCCATGGAGGAGCCAGCCCAAAAATCTTTTTATGTCTTTCACTTGCGCCTCTTGAACTTTTGTTTCTCTTCACCCTTCTCCTTGATTGGGTGAGTCTTTAGGTTGGGAAAGGAATTTCAGAGGTGGCCTGGATTCTTGCATTTGAAGCAAATAGTGTTAGAAGAAACTTTAACATTTTTGTTATTTTTTCCTTTGCTCCAATGCCTCTATTTCCTATTAAAAAATCTCTTTAACTGCTGCATCATTATGGTAATGTTTTCATCTTCCTCCGCAGTAGAACTATTACTGTCAGAGTCATTTACTTTCAGTGCTACTACTCTCTCCTTCTTTTCTCCTACATTGCCTTTTCTTTGACTCACTCCTTGCTTGTAGGCAATGAGTGACCAAAGCAAATTATCTATCGAGTAAATATTTAAGATTTTAGATTCAGTAATTACAGTTATCTTTGTATTATAAGAATTAAGTAGACAATATAATATTTTATTGACTTTTTCAGGATTTGTAAGTTCTTTACCTAAAGCATGCATGGATGTGACTATTTGTACCTATCATACAATTTAGAAATTGATTCACTATGTTTCATGTAAAATAGTTCAAAGTCATGAAGTAGATATTTAGCCCAGACTATTTTACTTCACTAATTCATTCATAAGTTATGCATAGTTTTTCCCAAATATCTTTTCCAATGCTACAAGAGGATACACGCATATAATCTTCAGATTTCAATGCATAGAAGAAATAATTTAAATATTTTGTATTCAATTGTGTTAAATCCCTATCATCATTCTTCATTCATTAAATGATAGTTTAGTTTTGATGCAATTCACAAGACAAAAAGGTGCGTAATATCCTTCTTGGACTAATATCCACATGTGATAATCTATAGTTTATAAAAAGGTAGGCATGTGAATTATCAAAAATTCAAAAGGTATATTATCTATATTTTATTAAATAACCCTCTAAAATGTTACGATTACCAAAATTAGCCATTGATCATTTTTCAAAAGTTTTTTAAAACCTTATTTTTGAAGCCCGCTCTGATACCACTTAAAATTTTAAGGAGATTATGAGACCACAATGAACTAACTTGAGGATCACCAAGAGGGGGTTGAATTAGTTATTTAAAAAATCTTAAGCAGGAATACTATTTTTTTTATTTTTTAAAACTTAAAATGAAAAACTTGATCATACAATGAGGAAGCTAATAAACTTAACAGAAATTATAACAATGGTGAGAATGATTAAATCAACTCAATTATAACATCAACCATAGATTTTCAACCAAGAAATTATCAGGAAAATAACTTGCAGAAAAGTAAAATGTATAAGGTAAAATAAAAAAGAGTGCACCAAAATTTTATAATGGTTTAGTCAACCTTGACCTACGTCCACTCCGTAGAGTCCTCCACTCCGAGAATTGCACTAACAAAAAGTTACTCTACTTTTGCTCCCATAATAAGAAAGAGAAGCCTTTACAGATTAACTTTCACCAAACTTGGTGCGGCGGAGTGCTAGAAGCTATGTCACCTCCCCGATAATGGTAGCGATACTAGAATCATTTTTACCCTCCTGAAAAAGGTAGATAACCCTAAATCCTTTTTTTTCCTCCTATAGATGGTAAAAAAAAGAAACCTTTCACAGGTAGTGAACCTCAAATTCTTTTTCTCCCATCTGGAGAAGGAAGAGTACCTCAAGGACTTGACCTAGAAGCCTCTCTCCCAGGAGAGCCTTCAAAAACTCACCAAGGCCAGAAAAAGAGCAAGGGTGTAGCTAGCCTGGAGAAACTATATGACCCACTCACACTCCTCCCTCACGCTCAACCTCACCTTCTCCTTCCTGTCATATCCTAGAATTCTTTCAAAAGCTTCTCTCTCAGGATACCTTTAGGAGTTACATAATCCTCACATCATTATTAAGATATTCTCAAAACATTGCTAAAGTATTGGGCTTCAAGGAACCCTAAATATTCAAATTGGATGTCATTATTCATACAATACGATCAGTTTAAAAGCTAGACCCATCTAGTATGATGTAAATTGTTGTTCAGATAAACTGTTTAACTTTTTGAACATAACATACAATATAATCCAAAGGACTTTCAGTACAATATGTTAGTTTTCTCTCTATTCATATAGGATGATTCCCGAGACTATTAAAAATTGTCTTTGATATCATCTCGTGATGCTATCATCGTACAATACGATTAGTTGATTTTAAGTAGTTTGTCTAGTATAATATGAATAACATATAGAATGATTAGTTCAAAAATCATGGTTTTATTTGGTACAATCTTTGGGAAGGCCAAATTTTGTCTTTGTAAATCATACGGTATGATTAATATTGTATATCACGATTTACAATCATTAATTAAATCATGATTTAATTCACTTATTATGGGGGTTAATTTTAGTAAGATATCAAATTTTAATATAGTATGAAACATATCCTACAATATGATTAATTCAAAAATTACATTTTGAATATCTTACTTATTTATCTAGCATCTAGAATTTTCATAGCATAACAAATCATACAGTACGATCTAGATCATACAGTATGATTAGTTCACATAAACTAATTATTAAATTAGTTGTTAAGCCCTTTCTTTATATACTGATCATACAGTATATTCTAAGTGGTACAACACAATTAGTATGAAAAATTATCTTTTAAAATTTATTTAACTCCCCTTTGTGTGTGTGTACGGTCACCCAATTGCCTACACTCTTATATGGCTAGACTCAAAAAAAAAAATTAAAAAAAAATGCTTTATTTACTTTTCATTCATATTCTACCCATTCTTAAGCTTTCATTAGCCTTCAGCAGTGAATGTCTTATCTATACTATTAGTTCTCATAGACAAAAGAAATATCTAAAATATTAAGAAAAGTTACAATTCAATTAACAATATTTGTCATCATTAAATTCACTAGGGATCCTAGATTACAGTAGAGGTAAGCACAATTTTTGTATTGCATTAGTTAGGCTTGGGTCACTATTATTCAGTGCCAAGTTTAGAATTAGGATCCGGGGAAAACTTAGAGTCATAAGACCCCAAACTTTGGAATCTAATCCCAACTTTCAAATAAATTAATTAGCTCAAACTAAAACATTCTTCAATCTAAAACTTAAAGCCCGACATATTTAATAGGTCAGACACTTCTAAATTGTTTCAGAGTGTCGCCTACCCATCTTCCTTTGATTTCCAGAAATAAGTGTTCAAAATTTTTTCCAATCCTTATTGAAAGTCCATATTCACCTCCTTGATAAAACTCCTACAATATCTCTAAAATATTTATTTTTGCTATTCTAATCGAGAGTATTCATTAGGGAATTCAATCTCCTCACGATATAATTAACTATGAGGGCTTGCACTTGTAGAAAATTTAGAACTCACATCTTCTTTTTTGGAAAATTAATTTTCAAAACTTAATTAGTCTTCTTTGGAAAAATTAAATCAATGATGATTATTATTATCACATTCGGATGATTGACGATAGGCGATATCTTCTTCCCTCGGGGAGATATATCATTTACCATAATGATTTTGAATATCAAAATAATAATTTTTCATCCAGGCTATAATGGATAAATACAAATATAATCATTTTGACCCTTCGGGGTCATAAGTAGTTCTTCCTTGGATTCAATTGTTACAACTGGGATAAAATTTTCAGCTTCATTATCTGAATCCATTAGGGAATGATATCTTTGCCTCCCTGGGCATTTATGTTGTTTATAATGATACATTCAATTTTGAGACTAAAATTTCAAAAATTAACTTTTCCTAAAGAAGATTAACCTTTTCAAAATACTTTTTTCAAAATTCAAACACCAACAGCCAACTAAGGTTTTATTAAGGATGAGGAAGACTTTAAACACATGTCTCTAATTTCAATTTTGATAAATATATAACAAGGATTCTTTAAACAAAGAAATAAAATCACAAACCAAATCACCAAAAGAAAAACCAAGTGCGGAAATTAAAATGCGGAAGCAATAATAAGAAAAGAACACACCGGATTTATAGTGGTTCGGTCAAACCTTGACCTACGTCCACTCCTTGGAGGCACCCTCCAAGTATTGCACTAACACAAAGTGACTCTCCTTTAGCCCCCACAGCTAGGCGGAGAAGCCCTTACAAAATCACTTCCACCTCTCCCGGTGCGGCGGAGTTGCCGGGTCCTTTGACACCAAAGAGACTTCTTCTTTGGTGAACTTACCTCGAGACAAGCCTTGAATCCGATGGTACTAAGGTGCGAGTTCGCCGGAGCAACCGTGTGGAACCCCCTCCACACTCCCTTGAGTCCCCCCTCACAGGATCTTCTCCCTCTCTCAAACTCCACCCTTTCCTCTCTCCCTTTCAAGCTCTCTCTTCAAGTTTCCCCCACAAGAACGAAGCTACAATGGCTGCCAAAGACACTTACAAAGTGCCTTGTCATAGCTTAAAAAGAAGAGCTAAAAACGAGTTCATTAATGCAAGTTGCCGACATGATCGTCCAGGCCGATATGGACATCGGCCTGGCCGATCAGTACAAATCAATGATGATCGGCCAGAGCATCGCCCTGGATGGAAAACAGGACGATTGAAAATTGGCTTGATCATCCAGGCCGATCAGTTCAAATTAGAGAAAAATCGTCCTGACAATAGCCCTGGATACGGGCTGGCCGATATTGATCATCCTGAAGTAACTCAAGGTTTTTGACTAGATCGGCCTGGCCGATCCTGCGATCGTCCAGGACGATCTGATCGTATCAATCATCCTTAATTACTCTCTTAATTTCCTGAACAATTATGGCATAATTTGTGAATATCGTCCAGGCCGATCCGAGGATCGTCCTGGCCGATAATTTAATGATACAGTATACCATACTTGACTATGGAGGCTACTTCTTGCTGAATTGAGCCGATCATCCTGGCCGATGCAAAAGTGTCTAGGACGATGTATTTTGCAAAAAGACGGCTGCTTTAATGAGGATGCCCTAACTAGGATTTCTACTTTTGTCAGATCGTCCAGGACGATATAAATATCGTCCCGGACGATGTTACCAAAAATAAAAATCTTTTAGGGCACAACAGAAAATCTTCCAAGTTACAAATCATCAGATACCACACCAAATACAACAGACTCAAGAAAGGAAAAAGATTACAAACTGACACAGACCTAGTCTACCCAATCTTGAGCTGGTTCCAGATTGCAGTCTGATCGTGTGGACCTGAAACGTTAGCACATAAGGCAATCATAGAGAAATAAGGAATGTTTGCTATCATCAAAATCATAGATCCGCAACAATCTCCCCCTTTTTGATGATGGCAAAATATTTCAATTTAAATTTTCATAAAAGTAAATCCTCCTAATCTCCCCCTCACTAGAATAAATCATTTTTTAAAAAAATAGGGGAGATGAAAATATTTTTGTTGTTTTAAAATTTTTGAAAAGAAAAAAGATACAAAGTTCTCCCCCTTTGACATTATCAAAAAGAGAGGAGGCACAAACAAAAAGCAAAATGAACAAAAACATTCCCTGATCAAGTGAAAAAAAAACAAATGTTCTTAAAATGAGAAAGTTACCTCTGAGTTTTAATCAAAAAATTTAGTAGAATTGGATTGACAACACATAGCCCAGTAAAGGTTAGAAAATCAAGAATTGATAATCCAAACTCAAGTTCTTTAAAAAGGCTCAAAAACTTTTTAATTCAATATCTAAATGAAGGAATAAATTAGATAAAGAAACAGTAATTTTTCAAAACTCCTTTCATAAAATATATCTAATAGAAGATTAATGCACGATTTGTTGAATCATGAATCAAGATTTTCAAACTCAAGCATCAAAAAATCAAGGGTTTTCTTAAGCTTTAAGAAGTATAAGAATGGTAAGCATTAAAATTTAGTGGGCTCATTTTATGCCTCTTGACAATTGGTTGGCGTACTGCGCATGTTTTGATACACTTTGTGTATTCTATATTTTTCAATTTTGGCGCTTTGCGCTTCTTTTATTTTTGGCATCATTGGCCAATTTTTTTTTTGATTATGCTACCTTTATGAAATCTTAAATACCAAAAGTAAACCCATACTATTGATAAAGCGAATTTCTTGATTAAGAAAATTTTGAATTAGATTCAACAACTTGCAAAAGATTCCTATGCGATAAATAAAATATAGGGAGATAAAAAATTTAGTTTCAAAAACTAATTTAAAAGATGAAAAAGATTTTAAATCAAAAGTAGAAAAACCTCTTTTAGGAAACAGAGATTGAAAGTAAAAAACATGAGTTTCCTTCCTTTGATTGTTTTTAGAGAAGTCAACCACAACTTACTAAAGATTTCAAGAAAAATTAGGAAGTAAATTTTTCATTTCTAGAAAAGTGAATGTGTGTGTAGATTAGAGAAAATTTTTTACGAAAAAAAAAATTTCAAAGAATAAACAAAACAAAAATGCAAAATAAAAATGAAAAAATATAAAAACAAAAATACAACAAAAACACGAAAGGCTCTTAACCATTATCTCTCTCCTGGTCTGATTCTTCAGAGACCAGATCTGCCCATGAGCTTTTTTGCCTTTTATTATTTTCCCAGTTTAAATTTAACTTCGCCTTACCCTTTTCTTTTGCAGGGAGAATTCTTAAATTAGGGCACTCATTTTTCATATGTCCAGGTTTCCTGCATCTAAAACAAATAACGTCAGAGGAAATATGGACATCCTTACCACTTTTACCTTTCTTCCACTTTTTCTTATGCATTGGTGAGCTTTGTGATTTGCTTGACAATTCATTGCTATCGTCACCAACTAAGCTTCCTCTTTCCGTATCTTCGACTTTTAGAACGATCGTTTCACCTGCATCCAAAAGTCTTTGACCCAACCCTTGCTCGTAGGCAATGAGTGAGCCAATCAAATTATCAATAGAATAATCATTCAAATCTTTTGATTCACAAATAGCAACAACTTTATCATCGAATTTTTCAAGTAAACAACGAAGAATTTTGTTAATTTTTTCAAAATTTGAAAAATCTTTTCCTAAGGCATGCAATGATGTAATAATTTGAATAAACCTTGTATACATGTCTAAAATCGTTTCAAAAGGTTTCATAGAAAACATTTCAAAATCATGCATTAAAAAATTCAACTTGGAATGCTTGATTTCACTAGTGCCTTCGTATATGGTGTGCAATTTATCCCAAACTTCCTTACCGGTAGTGCACGTGGATACTAACATAAAATCATCAGAATTTAAAGCACAGAAAAAACAATTTAAAGACTTTGCATTTAATTGAGCATCCATTCGTTCATCCCTATTCCATTGATTAAAAGGAATATCAGTTTTAATTCCATTAACAATACGTGATGGTGATGAATAACCAGTTAAAATCATATGCCACATAATAAAATCAATCGATTGCAAAAATGTAGACATGCGAATTTTCCAAAAATCAAATGTAATATTTTCAAACAATGGTGGTCTAGTGATTGAATATCCTTCCGCAAAAGTACGATTAGCCATGGATTGAAATTCAAAAGCTTTTAAAAATTTATTTTATGAAAACTGCTCTGATACCACTTGAAAGTTCGATGGGATGTTAAGCCCTATGAACTTAGTCCCAAAACTAACAAAGAGAGGTGAATTGGATAATAAAAAGAGTTCTTTAAACAAAGAAATAAAATCACAAACCAAATCACCAAAAGAAAAACCAAGTGCGGAAATTAAAATGCCGAAGCAATAATAAGAAAAGAACACACCGGATTTATAGTGGTTCGGTCAAACCTTGACCTACGTCCACTCCTTGGAGGCACCCTCCAAGTATTGCACTAACACAAAGTGACTCTCCTTTAGCCCCCACAGCTAGGCGGAGAAGCCCTTACAAAATCACTTCCACCTCTCCCGGTGCGGCGGAGTTGCCGGGTCCTTTGACACCAAAGAGACTTCTTCTTTGGTGAACTTACCTCGAGACAAGTCTTGAATCCGATGGTACTAAGGTGCGAGTTCGCCGGAGCAACCGTGTGGAACCCCCTCCACACTCCCTTGAGTCCCCCCTCACAGGATCTTCTCCCTCTCTCAAACTCCACCCTTTCCTCTCTCCCTTTCAAGCTCTCTCTTCACGTTTCCCCCACAAGAACGAAGCTACAATGGCTGCCAAAGACACTTACAAAGTGCCTTGTCATAGCTTAAAAAGAAGAGCTAAAAACGAGCTCATTAATGCAAGTTGCCGACATGATCGTCCAGGCCGATATGGACATCGGCCTGGCCGATCAGTACAAATCAATGATGATCGGCCAGAGCATCGCCCTGGATGGAAAACAGGGCGATTGAAAATTGGCTTGATCGTCCAGGCCGATCGCACGATCATCCTGGCCGATCAGTTCAAATTAGAGAAAAATCGTCCTGACAATAGCCCTGGATACGGGCTGGCCGATATTGATCGTCCTGAAGTAACTCAAGGTTTTTGACTAGATCGGCCTGGCTGATCCTGCGATCGTCCAGGACGATCTGATCGTATCAATCATCCTTAATTACTCCCTTGATTTCCTGAACAATTATGGCATAATTTTTGAATATCGTCCAGGCCGATCCGAGGATTGTCCTGGCCGATAATTTAAAGATATAGTATACTATACTTGACTATGGCGGCTACTTCTTGCTGAATTGAGCCGATCGTCCTGGCCGATACAAAATCGTCCAGGACGATGTGTTTTGCAAAAAGACGGCTGTTTTAATGAGGATGCCCTAACTAGGATTTCTACTTTTGTCAGATCGTCCAGGACGATATAAATATCGTCCCGGACGATGTTACCAAAAATAGAAATCTTTTAGGGCACAACAGAAAATCTTCCAAGTTACAAATCATCAGATACCACACCAAATACAACAGACTCAAGAAAGGAAAAAGATTATAAACTGATACAGACCTAGTCTACCTAATCTTGAGCTGGTTCCAGATTGTAGTCTGATCGTGTGGACCTGAAACGTTAGCACATAAGGCAATCATAGAGAAATAAGGAATGTTTGCTATCATCAAAATCATAGATCCGCAACAAAATTTTCCTAAGACAGATTTTCCATTATTATGAATAAACACATTACAACCAAAAACATGCAAATGTGACAAATTAGGTGTTCTTCCTTTTAACAATTCATAGGGTGTTTTATTTAAACTGGATCTCACATTCACCTTATTCAGAACATAACATGCAGTGCTAACCGCCTCAGCCCAAAAATATCTAGGAAGTGAGTATTCTGCCAACATAGCTCGAGCAGCTTATATTAATGTTCTGTTTTTCCTTTCGACTATCACATTTTGCTAAGGGATTCGAGGTGCAGAAAAATTGTGATGAATTCCTTTCTCTTTACAAAAATCTTCAAATCTCTCATTTTCAAATTCTCCTCCATAATCACTTTGTATAGAAATACTTTCACACCGTAATTTCCTTTGAATCAAAGTCAAAAAATTTCTAAATTCCTCAAATGATTCACTTTTATGAAATAGAAATCTAACACAAGTGAATCTAGAGTAATCATCCACTATAACAAATCCGTATACCTTCCCTCCTAGACTTACAGTTCCAACTGGTCCAAAAAGATCAATGTGTAAGATTTCCAAATGTTTTCTAGTCCTGATCCTTATTGGACTGAAAAGACGACTTTACTTGCTTGCCTAATTGACATGCATCACAAAGGTGATCCTTATTAAAGTCTAGTTTAGGTATACCTCTCACTAAATTCTTTTGGGTAATCTTTCTAAGGTTTTTCATGCTAGAATGACAAAGTCTCCTATGCCAAAGCCATGACTCATCAGAAATAGTTTTTAAACAAAAGGCAGTTGGAGTATGAATGCAATTTAAATCTAGCATATAAATATTATTTACCCTTTTTCCATTCATCACATCTTTACCATTTATGCTTAATATGAAGCTAGTAGGAAAAAATTTTATACTATAGCCCTTATCACATAGCTGACTTATACTTAGTAAATTATGCTTTAATCCTTCAACAAACAACACATTGTCAATAAAAACGTTTTTCAAGTTTCCAATCATACCTGATCCAACCACCTTCTTTGTGGTGTTATCTCCAAGTATCACCTTGCCTCCACTCCTGACTTCCAGCGTTATGAATTGAGCTGTATCTCCAGTCATATGCTTTGAACATCCGCTGTCCAGGTACCATATGCTCCCATGAGGTCTTGTGTGAGAGCGACCCTACAAAATTATCAAATGTTAGACCTGGGAACCCAAAAAAGTTTGGGTTCACCTTTTAGCAATTTATAATTAGATATATGTATGATATGTATAAGTTTATGCATCTTAGGTCTCCACACCAAATGAGATTTCATCTTCAAAGTACAGGTGTGTGCTATATGTCCAACTAATCCACAATTATTACATTTAACATTAGGAAAAGTATTCCTAAGTCTTCTACCATTTGTTTGTCTTCTAAGGGATTCCATATATTTAGGATAAAATTTAGGATTTATAAAATCTTCAAGTTTGGGGGGTATCCTATTATCCTCGAGAGCTTTTATTGTCAACTTATAAAATGAATTCATATCTTCCAAGATTCGATTTGTATAATTGATTCGATATATTTTACTCTCTGATTCATCTTTAAATTTTTTAAATTCTTTTTCAAGATCAGCATAGGATGATTTTAGAATCCCATGATTTTTATTCAGATCATCATATTCATCAAGTAATTTCATGTGGTTGTCATCTATTAAAGAATGATCTTTCCTAAGGATTTCATATTCTTTTTTAAGCTCTTCCAATTCTAAACTTACACTAGCATGCATCTTTTTCATTTTCCTATATGCATCATGCATGTGTTCAGAAACTTAAAACAATTCATCATAACTTAAGTCACATACCTCTTCTTGATCTGATTGATCAAGATTATCTGTCATCAAGCAAAGATTGGTGACTTCTTCTTCCTTTTCAGTCTCTGATGAATCTGAAGCTGAGTCCGCCCAAAAAGCTCTTTGAAATTTCTTCTTGCCCTTCTTTACAGTTGGTTTCTCCTCTGCCTTTTCCTTGCTAGGAGTGGCTTTGAGTTTTGGGCAATCAGTCTTGATATGACCTGGTTTCCTGCATTCATAACAAATCACTTCAATAGAAATCTTGTCATTTCTGTTAAACTTACCTCTATTCTATTACTGGCGTCTCTTCTGCTTCCTCTTCAGAAAACTTCTGAATTGTCTAGTCATTAATGCAATATCGTCTTCATCCTCAGGTTGTGAGTGTTCACTCTCAGACTCTTCCACTTTTAGTGCTATATTCTTCTCCTTTCGTGGTTCACCTGCATCAATCTTTATTTGACTAACCCCTTGCTTGTAAGCAATGAGTGAACCAAGATGATTGTTGATAGAATAAACTTTAGACTCTATAATTGCAGTAATTTTAGCATCATAAGCAATAGGTAAACAACGAATAATCTTATTAACCATTTCAGCATTCGTTAATTTCCTACCAAGTGCATGCAAAGAGGTGACAATTTGTGTGAATCTTGTGTACATATCAGAAATGGATTCATTTGGTTTTAATATGAAATAATTCATAGTCATGTAATAAGATATTAAGTCTTGATTGCTTAACTTCATTAGTCCCCTCATAAGTTATACAAAGTCTATCACATATGTCCTTTCCACTTTTGCAAGTAGAAACCCGCATGTAGTCATCAGATTTTAAAGCACAAAAGAAACTATTTAAGCATTTAGCATTTAGTTGTGCTAAGTCACATTCTTCTATAGTCCAATCTACAAAAGGTGTTTCTACCCTAACTCCATCAACTAATCTAGTTGGTTTTGTATAACCTTCTTGGACTAAGATCCACATACGATAATCAAGTGACTGTAAGAAAGTAGACATGCGTGTTTTTCAAAAATCAAAAGGTATATTATCAAACAGTGGAGATCTAGTAATAGAGTAACCCTCAGATGTATTTCGGTTACCAAATGTAGCCATCTACGTTAATCAAAAAGTAGTTTAAACTTATGATTTTGAAACGGAGCTCTGATACCACTTGTTGAGTCTAGTAAATAGGTTGTTAGACCTAAGTTAATATCCCAAAGCTACCAAGAGGGGGGTGAATTGGTATTTAAAATTTTTCCCTCTTTTGATAAGTTCAACCGAAATTTAAATTTAATGAATTTTTATAAAAAGTTTTTCAACCACAATTTTAAAATACTAAATTAAATGTGGAAAATAAAAAGCAGTAAAATAAAAGGACACATAATTTATAGTGATTCGGTTTAAACCAGACCTACATCCACTCCCCAGAGGCGCCCTCTGAGTATAGCACTAATACCAATAGTGTCTCTCCTTTTACACCCACAGCAAAGCTTAGAAGCCTTTACAACCACTCTTTTCACTACTACCCGGTACGGTAGAGAACCATCGTCCTTTTACACTTTCCCTAGTGTATGCAGAGAACCGTCATCCTTTTACACTTTTCCTAATGTTGGCAGAGAATCGTCATTTTTTTTTACACTTTCCCTAGTGTTGGCAGAGAACCGTCATCTTTTTATACTCTCCTAGTAAGGGTAGAGAACCCTTCATCCTTTCACACTCTCCTAGTGTGGGCAGAGAACCCTTCGTCTTTTCACACTCTCCTAGTGTGGGCAGAGAACTTGATCTCCTTGACAGATCTTCTCACAAGAAACCTAGAAGAAAGAAAGAAACGAGTGAAGTAATCCTAAATCACAAGTAGAGATTCTTACCTTTGAACACCAAGTGAAGCCCTCATGCTCCAGTGGTAGGAATCCTCCTTTGAATGCTCTCTCACACTCTCTCATTGACTTTTCTTTTAATAGGAACGAAGATCAAATGGCAAAAAGATTGGGTGGCAGTATAATTTGAAGTATATATACAAAAGACAAGAAAAACTGCACAAAAACTATAAGTTTTCAATTCTGTACGCAGTAGATCATCCCGTACGATCGTGGATTGTCTTGGACGATTTTACTTAAAGTGTCGGAAATGATCCTAATGTATATTGGTACGAACTATGTTCGTACACGCTCAACATCCCGTGCGAGCTATGTTCGTCCGGTACGAAACGGTTATTACATAGGTCAGTTCCCAAAATTCTACAGGACGTAACCAACTGACGTAAGTCGGTTCAGTTCATCCTGGGCTGAACAGATTTCATCCTGGGACGATTTTATACAGAACGTTTCGCCCAGGGAAGAAAATTAATTTCTTCTTGTATGATCGCATACAGAGAGCTTCGTCTAGGGACAAAAATTAAATTCGTCCTGTACGATCTCATACAGAGAGTTTCGTCCTGGTATGAACCTTATTTTTCGTCTAGACGAACAGTGCAAGTGAGAATCCCGAGAAGTTTGTCATGGGACGAATATTAAATTCATCCTGGACGATTAGGACTTAGAAAATTTTCTCCTCGCATGTTCAATCCATTGCTCTTCTGAGGGGTTAATTGAAATGATCGTCCCGTACGAACCAGGTTCGTCCCATACGAACCAGGTTCGTCCTGTACGATCAGTTCACAAAAATTGTCCCCTAAGAGTGTGTGTTGTGATTTTTCACTCAATTACAATCACTTCCTTTCATTTAAAAACTTATGAATTACAAATGAATAGTTTGAAGTCTTCATCGCTTGGAGTTGAATTTCTTGAAATGTTAGTACACACTAGAGAAAAAATAAAACTTCCAAAAAGTGTTAGGAGATTTATAAAAACAATAATATTTGAAATCATCAAAATACAAGTTGCAAAAATGTAAAACATGCAAATAGCAACTCTCTCTACACGAATAATTTTATAATCGCACCGAATATACTGAATTCATCCTAATAGATTCTAACTCGTGTAATGTATAATACAAATGGAGGTTCGTACATTATAGAGTGCAATAATGATCATACTAACCATACTAAATTCATCTCAAAAGATTCTCATGTGTGTATCGTACAATACAGAGGATGGTTTGTACAGTATGATGATTAATAATTGAACTCATATGGACTTTGGATTTGGCTAATAGTTGTGCTTTGTGAATAATTGAGCACATAATGCAATAAGAAACTTTGATTGTAAAGTATGATAAGAAAGTTTTAGTTTTTCAATGTCATTTTTTGATCAAGTGAAGAGTGTGTGTGTGTGGTGATCAGAAAATACCTTTTAAAAGAAAAACAAAAACAAAATAAAGCAAAATCATAACACATGAATCAACAAGCATGAAAAGGAACAAGTGCAACATAAAACACATAAATTTCTAATTTCAAAAGATGAAAAAGTTTGATTTATCCTGAGTTAAGCATGAATGTTTATAACACCTAGTCTAGTCCTCAAGGTGTTAAAGGTGTCATAGGCTAGCGGTTTTGTAAATATATCTGCTAGTTGATTTTTGATAGTTACATGATGTAGCTCTATATCCCTTTTTGTCACATGGTCTCCTATTAAATGGTGTCTAATGTCTATGTGTTTGGTTCTTTAATGTTGGATAGGATTCTTTGATATGTAAATGGCACTAGTTTTATCACACATGATTTGAATGGTGCCTACAAATAGTCCACGATCTAAGATTTTTTATTTAAGCCATAGGTGATCTCGTCAAATAGGAGTGGGTGATGCGACAATAGATACAAATGCATGAGCTGTTCAAATCCGGCATCCCACGAGTAACCCAAGAACTTCTTGTGAGGGAATCACCACCTGATATCCTTCATGAAACAAAAAAAAAAAAAAATAGAGTAAAAAATACTCAAATATTATTCATCACAAAAATCTCCCCATTACAAACAATGGTTATATGCATATATAGATAAAATAGAGCAACATAATAGACTACACTCCAAAAAAGAAAGCATGTTCCTATACATCCATATAAGCTGCCATACAAAATTAATCTAGCCTGAAGTTTAACCAAATTAATTAGCTCAGCTCTGACGAAGCTCCGACAAATTAATCAACTCAGCAGAGTAAAGAAAAGGACATGGATTTCCTAGTTTGAGGCAAAGTTTCTTGAAAATAGGGTGTCTGCTAATGACTATGGATGATGAACCAACAAAAGCTAGCTGTAGTTCTATAGTTCTTTAATTTTTTTATTTGGAGGTGAAGTTTGGAGATAATAACAATATGTTTTCACCACCAAAGTCATTCGTCATTGAAGATAATGAGGTCGATTCTCCACCGAGGAAGATTTCGCCACCGAGGCTTATTCACCACTCAAGTCATTTCACAAATGAGGTTGATTCCACCACCGAGGCTGATTCGCCACCGAGTTCATTCCACCACCAAGGATAATTTTCCATGGAAGATGATTTGCAACTGAAGATCAGGACATGATGGGAGAAATGGCAATGACTGTAACATCCTTGGATGCTTGGCGATGGCTGGAACACCCTTTATAGCTTCTTTACAGATTCTTCTTCCTCATTTTGCTGAGCTTCACAACCTGAGAATGTCTCAGGATACAAAGAGTCAAAAAGGCAAAAAAAAAAAGGTAACGGGGCACAATTCAATAATCTGCTTCTTCTCATTTCTTTTGAGGTTTCTTTTTTGCATGGATAACAAATAAACAATTGGACAGCATTAGGAATATGGTTTCTAATTATTGTTTTGAAGTCCACACATAAGAACAAAGAAACACACTAGGATAAAGAGAAGATGGCTGTCGGTGCTGTGGAGGAAGAACTATGACCACTATGCTTCTTGGATGCTTGGCGACTGCTGGATCACCTTCAGAGCTTCTTCATCAGGTTCTTCTCTTCACCACTTGAGGAATTCTCAAGATACAAAGCAAGAAGAGCTTATTGGCTTTGATACCAAATGACGCCGGTGAAGGGGCGGGGGGTGACGTGATGACGGATACAAATGCGAGAGCTGTCTGAATCGGGTAGCCCACTCATAACCCAACAAGTCCTTCTTGGGAGGGAATCACCACCTAAAATCCTTCAAGATACAAAAACCCAAAAATAGAGTAAAAACTACTCAAATATTGTTCATCTTTAAAATCTCTCCATTACAAACAATGGCTATATGTATATATAGACAAAATAGAGCAACATATTAGGCTACACTCCAAAGAAGAAAGCACGTTCCTATACATCCATATAAGCCACCATACGAAATTAATCTAGCTTGAAGTTTAATCGGATTAATCAGATTAGCTCCAGTGTCAATAGGACTTGTTCAATACAACTCTCTATAGATATATATTCATCTTCAGTGGTAGATATGGCTCTAGAGTTTTATTTTCTACTGGACCAGAAAACTAAGGATTGTTCTATGAATTAGTATATTCTAGAAGTGATTTTCCTATCAATCCTACAAAGTTTGAATCAAAATATCTTTTAATTTCAAAGGAAGTAATATGCATAGGATACCAGATTCCTTTATTTTGGGTTCCTAAGAGATATTTAAGGATTCTCTTAACAGTAGTCATGTGAGATTCTTTTATATCAGCCTGAAATCTAACACAAAGACAAACAGTAAACATAATATTAGGTCTGATAGCAGTTAAGTATGGAAGTGATCTAATTATTCATCTATATTTCTTCTTATCTATAGACTTTTTATTTAGGTCCTTATTTAACTGTATGGTATAGCTCATGGGAGTGTTTATTGCCTTAGTATTGTCCATTTCATATTTCTTAAGAATTTCCTTAATGTATTTAGATTGGCTAATGAAGGTTCTATCATCCATCTATTTTATACTAAATATAAGGAAATATTTTAACTCTCCCATCATACTCATTTCAAAGTCATCACTCATAGTTTTTGAGAATTTGTCATAAAGATTTTTATTTGTACATTCAAACAGTATATCATCAACATAGATTTGTACAATGAGTAGGTCTTCTCCTTATTTCTTTAGGAAGAAAGTGGTGCCTACACTACCATTAATAAAATCTCCATCTAGAAGGAATCTTCTCATCCTTTCATACCAGGCTCTAGGTGTTTGATTCAATCCATAAAGGGCTTTCTTTTGTTTGAAGACATGATTTGGGAATTTTAAGCTCTCAAAACCTGGGGTTACTCAACATATACTTCCATTTTTATTACCCCATTTAAGAAAGTACTCTTAACATCCATTTAATATAGTTTAAATCTTTTAAAGTAAGCAAAGGCTAAGAGCACCCTAATGGCTTCTAATTTAGCTACAGAGGTAAAAGTTTCTTCAAAATAAATCCCTTCAATCTGATTGTACCCCTTAACTACTAACCTAGTCTTATTCCTTACTACTATGACAAAGTCATTCCTTTTATTTTTTAGAACCCATTTGGTTCATACAACACTCTGGTCTTTATGTCTACTCAACGACTCTCAAAATATTATTCCTAATAAAGTAATTTAATACTTCTTGCATTGCTAAAATCCAAAATTCATTAGATAAGGCTTGATCTATATTGGTGGGTTTTATTATGGAATAAATACATATTAATTAACCTCATTCCTATGTTTATACCAAATTTTAATACCTTCAGATGGGTCTCCTAAGATCAACTCTTTAGGTTGACTAGAAGAATATCTCCAATCTCTAGGTAAATATTCTTAAGGTTTTATTCTATATCCTATAGCAGTGGCTTGTACCCCTTAAAAGACCTCTACTTATTTATCTTCATGTTGAGATTCAGAGGTCCTATTTGATTCATCAAACACAATATAGGTAGACTCTTATACTACTAAGATCCTCTTATTGAAGATTCTATAGGCTTTCCCTATAGATGAATAACCTAAGAAGACTCCATCAAATTTTGGATCAAATTTTCCTAAGGGTAATTTTCCATTGATTAAGATAAATCATTTACATCTAAAGACATTTATGTGAGAAAGATTGAGTGTCCTACTATTAAGGAGTTCATAGGGTATCTTATTTAACTTGGATCTATCTTTCAACCTATTTAAAATATAACAAATATTATTCACTACTTCTGCCCAAAAGTAGCTAAGGAGAGTGTATTTAGCAAACATTGCCCTAGCAGCTTCTACCAAGGTTCTATTTTTTCTCTCAGCTATTCTATTCTGCTAAGGGGTTCTAGGGGAAGAGAAGTTATGTTCTATACATATCTCTTGACAAAAGATTCAATCCTACCATTTTCAAATTCTCCACCATATACACTATGAATGGTTGAAATTTCACATATTAATTTCCTTTGAATCTAACAGAAGAAAGTTCTAAATTTCTTAAATGACTCACTCTTATGTGCTAAGAATCTAACCCAAGTAAATCTAGAGTAGTCATATACTATTATAAATTCATTTGTCTTCCCTCATAAGTTGGCTGCACTAACAGGTCCAAATTGGTTCATATGAAGGATTTTTAGTGGCCTAGATGTGTTGATGTCCTTAATTGAATGAAATGAAGACTTGATTTATTTTCCTAGTTGGCAAGCATCATAGAGGTGGTCCTTAGTGAAGTCTAACTTAGGTATGCCTCTAATTAGGTCTTTTTGGGTAATCTTCCTAAGGGTTTTCATACTCGCATTACATAATCTCTTATTCCATAGCTAGCAATCATCAACTATTATTTTCAAATATATAAAATTTGAATTTTCACTGCAGTTCATGTCTAGTATGTAAACATTAATCAATTATTTTCATTCTAACATAAGTTTTTCATTTAAACTAATCATGCATTTTTTTAGAAAGAAATATAATGTCAAAAATGTTTTCACACAGTTAACTAATTCTCAATAAATTATGTTTTAAACACTTTCAATAATAAATCTTTTATCATTATCGATTATACCTGAGCCCACCACTTTTCTTGTGGTGTTATCTCCTAATGTCATCATGCCTCCTGACCTAGCCTCCAGTGTGATGAACTACTTCATATCACCAGTCAAGTGCCTCGAGCATCCACTATCCAGGTACCAAATACTCTCACTAGAACTTTTGTGAGAGCATCCCTACAATGTCATTCAAAGGTTAGATTTGGGAACCCAAGTGAGTTTGGGTTCCATCTTATGATTGAATGAATAAGATGAATAAATCCTAAGCTATGATGAATGTAATTTAGGCCTCAAATTAAGATGTGTCTTACAGTGGATTATGCAAGTGCGGGCTCTGTGACCTAACATGCCATAAGAGTAACACCTAACACTAGGAAATGGATTTACTAACCTATATGGGTCATGATGCCTTCTCCTAGTTTTATGTGATGCATGATGTTTTGAGGGCTTATGAGATAGTTCTAAGGTAGTGGTGGTTTCTTATTCTCAAGTGTAGTTAGTTTTGCTTCCAACAATTTGTTTGCACTTTCATGAATGGACATTTTAATTTTTAATGCATGCTCCCTACCATCTATTTCTAGTTCAGATGCTTCTAATACTTTGTACTAGTTCAAGATGTGATATTTTCAAGGATTTATGTGCATTAGTTAAGTTAATATGCTTCTTGTTTAAGACATCTTACTCTTCAAGTAAGGTCATATGATCATTATGAAAATTAGAATGCTTTGTAATTAAACCAGGTTGCTCTTTTTGTAAAGTAGATAATTTCGTATTAAGTCTAGCATACATCTTTATCAACCTCCAATATGAATCATGAATATTCTTCAAAAATAACGAGTAATTCATAATAGGAAAGTTAACATACCTCATCTTGATATGATTGATCAAGATTATTCTTAACCATAAGACATAAGCTTGTTACCTCCTCTTCTGCTTATGATTATGAGAATTCCATGGAGGAGCCAGCCCAAAAATCTTTTTATGTCTTTCGCTTGCGCCTCTTGAACTTTTGTTTCTCTTCACCCTTCTCCTTGATTGGGTGAGTCTTCAGGTTGGGAAAGGAATTTCAGAGGTGGCCTGGATTCCTGCATTTGAAGCAAATAGTGTTAGAAGAAACTTTAACATTTTTGTTATTTTTTCCTTTGCTCCAATGCCTCTATTTCCTATTAAAAAATCTCTTTAACTGCTGCATCATTATGGTAATGTTTTCATCTTCCTCCGCAGTAGAACTATTACTGTCAGAGTCATTTACTTTCAGTGCTACTACTCTCTCCTTCTTTTCTCCTACATTGCCTTTTCTTTGACTCACTCCTTGCTTGTAGGCAATGAGTGACCAAAGCAAATTATCTATCGAGTAAATATTTAAGATTTTAGATTCAGTAATTACAGTTATCTTTGTATTATAAGAATTAAGTAGACAATATAATATTTTATTGACTTTTTCAGGCTTTGTAAGTTCTTTACCTAAAGCATGCATGGATGTGACTATTTGTACCTATCATACAATTTAGAAATTGATTCACTATGTTTCATGTAAAATAGTTCAAAGTCATGAAGTAGATATTTAGCCCAGACTATTTTACTTCACTAATTCATTCATAAGTTATGCATAGTTTTTCCCAAATATCTTTTCCAATGCTACAAGAGGATACACGCATATAATCTTCAGATTTCAATGCATAGAAGAAATAATTTAAATATTTTGTATTCAATTGTGTTAAATCCCTATCATCATTCTTCATTCATTAAATGATAGTTTAGTTTTGATGCAATTCACAAGACAAAAAGGTGCGTAATATCCTTCTTGGACTAATATCCACATGTGATAATATATAGTTTATAAAAAGGTAGGCATGTGAATTATCGAAAATTCAAAAGGTATATTATCTATATTTTATTAAATAACCCTCTAAAATGTTACGATTACCAAAATTAGCCATTGATCATTTTTCAAAAGTTTTTTAAAACCTTATTTTTGAAGCCCGCTCTGATACCACTTAAAATTTTAAGGAGATTATGAGACCACAATGAACTAACTTGAGGATCACCAAGAGGGGGTTGAATTAGTTATTTAAAAAATCTTAAGCAGGAATACTATTTTTTTTATTTTTTAAAACTTAAAATGAAAAACTTGATCATACAATGAGGAAGCTAATAAACTTAACAGAAATTATAACAATGGTGAGAATGATTAAATCAACTCAATTATAACATCAACCATAGATTTTCAACCAAGAAATTATCAGGAAAATAACTTGCAGAAAAGTAAAATGTATAAGGTAAAATAAAAAAGAGTGCACCAAAATTTTATAATGGTTTAGTCAACCTTGACCTACGTCCACTCCGTAGAGTCCTCCACTCCAAGAATTGCACTAACAAAAAGTTACTCTACTTTTGCTCCCATAATAAGAAAGAGAAGCCTTTACAGATTAACTTTCACCAAACTTGGTGCGGCGGAGTGCTAGAAGCTATGTCACCTCCCCGATAATGGTAGCGATACTAGAATCATTTTTACCCTCCTGAAAAAGGTAGATAACCCTAAATCCTTTTTTTTCCTCCTATAGATGGTAAAAAAAAGAAACCTTTCACAGGTAGTGAACCTCAAATTCTTTTTCTCCCATCTGGAGAAGGAAGAGTACCTCAAGGACTTGACCTAGAAGCCTCTCTCCCAGGAGAGCCTTCAAAAACTCACCAAGGCCAGAAAAAGAGCAAGGGTGTAGCTAGCCTGGAGAAACTATATGATCCACTCACACTCCTCCCTCACGCTCAACCTCACCTTCTCCTTCCTGTCATATCCTAGAATTCTTTCAAAAGCTTCTCTCTCAGGATACCTTCAGGAGTTACATAATCCTCACATCATTATTAAGATATTCTCAAAACATTGCTAAAGTATTGGGCTTCAAGGAACCCTAAATATTCAAATTGGATGTCATTATTCATACAATACGATCAGTTTAAAAGCTAGACCCATCTAGTATGATGTAAATTGTTGTTCAGATAAACTGTTTAACTTTTTGAACATAACATACAATATAATCCAAAGGACTTTCAGTACAATATGTTAGTTTTCTCTCTATTCATATAGGATGATTCCCGAGACTATTAAAAATTGTCTTTGATATCATCTCGTGATGCTATCATCGTACAATACGATTAGTTGATTTTAAGTAGGTTGTCTAGTATAATATGAATAACATATAGAATGATTAGTTCAAAAATCATGGTTTTATTTGGTACAATCTTTGGGAAGGCCAAATTTTGTCTTTGTAAATCATACGGTATGATTAATATTGTATATCACGATTTACAATCATTAATTAAATCATGATTTAATTCACTTATTATGGGGGTTAATTTTAGTAAGATATCAAATTTTAATATAGTATGAAACATATCCTACAATATGATTAATTCAAAAATTACATTTTGAATATCTTACTTATTTATCTAGCATCTAGAATTTTCATAGCATAACAAATCATACAGTACGATCTAGATCATACAGTATGATTAGTTCACATAAACTAATTATTAAATTAGTTGTTAAGCCCTTTCTTTATATACTGATCATACAGTATATTCTAAGTGGTACAACACAATTAGTATGAAAAATTATCTTTTAAAATTTATTTAACTCCCCTTTGTGTGTGTGTACGGTCACCCAATTGCCTACACTCTTATATGGCTAGACTAAAAAAAAAAAATTAAAAAAAAAATGCTTTATTTACTTTACATTCATATTCTACCCATTCTTAAGCTTTCATTAGCCTTCAGCAGTGAATGTCTTATCTATACTATTAGTTCTCATAGACAAAAGAAATATCTAAAATATTAAGAAAAGTTACAATTCAATTAACAATATTTGTCATCATTAAATTCACTAGGGATTTTAGATTACAGTAGAGGTAAGCACAATTTTTGTATTGCATTAGTTAGGCTTGGGTCACTATTATTCAGTGCCAAGTTTAGAATTAGGATCCGGGGAAAACTTAGAGTCATAAGACCCCAAACTTTGGAATCTAATCCCAACTTTCAAATAAATTAATTAGCTCAAACTAAAACATTCTTCAATCTAAAACTTAAAGCCCGACATATTTAATAGGTCAGACACTTCTAAATTGTTTCAGAGTGTCGCCTACCCATCTTCCTTTGATTTCCAGAAATAAGTGTTCAAAATTTGATCCAATCCTTATTGAAAGTCCATATTTGTAATATCAAGATCTGCTCCAGGATCGTCCATGACGATCTGGGATCGTCCTGGGAAACTTGAGAAACCTAGAATTTGCAATTTGCTCCATGATTTCTGTAGGCTCGTCCAGGCCGATTGGAATCGGCCATTGGCACTGTAGAAAATTCGGCCAGACAACAGCCCTTTTCCAGGACGATCCTTTTGTCGGATTCCCGGGACGATAATCGAGATTTAAGGGAATATTTTGAAGAGAGAGAAAAGATTTTTTTAAAATATCATTTTCGAGGGAAGAGAAAAAGAGAAAATTGGAAAAGTTGATTTCAAAGACGCGGAGCCGTCTCCGACGAGACTGTTGAGGAAATTGCTGTGCACGATAAGGCACAATACTTTCTCATTTTCAACTCGCGTTTGATATTTTCTGTCCGGATTTTGTTTCCGTTACCGATTTTCTTATCTTTTGATTGATTCAGTTTTTACCACGTAAGTTTCTTAATGTAGTGCCGAGTGTGCAATTTTGGTTATTTTTTGAGATTTTTGTCCGGGTATTTTTGATTCTTGTGTTTTTAGTCACTGGATCTTGAACTTGGAAATTTTGGAAAATTGTTCTGAATTTTCAATTCTGTGAAATTTGGTGAATTTTGATTTTCTGAAAATTGTGTAATTCTGTATACTGTCTTGTGCTGCCCGATTTTTTTGGGTAATTTCTGATTTGTCCGAATTCTTCTGATTTAATATACATCTGTATCTGATATGCTAAAACTTAGATGAGCTCATTCTGTTCTGTTCCGGATCCGAGGAAAAATCTATTTAGGTGCATAAGCATTTTATGTATTCGGTGCCGTGAGCACATGATTAATTACTCAGATTATTCGATAGCACAAGGGAGACATAAGATCCGCATGATTCTTTTAGTTTAGTTTAGCTTTAATTAAATATCTGATATCCTCGATCTGATATGATTCTGATACGATTTTGTTCTGTTTCGATATCTGTATTTACTGTGGATTTGATATGTCATCTGTTCTGTTTCTGATTTGATGATTTTTTCCGAATTTTGTTTGATTTGATATCCGTCCGTTTCTGTTCTGATTTCTGTACGGATTTGTCTGATGTGTTGGTTTTGAATTCTGAGGATTTTGATTGGAGGTTTGTTGCTTTGCTGAGCTGTTGAGCCACCCTTGCTTTCTGGTGGTTTTCAGGTTCTGGGAAAGGGAAAGAAGTCCAGGATTAGTTCAGATCTGATCAATAGGTATTGTTTTGTACCTTTTGATTTTTGTAATATGGCTTTTCTGTTCTGTCTTTCTTTCTGTCTAAAAGCCATGTACTGTATTTTGATGATTGTTTGAGGAAAAGAAATGATAGATGTTTTATTCCCTGCATTTGATGATTCATAGTAGCTCTGGTTTGTTTGTCTGTTTTGTTTAAATAAGGAAGATTCAGTTCCGAACCAAATTCCAAAGCTTGGATTCTCTTGTCGCGGCCCGGTGCGAACGGGATTGTTCGGGTCGGGTCGTGACAATATTCTCCTTGATAAAACTCCTACAATATCTCTAAAATATTTATTTTTGCTATTCTAATCGATAAAATTCAATTCAGATAGAATTAACTTGAGGGCTTGCATTAGAAAATTTAGAACTCACATCTTCTTTTTTGAATTAATTTTCAAAACATTAGTCTTCTTTGGAATTAAATCAATGATATTATTATTATCTTCGGATGATTGACGATAGGTGATATCTCCCTGGGGAGATATATCATTTATAATGTTGTTCAAAATATAATTTTTCATCCAGATAATGGATAAATACATTCATTTTGATTCGGGGTTGAGTTCTTCCTTGGACTAAAATGGGATAAAATCAGCTTCAATCTGAATTAAATGATATCTTTTCCTAAAGTTGTTTAAGATTAATTTTGAGACTAAAATTTCAAAAATTTTCAAAATACTTTTCAAAATACTTTTTTCAAAATTCAAACACCAACAGCCAACTAAGGTTTTATTAAGGATGAGGAAGACTTTAAACACATGTCTCTAATTTCAATTTTGATAAATATATAACAAGATATAAACAAAAAAAAGTATTTTTCTCAAGTTTTATGTTGTTCTCACCAATGTAACTTTTTTGCATATTGTTGAATACTTTATTTCAAACACTTTAATTATAAGAAGTTATAATTTTTTATGTTAGTTTTCTCTGTGTTGATTCTATACATATGAAATAAATGAGGTATTTTTGGTATTTATGATAGTTCTCTAAAGGTTCTAAAATGATGTTCTGAATATTCCTATGAAATTATTATTATAAAGAAATATTTTATTTGTGTAGATCCTTATTCATATAATGTTACTTGATTTTGGTAATTTTGGTAGTTCATTATAGTCATATTTAAAGTTACAAGCATTTGTTGAAATATTCAAATTACATAATTCATAACAAAACATTAGAGAGGTTTTAATATATAAGATATTAGAAGCGTGCTTTCTGAACTATTACAAGTGCCCTATATATTTTATTTTGACCTATCTGCCTTGTGTGGAAGTGGGAGATTTTTCGTCCACTTGATTTATGAAAGTGTGAAAGGTTTTCTATTTTATTCTAACCACACTAGCCTTATGTAAATGTTGGAGGTTTAAAGAGAGTTATAGGTAAAAGTAAAGTTATAAGCAATCATTGGGACATATGCATAATATCCATATATTGTATACTATTATAATGTAAGTATGTTTAAGTGTAAGAAATACTCTGATAATAAGTACATTATGATATTTATAAAACCTCTATGAAGTTTATTAATAAAAATATAAGGGATGATATTGATAACAAACATATTTTGATAGCTCTATGAAAGTATTCCTTTAAAAGGTACAAAGGTAAAAAATTATGTGTAAAGTTAAGTAGTAATTTGTGCATTAATAATTCTAAAATATAAATATATTAAATATTATATATGTTACTTTTATTAGCCCTAGTTTATAATTTGATACCTTATCTTATTAATTGAATACTTTATTATTTATAAGAAAATGGGTATTGATATGTGTGATTAAATTGTGAAAGAAGTTTAATGAACTTATTATGCTTACTTTACAGAATTTTATAATATTTCAGGAAAAGAAAAGGGTCCGACATAGTAGAGTGTATTTGCACAATATCATTAGATCAAGATTTTTGTGGAATTTTATAATCCATTTATTTTTTTTTATGTAAATACTTTATATAAAATGAATTATTATACATAATCTTTAAGAAATGAAATTTGAATGATACTCTAGAATATTGATATTATTTTGGATTATTTAGATGGCTCTATTTTATTCTATTTTGTGGTTAAGAAAAATTAGGTATAGGAATCTAATTCTTCATTTAGATCTCATGGCATGATAATTAGTTAGAATTGATAGGATTAGTTTTTCAAAAGAAAATATGTTTATTTGACTAACTTGATTAGTCAAGGTGATTATCTAAGTTGTAAAGTTCAAGTTGATTCTGACTTGACAAAGTCCAATTCAATTATGCTAGAGTTCAATGTGATCTAAACCTATTTAATGGCCAACTATACTTAAATGATTTATATTTAATGGTTCAAACAATAAAAAAAGTTGGCAAGTGACAGATCATATGCTTAGGTATAAATAAATGTTCTTATGAGATTTAGGGTATACTAAATTGATTAATATTGGTTTGATCATAGATCAAATCCGTGCTCATAAACCTTTGAAATTATTAAAATTAGGTACATTAATTGACTAAATGAGAATAAGATTGATACTTAGGCTATTGATTGTATGTACAAAGATCATTCAAGGTTTATTATGGAACAGTTTGCCTTAATGAGAGGCGAGCCTTTAGATTAAAGGTTTTGTACTATAGTTTCTTCTAGTCTAAGGGAATGTTATAGTCATTCTAGGGTCCCTTTTATATCTAGCCTAGTTCAAGGCTAAGAATAAAATTCCTAGATTATTGTCCAAAGAAAATTCCATAAGACAATTTAAGACTATAAGAATAGAGGTTGTGAAGAAAAAATCCTTTAAAGCTCTAAGATTATGCTAAATACTCTGACAAGAGATTAATGTGTTCATTCTAAGTGTAGAATAGAGAACTTATTCATCAAAGTGTTGATCAAAATTTTTATGTCAGTTGTATCTTATTTTAGGGTTTAATTTTTATAAACTTTATATAAATACTTATTTATGACCCTAAAATGAGAGAGATGTGGAAACATCTAAGAAAAAAAAAAGATAGAGGGTTGTTGCTTTTGAGAGAGATGTTTCTTAAATTTAATTTGAAAATTCTTAAAAGTGAGATCTTATCATGAGTGTGCACTTGTAAAGCTATTTTGTTCTTACTTTTATTCTCTAGTTGAGTTATATTTATTGTTGAAACCTTTTCGTATTAAACATTGTAAGGGGTCTATCTAATGTATTTGTTTGTAATCTAGTAGGCCACAATAGTGACCACAATAGAATTTCTCGATTACTAATCAAGGAGTGGGGCTTCTCTGCCTGGTGGTGGTCAAATGAGAGAGTAATGGAACAGTGGTTTGGAGGGCATGTGTTATGGACATAGGGGTTAGTGACGAACATTGCACAAAATTAATTTGCATCTCCCCTCCTTTTTTGTGTTTGATTTTTGCATTATTTTATGATTATTTATTATTACTTATGATTTTCATTATTTTTGCTTAATGAATGAAATTATAACATATGATGATTTTATATCTTACATAAATCTCTAAATCTATTCTTAGTTGGTGGTAATTAAATTGTTAGAACTTGTCAAAAGATATTGTTAGCTATTCATCTTTGAAATCATCACATCAATTACTTTAGATTTTTTAATATTATTTATTTTAAAATAAAAATATTCTTTCCTCATGATTTTGAATTTAAATATTTTATACTTTTAATTATTTTAAAACTATTCCCTTTAGGTGTTGCTATTCACATCACAATTATCTACTACTAAGAAATGGGTCGTTGACTTAGGAGCTTCCAAACATAATACCCTTATTGCCAATTGCAACACTACTTTTCTCAATCACACATAGTTCCAAATAATCTCTCATGAAGACATTACACTAACTATGAATCTCATCTTACATTACATATTATATATAATTCTTTGAAGAAGATACTTAGGTTGGCCAAGAATTTAAGTTTGAATCTAGAAGAGAACTGAAAGCAATGGGCATTAAATATTCCATGATGATGTGACAATCATGACTTTTCATTCCAAACAATCTTGTCGATCTTATATCAACAAATCTACTAAGGTTGGAAGCATATCCATTAGGTAGCTTTAGGATTTACACCTATTCAAAAATTGGTCACCTCTACTCTAAAGTGAATGTGAATGGAGCATTTAGCTTTAGAAGTTTATCATTTCCACCATCCTTTAACTAAAGCATTGTTTTTCTTACAAATATCCTTCCAATCCATCCTATATTTTATATTATCTTTAGATTTTCCCTTGATATCTATCATTATATTGAGCACATTATCAAAACTAATTTTTTATATATGTATCACATCTAAATTATGTCTGATCAAGTTTAGTCTCTAATATGACAAATATCAAAAGATACTCTTCTTTATCCAATTGTGAGTAACTCCATACTCAGGCACTTTGTAAATATCTAATGATGGAGAACCAATTATCATAAGTATGAAATTTACTCTTTCAAATACTTTCTCACTACTTAGCCTTGGTGGAGGCTGTGTCATATCCATTCTACTTTTAGTGAAAGAATCCTTATTTCACCTGAATGGATGGTTAACAGATAAGAACATATGGTGATAGTCAAATCAAGTATTTTTACCCCCATGCTTTAAAGTGAATGATTTAGTATTTTCCATGCAATATGGGCAAGATAGCTCGCCTAAAATGCTCCAACCAGAAATCATGATGTATTTTAGAAAGTCACCAATTATTTAAAGTAACATTGCCCTCAATGTGAAATTTTGTTTGGTAGAGACATCATATGTAGTAACTCCTTCATTCCATAATAAGTTTAAGTCATCAATAAAAGGTAACAATAACATACCTATCTTTACATTTAGATTGTGTGGGCCAAGAATGACAAGTGTCAAAAACATGTAGGATGTAGTCATACATAACTCTGGAGAAAGATTCTAGGGGGTAAGCATCAAAGGCTAGCATGAGTAAGGTGAGACAGAATGGCTAAATGGAGTAAAATCATCAACACATAAACCTAATTTTATATTCCTTGGTTCTACAAGAAAGGTAGGATGTGTACGGTCAAAGTATTTCTAGGCTTCTGCTTCTTACGGATGTGTTAAAATACCTACTTTTTTAGTCGTATTCCTTATGCCATCGTATATGTATTATAGAGCTCATAGATACATATAAACTTTGTAATCTGTAATGATTGGTAAGTAAAATAGCCGACTAACTAGCACATCCTTCTGCCTTCATTTTTTCTTAGAATTTGATTTAAACCATGGTGTGTACAATGATAACATGAAATATCTAATAAATCATCCCCATAGTATAACATACATTTATTAACATATCAATCTATTTTCACAATTGTCAAATCAAGTTTGGAACCTAATTTTTTTAGTCTGGTATAAGTTTGTTGGAATTAAATTATATGTTGGGTTGATGAATTAATTAAAGCATTATCTTGGTACATTATATTCTATCTTAATGCTTAAAATCTTCACATCAATATATTAATTTGAGTGAGTAGTGTACCCATTCCAAATTGATTGTTGCACAACGTGCAATAAATCATAAAAGTTTTGTGCCTCTTTATTTTGGGATTCTTTTACATATTATTGAAATTATGACCCAATTGTATCATAAACCAAATCCTCAAACATCCTAACTCTGTCTTCCTTAACTATGTTGGAATTTGTAGATGGGCCGCATTGAGAGTCAAAATGAGGCTCATACTTACCAAGTGAAGTCCAATACCAATATTTTGGCATGAATCCTCTACGATATAAATCAACAATAATCTCATCTGGTGTGAGGTAGACTTGATTTTTGTGTTTGAAACATATACAACAAATCCTCCCCTCTGATATGAGGGAAGATAATTGACAGACTGCCTAAATAAAATAATTCACTCTGTTCAAAAATTCATATGTTAATGTCTTGCATCAGGGAAACAATAGATTATTCATCCAACTTCTATAATTTTGAATATCCATAACATATTTGTATTATAAATTCCTATAACCAAATAACAAGATTTGTATCAATTTAAAAAACTTCAAAATAATGTGCAGTGGTGATGATTTTAGGAGTTTTCATGGATAGTTGTGCTGCTCATTTCTACATCTACTTTCCCATCCTCATCTCTACAACAATTCACGTAATATTATGATCTTTTTTGTCTATACCTCTACCTTTCTTAACTTGAGAGTAAAGTCACACATCCACCTAAGCATCCTCATCTATTCAACACTTAACATAATATTATGCTTTTCTTTTAATGGCCAACATTCTACGTACACCATAAAACATTTTAGGTCTCACCACTATCTTATAAAATTATCCCTTAAGTTTGAGGGGAACTATTCTATCATGCAAAAAGCCTGATGTATTCCTATACACTTCAACCACACTTGACATGTGTTGGAACCCAATTAGTTTTTGATAGGATGATGGAACTCACGTGACATAAGGGATTCATCCTAGTCATCCAATCTTAGATAAGATGACTATGATTAAATCTAGAAAAAGTGTTGGAACTCATATGAGATCACATACAAGTTCATCACAACCCTCTATTATATTCAAATAAAGTGGATGCTAATGATTTTTTGTCCTTCCACTCATCTTGAAATAGAGGTTCTTATGGTTTTTCTTATTAATCCAAGAAGAAAATGGTCTCATCCTTACCATAATGATCGACGATGATTAGAGAGACAAGGACTTGCAATCCAATAGTAAAATTTCATTAGATTACAAGTTTACATCTTAATGTTTGAAACTATATTTTCTCTAATTAGGGATTGAGGTATGCCTTTGTTTATCAAGAAATTTGACAAATTGAACATCCATGAGTCACAAAACGTTTGTTTCTCTCTTTTTACCATAAATTCCATATTTAGTAAACCCTATAGTCTGATGGATTTAAGGGATTTGGTGGAAGAAACATATGAAAGAGTGAAAGTTACCTTCATAATGAGCGAGCTCCCATTATTGCTTCCGATCACGATCCAATAGGAAGGACATCATCTATGGTGCAAAGTCGAACATCGATGAAGAATAACGAATGTCAGTGAGGAGAGGATGGGTCACGAGAAAGTAATGTCAGCGAGCAAGGGTCATCACTGCAGGTTTGGGCACGGAGGAATAGACAAACCTCATGAATGAAAGAAATGATTTGGATATCGATTTAGATAAACTTAATTGTGACATATTTGAGGCAGATTTGTGACAAAGTTGTGGTAGCTTTGTGACAGAATTGCGACATATTTGAGGTGAAAAATCCATCACAAATTTGTAATGAATTTTCTGTTGTAAATCCGGCTCAATTTTCCATAAAAAAATTTTCGTCGCAAAGCCTCCCATAAAATTGCCGCAAATTACTGCTTTTCCTATAGTGATAGCATTATATTTTAATTATTCAAAAATCAAATTATGCAATGCATGAGTATAATTCACATATCCCAATTTCTATTTATAACTCAACTTCCACAAATAACTCCCTTTAATTTTCCATGCTTGAATTTAGTAAGTGGGGCTAGAATAGAACAAAATAACTTCTTTTTTTTATAGAACACATTAACCTCTCACACCCATATTTAGCAAGTAGGGATAAAATCTCTCCCACACCCATACCCACTATACTTTTTTCATTCCAATTAAATTTTCATAGGAATATTTATAATAGTGTTTTAAGCATTTTATAGAACTATTTCAAACACTTGAAATGCCTCATTTATTCAATACACATATAATTTAGTGTAGAGAAAATCAATTGATAGAAATTGGCTTCTTAGAATTAAAATATTAAGAATACAACATTCAACAATATACTAAACATTATACTGTGAAAATGTCACAAAATAAAGGAAAATATATATATTTAAATTCATATATCTTTATAAAATTGTTGTAATTAAAATTAGAGATAATAGTTCACAAGTCCACCTCGTGCTCTACAAAACCCCTAATTGGCCTGATAGATGAAACTCAAGCAATGACCTTCAAATCCTCTCTTTTTCTCTGTCTCATTCTTCTTCTCTCCTCCTCTTTCTTCTCCTCCTCTGGCAAGGTGGATGGCTGAGGGGATAAAAATGGATTTAGAGATTTTTATATATAAAATTTCCATTTTTACATGGTGCTACAGTGCTCACCTTCCAAAATCAATGCGCTCCAATGGGATATTTTAGATCCTCCAAATTCCTCCAAATAAAGAGTCGAGTGTCGCAGCATGACATCCAATGCCTTAGCACTCTAATAAATTTTCTTCCCAAATAGAGAAGACAATGTCACGACACCGCCTTCATCAACATTGTAGTGCCCCAAGGGCACTTTTGTTATTAATGAATTTTCTCTTTAAATATAATCTTATTTGAAGTTAATAAAACAATACATGACTCGTAAATTGATGATTAAATCAAGATTAGACAATAATTTATACAGGCTCAAGTCAATTACATAGGTTCAAAAATGACAAATGTTACACTTCTACCCCTTATATCTAGAAAAGATTAGACCCTCACACATTTGGACATAAACAAATCTTTCTTAAATGACAGCTTTTTGTAGAAGTCTACATGAACTTCCATTAAGTTAGATTCTTTAAGGAGAGATCGCTCGAACAAAGAAGACATTAGCTTGCAAACTTCACAAATCAGTGTACGACCTTAAACATCTGTTGCAACACTCATACTCTAAATTCTTTACTTCTATAATCTATTTTTGGATTTACACAATCAAGGTCAAATTACTCCCTTTCAAAAAGGGGGTATAATGACCTCTGTTACCTTACTGGTCTAAGTTGATGACATCATCATCATCAAACTCTTCATCATAATCATTAACTCCCATAAATCTTTCCTAAGCACCAAATTTAAGTGTACTAACTTAGGTGACTTAAATATTTTTCGAGCCTCAAAATTGTTAGATCAAGTGAAATACTCATTTTGTTTCAACAACAATACACCTTACAACTTTGGAAGGTACAAGAGTTCTAGTCAACAAACCAACAAAAATCCTATGGACCCAAGCAACATATTAAATACCTACAATGGAGCTTTTACCATATGCCTCTCAATATCATCTTTTTTGTTGGGAGACTTCTCTACCTTCACCTTATTTCATCATATGATATCACATTTGTCATACATAACCTCAACCAACTCTGATCTCAACCTTGAACACTACACCTAACAGTTGTAAATCATTTATTAATTTATCTTAAGATGACCCCAGGGCAAAGTGTATTGTCCCTAATTTCATGTTTCTTATAACTAAAAGTTTTTTTTTTTTATGCAGATTGAGAATCTTATTATGATACTCGAAGGTCTGTCACTAACTATAATGATTCTAATGAGACTCTTTGATCTCCTAATAGACCAAGAAGCAATCAACCATCTTGATATCCTTATCTGAGGTATATTATAATGCTCTTGTTCATATAGTTAGAGAACTCATATGGCTCACCAAATTATTGCATGACTTTCATATTTGATTAGCATTGCCTCTGCTTGCCTTCAACAATAATCAAGCAATCATCCACATTACTACAAATCTCACCTTCCATGAGCTTCCGAAGCAAATTGAGATGATAGCCACTTTTTTTTCAAATCAACTTAACTCTTCAGCTCAACTACATTGTAGCCAAATCTTTTTCACTTGCTTCTATATCCTCTTTTTATGAAGAAATTATTCTGTACAAAGTCTGAATGGAAAAAAAACCATCTGAACTGTAAGTATACACTGTGTACATAATTTGAGTCAAACTACATACAAAAATTATATACAGTGTACATATTATGTACAATCGGACCAATTTCTCCTTTTTATGAGTATCAAAAATGTCTGCAATTGATTTTGAAGGAGGCTATCATCTAGTCTTATTAACACCCATCCCATATTAATTTGTCTTCCTAATCTTCCTTCTCACCTTTCTATGCTTTAATCAGAGATATTGGTTTATTCTCTCTCTATAAATATATGATTTTACAAAATCTGAACCATCAATTAATAATATTGCATATTAAAACTAAATATTATAGAATCCCTCAAAATTCACTTGATGCAAATAAATATATATCGAGAGAGAAAATAAATACACGGCACTTAGAAAAAGTCGACAAATAAATAAAAAAAGACTCCGAGCACGACCGCCACCTGTCTGCCCTTGAGCTATCCGACCGCCAAAGACCGGCTAGTCAAACCACAGCCACATCAGCGCGCCGCAGCCGCAGCCGCAACCGAAACCGCAACCGAAACGAGTCAACCAGATTCGCCGGCGCCGGCTACACACCATGCTGACGTGGCAATTAACGGCCTCGTATGCCAACCAAGCGTGAGGCACCCTTCATTCTCCTCCACCCTGTACCCATCACCGCCGGCGAAGAGGGCAAGCAGCATACTCGCCTGCTTAAAAGCGTTCGATCCAAGATTCACAGGCCGCATCCCCGCCCCATCCATCCGCACCCGCCACTGCGTAAGCGTCTCGTGCCTCTCCGTCCTTTCCGGTCCTTCACACGCCACCACGTTGCAGATCTGCCGTCCGAGAAATACCTCCGACATCACCTGATCTTGCTGTCCCTCGCCGCCGGCGACCCCCTCAAGCGAATCAAACATTGTCGAGTAGTAATGCAAGGACTCCGTGAACCGTTCTAAGAAACTCCCGGCATTATGGTTCGCTTCTTGCTCAACAACGGTCATTATCCTCGGGCGCAAAGATCGTACGGTGGATAACAATATCTCTATCGCTCCAGGTCGGGCAAGGAGGTTATGGAGCTCAAAGACGGAGTTGATCGCCACCGCCTCTGATTCATCTGATTCAAGCATGAAAGGTTCGAGATCAACTAGATTGTTAGCGACTAAGCCGCGGTATTCAAAGTTAACGTGGATGGTGTCGGCAAGCTGGGCGAGCTTCCATCCGACTTGCTGTAGCGCGTTGGAGTTGTCTGGAGAGGGCGGGCTGATTCCGGTAAGGCGGAAGGAAGGTGGGCCACCTGGACGGAGTGCGAGAGCCTGCATCAGGGCAGGCCACTGCATCCCCTGTTTTATACCGAAGTCGATGACGTGAACGCGGCGGCAGCCGGAGAAGGCTTCGAGAATGGCTTGGTTGGCAGTGAAGTGAGCGAACTTAAGGTAAGGGCAGCTCTCGTAGAAGTGCATCTCGAGGATATCAGAGAAGGCGGAGTCGAAGAAGGTGTCTTGGGTAGGGTGGAGGCGGTATATTCGACGGGCAAGGGCTTCGGCAAAGTAACCAGCAACTTTTCGCATCGCGCCAGCTTGAGAGGAGGCAAGGATTGATATCTGTTTTAGGATTGCCTCGGCAGCTTTGTAATTCGCTTGCTGAACTGCTTCGGCACAGGCAAGCAGGGCGTGGACAAGGCGGATTCCGGCCTCCTGTGAGTCTACCATCACCACTACAGGATTAGTAGATGATACCTCGGTGGCAGCGACGACGGCGGGGATTGATTCGATAGCCGGCGCTGCTGTTCTGGAAGTGGATGACGATGACGAGGAAGTCCTCATCCGCTTCCGATTTCTCGATCTTCCCTCCACCTGGTAGTCTGATCGGAGGCAGTAATCAGGATCGAAGGGGTTCGGAACGGAGGAAGACAGATTTTCAGATGGAAAATCGAAGCTTATTGATTTCGGATGGGTCGCAGTTGGCGCTGGGATAGGCGGCGCATTGAGTTCAGATAGCATGTTCTCGAGCCAGTTAGAGATATCAGATGGATTATAGTGCACAGTATCAGACGCAAGGTGGGAGAGCAGCGCATCGTCCTGCGCTGCGCTCCCACCTATCGCCATGTCTAGCTGTTCAAGCCTCTGCGCCACGTTTGCCATGTCTGAGGCCCTTACCTTGTACCCTAGCGCGGCCAACTGCTCATCCATTCCAGCGTCAGTCTCCTCCATCGCCATGATCTTCTCCTTAGACGGAAGAAATCCGCCAATCCCCCCTCCGCGGCAGCTCTCAAGGTGCTCTGTCTTCATCGTCGCACCGGCTCGATCGAAAGAAAGTGGATCTAGGTCAAGTCGCACTCTTCAATCCCTTCCGCCGCCTCGCAGCTTCGTAGAGTCGGTCGAAGAAGCAAAGAGGTGACTCTCGTGATGGGCTCGTACTTCAAAACACTCCTCAAAATAGCCCCTGATGGATAGATAAACGGGAAAAGGGAAGATGCCGAATGACGGGAAAGGTTACCCTAATTTTCGTGGAGAGAAAAGAGAAAAGACGGTGAGAGAGAAGAAGAGACGATAAAGAGAAAGAAATCTGGTAAGCGTAAGAAAATAGAAAACTAGACAGGGCATCGCCGTATCAGTGATAATTAACAGGTGCGGGTGATTTTTTTTTTCATTTTATTTTGTTGATAAGTAAGAAAAAAATTATGATGAAATACGCATTTTGTATTAATTTTAACATTTTCAAGCACTAAAGTATTTTTTATCAATTTTTTTTTTTTTTTGGGAAATTTAAGGGCAAAGCCCATTTTTCATTATAGAAAAATATTTACATGTGAGAAAATTGTAATCAATACCATAAAGCAACGGTAAAAAATACACCATAAAACCAAAGCAAAGAAAGAACGAAAAGAAGACCGAGGTCAGAAAGAGGGCTCGAAAAATGATTACAAACATGAAGCCTGCATCCCTCGTTGCAAAAAAATGCCATCAATAAGGGAAAAGTTGCAAAGAACTGCCATCAAAGGGGTTTTGATAATGTAATCCGCTCATCCTAGCTCCAAAAGCATAACCATACAATAACATACAACAAGTCTTCATAAAGGTTCAAGTAAATTTGAACCCTTTCTCCATTTCAGAACTTTTCCAAAAATAGATTTTTTGATTTTAGTAGTAATAGTAGTAGAAGAGGCAAATGCATTCCCGAATTTCCTCTCATTCCTTTCTCGCCACAGGAAATCGATAGAGCAGTAAGTAATCAATTAATAAAAATTCCTAATATGATTTACAGCTAATGGCAGACCTCGAATATGTTGAAAAACTTGCATAATATTCGGTCTAAGCAAGTGATAGTGAAAGCCCAGAATCAAATTACCAATCACTATAAAAGAAAAGTTGCATTCAAAGAAGAGATGTGAAGTTCTTTCAGAAGAGGTGTGACAAAGGCTACAGGAAGCATCTACATTCAAGCCCCTTCTCAAAAGGGCATCAACTATCTTAAGTCCACCAATTAATGTCATCCAACAAAAGGAGGAAAAAACGCAGAGCAAAGTGCTTATGCCTCACAAAATGATGCCACAGAACATGGTCATAGTTTATATATAAATAGTCCATATAATAGCTAAAATTACCCTCCTTTCTATTATTCCAAACTAAGTAATTGTTAGCAGAATTCTTGATTGGAATTTGATGAAGAGCCCGTGAACACTACCAAACAAATGCCTTCGAGGATGCCACCCCTTATCTTTTAAAATAGCAGCAATCCTAGCATTAGAGGGAAACAAAGAGAGCAATGGTTGCATAACAGATACATCAGCTAAGGTCTTTCCACCAATCCAATGATCCCAATATAATGCAATTGGGGCAGAAGGGAAAATATTAAAACTGAAATTGTTCTTAGAAGATATAGCATATAAGGAGATAAGTTTCCAATATGTAGTGGCATCGTTAGGAGGAGATTTCCAAGGCGAGCAATATCTGTAGATATGCCACTTTGAGAGGGGAGTGGAATAGTTATACATTCTGCCAATAAAAATGGTATGATACCCAAAAAGTAAAGCATAAATGGAAGGGATCCCCAATCCACCCAAAGCTCTAGGTTTAAAAGTGTTCTTCCATGCAATCATATGAAGTTTTCTTGCAGTAATATCTCCAAAACAAAGGAATCTGACACTAAGTTTCTCAATTTGCTTTATAATAGTTTTTTGGTAAAATAGAACCCCTAATCCAGTAAATAATGGTATTCTATATGGTGAAGCATAAAAATTTCAATCTATACGCAAAAGATAGAGACTAAGCTTTCCAACCATACATCTTATGAGTAATAGTCTCCATTAAAATGGAGAAAACCACCAACTTTGATTTGTAAGGAGAAATAGGAATACCAAGATAGGAAAAAATTGTAGAAGAGAAATGAATGTTGAGAGTAGAGCATAATCGATCAGCTTTAAGATATTTGGGATGAAGTATAATGGAGCTTTTATCAAAATTTACATGAAGACCCGAAGATTTGGATAACATACTAAGCATTTGATTCAATTCATCACAATTATGAGAATCAGCCTTCCCAAAAATTAGTAGATCATCAATATACATCAAGTGTGAAATTCTGAATTCTTTCCAAGCAAAACCTTCAAATTTCCCACCATGAGGAGAGCTAGGGCTATCAAGCAAACAAGAGAGAACATCCATAGCAATACAAAACAGATAAGGACTAAGCGAACAGCCCTGTCTAAGGCCATAGTAGAGGGGAAAAACCCCTCTAGTGTACCATCAATACAAACCGAGAACCACAAATTGGAAATACAAGCTTTAATCCATTGAATGAATATGTTATGAAAGCATTTTTGTTCCAGTCCAACAAGAACAAAATCTCTATATATACTATCAAAAGCTTTTTTGTTGTCAAGTTTAGCACACATCGTTTTAAGCTTGTCGAAAAGTTAAGAATGAAAAAGAAGCTCCTTAGCAAGAATAATATTGTCCGTGGATAGTCTCTTGTGAATAAAACCTGACTGATTTTTTTTAACAATGCTCGGCATGATGAGTTTATGACAGCCAGCCAAAATTTTGGCTATGATTTTATAAATAATACTATAGAGAGAAATAGGGTAAAAATCAGATAAGGCAGCTGCATGACTAGATTTTGGAATGAGAGCAAGAGTAAACGCATTAGCAGCTTTAGGAATATAAGCATTAGCAAAGAATGCTTTAATAGCTTTACAAACTGTGGGCTCAATGAGCAGCCATATAGCTTTATAGAACTCAAAATTGAAGCCATCAGGCCTTGGAGTTGAGTTAGATGAATCACTAAAAATAACCTCTTTAATCTCAAGATTAGTAACAGGCAAAATGAGATTAGCAGCATGATTTGCATGTAATAAATCACCAGGGGGAAAGCAGTATGATAAAAAATTACTGGAAATGACTGATAGTAGTGGCAGCTGCATTCTGGTAGGAAGATGTAGAGCTGATCATTATGAGAGTAATAGTCATTTTCCTATAGTTCCTTCTCATATGAATTCTAGAGTACAAAAAATGAAGGTCATCTTCACCATGTGAAAGCCATGTCTACTTAGCCCTTTGAGCAACCCAAGAGGACCAATGAGAGAAAAATTCTTCAATTTTAATGTTGATGTTTTTGAGAGCTAATATGTTATTCACATTCAAGTGGTCCCCACTTAATTTTTTAAGATAATCTCCTTGCACATGATGTAAGTGAGCAATTTACTTATTGTTCACACTAGAATTAGCTCAATCCTCAAATTTAATAGTTTCTTTAAGATTTTTAAGCTTATTACAAAGATCCACAAATGGTTGTCTAGAAATAGGTTAAGAGAAGATAGAAAAGAGCACCTTCCAAAAATGATCCATATTTGCCCAGTAATATTTAAAAAGGAAATGATGATGACTGGAAGACTTAGCACTGGATTCAGCACAATGGGGCAACGATAAGAACATGATGGATTATTAATCGAATAGTAAGTGAAAGGGAAGGCCTCTAACCACTCATTGTTCACCAAAGCACGATCCAATTTGATATGAATGGAATTATCTGATCTCTGATTGTACCAAGTGTAAGAGTGGCCAATAGAAACCAGATCAATAAGATTAATATCAAAGATTAGCTTATTAAAGTCATGAAGATTACCCTTGTGGATAATATTCCCACCCAATTTTTCAGACGAGAACCTACGGTAATTAAAATCCCCCACAATAATCCAAGGGGAGGAAGAAGGACGCATGATCCTGAAAGCCTCCCAAAGAGCCTTCTGATCATCATGATTATTAGAAGCATATATAACATATAGTTGAAAAGGGGGATTAGAGCCATAATACACCATACCAGAGATCATTTAAGCAGAAATGAAGTTGAGATTGAAATTAAGTTGATCAGGAGACCATTTCAACCAAATTATCCCAGAGCTAAAGCAATCAAAATTGTGACAGTTGTTCTCATTATCAAACACTAGGTGAGTGTTGAAGAACCAAGCATCCAAGGGGAGGAAGAAGGACGCATGATCATGGTAGCCTCCCAAAGAGCCTTCTTATCATCGTGATTATTAGAAGCATATATAACACATAGTTGAAAAGGGGGATTAGAGCCATAATCACCATACCAGAGATCATTTAAGAAGAATTGAAGATGAGATTGAAATTAAGATGATCAGGAGACCATTTCAACCAAATTATTCTAGAGCTAAAGCAATCAAAATTGTGACAGCTATTCTCATTATCAAACACTAGGTGAGTGTCTAAGAACCAAGCATCCAAAAGAGAAGTAGAATAAATCCTATTTTCAAGGTTACAAATCATATCCAAACTTAAAAATTGAACTAATCACTTACATCACAACACTTTATCAGAGCTACAAAAACCCTTGATATTCCAAGCTGCGATGGAGGGACATATCATTAAACTTTGGAGGAAGAGGAATTGGGGGGTTTCCTAGATTTTTTTCTCCGTGTGACTTTATAACTTTGATTTAAAGTGGTGTTTGCTGATGAAGATGTAACAATTTTGTCAGGGACCTTATCCATAGCAATTTGTTACAACAAATCAAATTTATTAAGGGAAATAACTATGACTAGTGCTTGTAAATCAGAAGAAGAGATGGCAGTAATGAGGTTGAGCTCTTCCATCGCTGAGTTAAGGTTTGGGATGGAAACAGTAGTGACATACGATGGCATTAAAATTGAAGGAATGGGAATGGAGGAAGAGAGAATGGATTGGATAGGAACAATACGATCAAGGCAAGTTTCTTTATGAGGAAGAACAGTGGCTTGAGAGGTGGCGGGGTTATAAGAAGAAAGAGGGAGCTTAACATTATAAATAATGAGATTGGAGGGAAGTGCAATATGAGTTTGGGTAACTAAAGAGGAGGCAACCTCAGTGTTGGTGATGTTTGTAGAGACATTAGTAGAGCAGACATGAGCATGATAGACGGCTTTATTGGACTGTGGAGGACGAGATTGTTTATTACTGTGTGGTTGGCAAGTACGAGAGGTACTCCCTCTGAAAGAAGGCTGAGGTCCAGGTTGGGTTTGAGCATGTTCTGGGCATATAGAAATTGATGTGCTAGGGAATTACAAAAAGAACATGGAGTATGCCTCCATTCATGCTATACCCATAGCTTGACCACATCATCTTCAAGAGATATGGGAATGAAATCAGGATATTTGCAAGTATTGGAAACTTGAATATATACTCTAGCATAGGTTAGCCTAGTTTTCTTAGTTGTTAAAGCATCAACTGCTAATGGGGTAGCGATTTTAGAAGCAATTTTTAAAATTCCCTCCAAGTTCCAACATAGTAGAGGCAAATCAAGAAATTTAACCCATATATGCACAATCGTGAAATTTTCACGTATAGGACAAACTCTTATTGTTCATTTTTTAAGGATAAATGCCTTTCCAAGGAAAAACCAAGCTCCTTTTCACCACTCCATATCAAAATCATCGGCAGATGAAAACTTAAATAAGAAAAACCTATCACTTAAAAGCAAGGAGTTTCAGAGTACCATTGAACTTCCAAGATTTTCAGATAGCATCATGAAGCGCTCCATAGTAAGGGCGTTTACCTATGGAGTACCACACCATACATTAATTCTATTCCGATGCCACAGAAGCAATGATATCCTTTGAAAAATGAATGATCTCCTTAAGAGTGAGGATGAGGGAAATATGGATTTTTTTAAGAAGGCTTAGGCATAGTGACATTATTTGTCCAGAGACGACCCACTCCGGAAGGAACTTTAGGGGAGTTAGATATGGGCAAAAAATCTATGATGGAAATAGTAGCATCCATGGGTAGAAGAACAACAATAGCAGCATAGAGGTGGATGGGGTCTCCGGCAGGGGTCGAAGATGGAAACATAGGTGGGATGGGTGGCTAGGGCAAGATGGAGCATAGGGTTTTTGCAAGGGGTTCCTATTGTATGATAATCTTTAGCCTTCACTTATCAGAGTTGTTTTAATTGACTAATCATTGTCTTATGTGCCTATCACCATAGAGAGGAATTCTTTATCAAAATTTTAAAAAATAATTTTAAGATTATTAGAATTTTTTCATTAAATTATAATTTTATTTAAATTTGTAAATAATAACTTTGAGTTAAGATACTAAAATATTTTTAGAATATTAAATAAGTAAGAGAGTTTTAGTATAAAAGAGTGATATGAGTTTTAGTAAAAAAAATTATAATTCTTCATTCATAAATTTATAAATAGATCACACTATTATAAATCTTTGACATCATTTTGGTTAAAGATAATTCTCAAATTTTTGTAATTATAGAGTATGCTTGTCATCATCGAAAATGATCGTTAACTTACACTGACATTTTCCATTTCCATGACTCAAGTTTAAATCCAAAAGATTACACAAAGATTTGATGCAATATCTCATGTACACATCTTTAACATAATGATGGTTGATTTGGATTATCACTAACACAACTTGGCCCTATTATAAAGGAATTGTTGTTGCGGATCTATGGCTTATGATTTTGATGATAGCAAACATTCTTTTTCTCTATGAATGCTTTTTACTAACATTTCAGGTTCACACGATTGGACTGCAATTTGAACCAGCTCAAGATTGGGTAGACTAGGTCTGAGTCAGTTTGTAATCTTTTTCTTTTCTTGAGTCTATTGTATTTGGTGTGAGACCTATTGATTTGTAACTTGGAAGATTTCCTGCTATTCCCTAAAAGATTTATATTTTTTGTAATATCGATCGGGACGATATTTATATCGTCCTGGACGATCTGTCCAAAAATAAAAACCCTAATTAGGGCATCCTCATTAAGGCAGCCGTCATTAGCGGATCGGCCTGCACGATACCTGTATTGGCCAGGATGATAGTCTAAATTCAAAAAGAATCAGCCGCCATAATCAGTTTAGGTTTTCTTTGTTTTAGGAAATCAGCCAGGACGATATTTATATCGTCCAGGCCGATCTAACTCAATTATGACTAAATTGATCTTGTATCTTTGGAAAGCATTAATGGTTGATTGATATGATCACATCGTCCAGGACAATGCCTGATCGGCCGGGACGATGTCCTGGACGATCTACATCAGATAGCTCAAATTCAGGGCGATGATCAGGATAGTTAAAATCGATTTTAAACTAATTGGCCGGGACGATCGTGAGATCGGCCAGGACGATATAACCAATTTTTTCTGATCGTCCCAGGCCGTTGAGTTGAATTTGAACTAATCGGCCAGGACGATATGCCTATCGTCCTGGACAATAATGTCGGCAACTTGCATTAATGAGCTTGTTTTCAGCTTTTCTATTTAAGCTTGGCATGGCACTTTGTAAGTGTCTTTGACAGTCATTGTAGCTTCGTTCTTATGGGGGAAACTTGAAGAGAGAGCTTGAAAGGGAGAGAGAAAAGGGTGGAGTTTGAGAGGGAGAAGATCCTGTGAGGGGGGGGGGGAACTCAAGGGAGTGTGGAGGGGATTCCACACGGTTGCTCCAGCGAACTCGCACCTTAATACCATCGAATTCAAGGCTTGTCTCGAGGTAATTTCACCAAAGAAGAAGATCTCTTTAGTGTCAAAGGACCCGACGACTCCGCCGCACTGGGGAAGGTGAAAGTGATTTTGTAAGGGCTTCTCCGCCTAGCTATGGGGGCTAAAGGAGAGACACTTTTGTAGTGCAATACTTGGAGGGTGCCTTCAAGGAGTGGACGTAGGTCAAGGTTTGACCGAACCACTATAAATCAGGTGTGTTCTTTTCTTATTATCGCTTCCGCATTTATTTAATTTTCGCACTTTATTTGTGGTGATTTGGTTTGTGATTTTATTTCTTTGTGTAAAGAATTTTATTATCCAATTCACCTCTCCTTTTGTTAGCCTTGGGCCAGTTCTATAGGGCTTAACATCCCTTACAAACTTTTTAGTGCAATCAGAGCACTTTCAAGTGGTATTAGAGCGAGATTCAAAAAATTTAAGTTTTTAAAAGCTTTTGAATTTGGATCCATTACTAATCATAATGTTGCGGAAGGTTATTTAATCACCATACCTCCTTTATTTGAAAATATGTCATTTGATTTTTTGAAAACTCACATGTCTATTTTCTTGCAATCAATTAATTTTCACATGTGGCATATGATTTTAACTAGTTATTCATCACCGGCACGTATTATTAATGGAGTTGAAACTGATATTCCGTTTAATCAATGGAATAGGGAAGAACAAGTAAATGCTCAATTGAATGCAAAATCTTTAAACTGCTTTTTCTATGCTTTAAATTCTGAAGATTTTATGTTAGTTTCCATGTGCACTACTGGTAAGGAAGTTTGGATAAACTACACACCATATGCGAAGGCACTAGTGAAATCAAGCAATCCAAGTTGAATTTTTTAATGCATGATTTTGAACTATTTTTCATGAAACCTTATGAGACAATCTTAGACATGTACACTAGGTTCATTCAAATTGTAACATCATTGCATGCCTTAGGAAAAGAGTTTTCAAATTTTGAAAAAGTCAATAAAATTCTTCGTTGTTTACTTGAAAAATTTGATGCCAAAGTTGTTACTATTTGTGAATCAAAAGATTCAAATGATTATTCTATTGATAATTTGATTGGCTCACTCATTGCCTACGAGCAAGGTTTGGGTCAAAGACTTTTAGATGCAGGTGAAACGATTGTTCTAAAAATTGAAGATACGGAAAAAGATTGCTTAGTTGGTGATGAATGCAATGACTTGTTAAGCAAATCACAAAGCTCACCAAAGCATAAGCAAAAGTGAAAAAAAGGTAAAAGTGGTAAAGATGCCCATATTTCTTCTGACGTTATTTGCTTTCGATGCAGGAAGCCTGAACATATGAAAAATGAGTGTCCTAATTTAAGAATTTTTCTTGCAAAAGAAATGGGTAAGGCGTAGCTAAATTTAAACTGGGGAAATAATGAAAAGCCAAAAATCTCATGGGCAGATCTGGTCTCTGAAGCATCAGACCAGGAAAGAGATAATGGTTAAATGCCTTATTTGTGTCTTTCCTTTTTATTTTTCATTTTTTTATTTGTTTTTTATTTTTTGTGTTTTTTTTTGTTAAATTTTTTCTCCCATCAACACGCACATTCACTTTTCTAAAAAAGAAAAATATACTTCCTAATTTTTCTTGAAATCTTTAGTAAGTTGTGTTTGACTTCTCTAAAACAGTCAAAGAAAGGAAACTCATTTATTTTTAACTCTCAATCTCTGTTTTCTAAAAAAAAGGTTATCCTACTTTTGATTTAAAATCTATTTCATCTTTTAAATTGGGGTTTGAAAAAAAATTTTTTCTCCCTACGTTTTATTTATCGCATAGGAATCTTTTGCAAGTTTTTGAATCTAACTCATAATTTTCTTAATCAAGCAATTCACTTTGTCACTAAGATGGGTTTTCTTTTATTTTTAAGAATTAAGAAAGGAAGCATATTCAAAAAATTGGCCAATGATGCCAAAAATAAAAGATGCGCAAAGTCGCCAAATTGAAAATATAAAATACACAAAGTGTATCAAAAGATGCGCAGTGCGCCAACCAATTGTCAAGAGGCATACAATGAGCCCATAAAGTTAATGCTTACCATTCTTGTACTTCTTAAAAAGCTTAAGAAAACCCTTGATACTTTCGATACTTGAGTTTGAAAATCTTGATTCTTGATTCAAAAATTTATGCATTGATCTTCTATTAGATATATTTTATGAAAGGAGTTTTTGAAAAATTATTGTTTCTTTCTCTAATTTATTCCTTGATTTAGATCTTGAATTAAAAAGTTTTTTTTTTTACCTTTTTTAAAGAACTTGAGTTTGGATTTTCAATTTCTGAGTTTCTAACCTTTTCTGGGCTATGAGTTGTCAATCCAATTCTACTAAGTTTTTGATTAAAACCATGATGTAACTTTCTCATTTTAAGACTATTTGTTTTTCACTAGATCAGAGAATATTTTTGTCTTTTGGTCATTTTGTTTTTTTTTTGTGCCTCCTCTCTTTTTGATAATGTCAAAGGGGGAGAACGTATTGTTGAATTTTTGTACTGTTATCATGGTTGTATCTTGTTTTTAAAAAATTAAAAACAATAAAAATATTTTTATCTCCCCTATTTTTTATAAGGGGTTATTCTAGTGAGGGGGAGATTAGGAGATATTGCTTTTTTTGAAAATTCAAATTGTAATGTTTGCCATCATCAAAAAGGGGGAGATTATTGCGGATCTATGACTTATGATTTTAATGATAGCAAACATTCTTTTTCTCTATGACTGCTTTCTACTAATATTTCAGGATCACATGATCAGACTGCAATTTGGAACCAGCTCAAGATTGGATAGATTAGGTCTGAGTCAGTTTGTAATCTTTTTCTTTTCTTGAGTCTGTTGTATTTGGTGTGGGACCTATTGATTTTTAACTTGGAAGATTTCATGCTATTCCCTAAAAGATTTTTATTTTTTGTAATATCGGCTGGGACGATCTGTCCAAAAATAGAAACCCTAATTAGGGCATCCTCATTAAGGCAGCCTTCATTAGCGGATTAGCTTGGACGATACCTGTATCGGCCAGGACGATAGTCTAAATTCAGAAAGAATCAGCCGCCATAATCAATTTAGGAATTCTTTGTTTTAGGAAATCAATCGTCCAGGCCGATCTAACTCAATTATGCTTAAATTGATCTGTATCTTTAGAAAATATTAATGGTTGATTGATACGATCACATCATCCGGGATGATCGCTTGATCGGCCGAGATGATGTCCTGGATAATCTACATCGGACAGCTCAAATTCAAGGAGATGATCAGGACGATTGAAATCTGTTTTAAACTAATCGGCCAGGGCGATCGTGAGATCGGCCAGGACGATATAACCAATTTTCTTCTGATCGTCCCAAATCGTCCCAGGTCGTTGAGCTGAATTTGAACTAATCGGCCAGGACGATATGCTTATCGTCCTGGACGAAATGTCGACAACTTGCATGAATGAGCTTGTTTCGAGCTTTTCTATTTAAGCTTGGCATGACACTTTGTAAGTGTCTTTGGCAGCCATTGTAGCTTCATTCTTGTGGGGGAAACTTAAAGAGAGAGCTTGAAAAGGAGAGAGAAAAGGGTGGAGTTTGAGAGGGAGAAGATCCTGTGAGGGGGGAACTCAAGGGAGTGTGGAGGGGATTCCACACGGTTGCTCCAGTGAACTCACATCTTAGTACCATCGAATTCAAGGCTTGTCTCGAGGTAAGTTCACCAAAGAAGATGATCTCTTTGGTGTCAAAGGAACCGGCGACTCCGCCGCACCGGGGAAGGTGGAAGTGATTTTGTAAGGGCTTCTCCGCCTAGCTGTGGGGGCTAAAGGAGAGACACTTTGTAGTGAAATACTTGGAGGGTACCTCCAAGGAGTGGACGTAGGTTAAGGTTTGACCGAACCACTATAAATTCGGTGTGTTCTTTTCTTATTATCACTTCCGTATTTATTTAATTTCCGCACTTTATTTGTGGTGATTTGGTTTGTGATTTTATTTATTTGTGTAAAGAATTCTATTATCCAATTCACATTTCTTTTTGTTAGCCTTGGGCCAGTTCTATAGGGCTTAACATCCCTAACGAACTTTCCAGTGCCATCAGAGCACTTTCAATTATTTTTCAAAAGCACGGTTCAAATAATAATTTTAGAATGCATATTAAGGATGGCTCTAAAAAAATGTTTATTGTGAACTTATCTTGCGATGTGTTTAGGGTTTTCCTCTCATGAAAGCCTCTTTGCAGCCTTCTTACTATGCATAGTGATCCTCCTTGGCCATACATATTCTTAAGATCACCTTTGATGTAATTTTCAGTTGTGGCCATTACAAATCTCACATACTATGGCATATTATGCCACCCAAGAAACATGTTATTTATTATAATGTATAAATGTAATAATCAAACTATTACCTAAACCAAATCAATCTAATAAGCATTGAAGTCCACTTACACTTGTGAATTGTAGCCTATACTTGACCTCAATCATCATGATAAGCACACGCTCAATGCCACCCTCTCTCTCACAATTTGAAGTAAACCAACACTAAGGCATCACACTCCTTCATATTTCCTCCTTGCAATCGTCGAGCCTCTATATTTGATCATTATTCCTTCTCCCGAAACCACCATCATTAGCCTTCCTTCCACCTTCAATCGAAGATGATAATAGAGAAATTCTTACCAACAAACCACTTTCTTCCTCCCTTCTTTTAATGATAATTCAACAACAAGCTTTCCCCTTTCTTCTTTTAATTTTATTGAATAGTTAATACAAATGATATCTCTTGAAGAAATAGTTTTCATTGAAGGATATTTAAATGAACATGTTGGTAGAGTGCTAAAATATTTTAAAAACATTCATAATCGCTATGTGTTTGGAGTGACTAATGAAGATGATCATATTAAATTTTACTCTAGCTTGTGATTTTGTAATTTCTAATACCTTATTTAAGAAAAGAGAGGAACATATCATTATTTAAAAGAATATACATAGTAAAACTTAGATTGATTATTTTCTTATAAGAAAAAATATATCATTTAGATTGCAAAGATTTTAATGTTATTTCGAGTGAAAGTTTATGTACCCAATATCGCTTATTAGCTTTGGACTTTAAGATAAATGGATGGAATATTAAAAATAAAGTTAAATATTATCTTAAGATTAGATGGAGGAATTTAAATAATGCTAATAAAAGTATTTTTAAGAGTTAGATTCACAATCTCAAGATTTGGGTTGTTTATAATGAAGCAAATATTATGTGGGAAAAAAAGTGGCTAGTGATATTTGAAATATTGCAAAGTATATCCTTGGAGTATAAAAAATGAAAAGCCTTTAATAAAAATAGTTGTGGTGGAATTAAAATTTGGAATCAAAGATTAAAAATGAGAAATTTTGTTATAAAAATTTATTTAGTTTTAAATGCTCTTGGAATTGGAAAAGATATAAAGGGGTCTGTGGAGTCTAAGAAAGCAAATTTTTATGTAAAAAAATAACTTTTAGTGATTTATTTAATAATTTAGATAATAAGGAGAGCAAAAATTATATGTATAAGTTAATCAAGCAAAGAGATAGGACAAGTAATGATATAGTTCAAGTAAATTATATTAAGGATGAAAATCAAAAGATGATTTCTTAGAATATGATTTTCAATATAGATGCATAAGATATTTCAATAAACTTTTCAATGAAGATTACCAAATATGATTGACTCTAGTGATATTAGCACCATAAATAAAAATAGAGCTAAAATAAAGAAATTTCAAAACTCATAGGACTTATTCGTTTAGGGTCAGATCGGTTCAAAGTATTGTAACAGTATGTGCTACATTGAATGGGTGTCTTAATTTTTTGGTGACCTTATCTTAAATTTTAATTAAAAAATGCTTTTTAACATGAAATAACTAAACACGAATTTTATGACAAGCAAAAATTTCAGATAAAGAAGAACTGCTATCTTTATCAAACACATGATTCATAATGTAAGAGATAAAGTAAAATAAGAAATAATGGTAAGTAAAAAAAGAATTAAAGAGAAGAAAGCACAAACCAATTTTTACGTTGCTTAGTACTAGGGCCTACATCCATGCCTTGGGACCTCCACCTTAGGGATTCACTACTCTCTCTCACTTTTTAATTAACAAATCTATTCTATTTATACTAATAAATTGGATATTCAATCAAATACTAACTATATATCCATAGAAAACAAGGGTCTATGATTAGGTATTCAAAAATACAACAACAATAACATCAAGCCTTTATCCAACTATATGAAATATTTTTTTTCCATTGTGTTCTATTAAGAGTTAAATTCTCATTTAAATCTAAAAAAATGGTCATTTCTAATATTTTATAACCAACTCTTTTAGGTCTACCTCTATCTTTCTTAACATAAGACAAATCTAATACATCTATTTTCCTAAACTGGTCATCGAAAGCCACCATTTTATGTGACCAAACCATCTACATTTTTAGGTATTTAAAAATAATAGTATAAATAGAATAAATTTGTTAATTTAAAATAAAATCAATATTTATAGTTGAATTTAAATTACATACAAGTTTTGATAAAAGATTTAAATCCTAAGAGCAAAATGATAGAAATCTTGACCAATCACATTATAATAAAAAAGCTAAGAAAAAAACATGTAATGCTCTAAAATTACTCTATGATTAAATTGAATCAATTTAAATGATAATAATAATAATAATAATAATAATAATAATAATAATAATAATAATAATAAAATATAAGTGATGCAGCTTGATTTTACATTTTACCTTAATAAAAATTATAAATATGTCTAGCTTCCTGCTCTATCATAGTACAACCTATGCTTGATTGTATACTAAAATAAACATGACATGTGCGCCGTTACCTCCATCTCAATAATCCTACATGTCTAGAAAGATTACCTAAAAAATTACATGCAATAAAGTAAAATTAGAACTTTCATCAATTGCATGCGTACATATTTTCTTTAAGCTTTTTTTAGCCCAATACAACACTATTCAAAGTAAGAAAATATTATCTTTTTAGTTGCTATATAATAAGCACTTACAAAAGAGAATATCTTCAACTATAGCATATAAGTATAGTAAAACAACATTGTCTACCCATCAATGCATCACTCAAAAAAGTAGTAAAGAAATGCAATCCTAACTACACAAAAGCTATTTGATGCCTAGGAATATTCCTATCAAAATGTCCAGTATGGGCTAAGTTGATGTGGATTACTAATAAATTAATGTAATATATCTGAGTTATATATAATGAAAAAGATTACTTAAGTTTAATAACCAAGTTTAGTTTTAATTGAAATTGTTAATGACTTAAATATTTTTTTTAATGAACATAGTATTTAAAAGCTTTATCATTAAATGTTATAAATAAATCAATATGGATGAGCATATCCACTTGTATGATGGATCATGCCATCCTATAGTCCTAAAACCTAAGCTCATTTGAGTTTGGTGCTATAAAGAATAGGAAATTGGATATTCTACGTTGAAGTCCTATATCCTAGGTATAAACAATTATAATTTTAATGTAACCTAAGGATGGACATAATTCAGCATTGAATGAATCAAGCTATTCTAAAGTCTTAGGATCCAATAATTTAGAGATCCTAACCAAGAGTTAGGTGTCACATCATAGTACATGAAGTGATTTATCAAAATTGTAAGGGTTGTTAGGAAACTTTGGGTGAATTAAGATCTTCTTTAGAAAACTACCAATTCATCTAGGTTCAACTAGAACAAACTAACGAATACTACTTAATAATATAAGCTTAGTTATGATATACTATAATTAAATGCAAAAGGATTTGATTAAACTAACTCAAGTTAACAAGAACACTTTAAGGTCTAATAACAAGTCCAAATATGGTCAACTAAGTGAAGCTAGGAAGTTAGGGTCAATATATAAGTCAATAAATTCTATCGTTTGTGTGTAGTCACTCCAAAGTTGGGTCAATATTGGTTTTGGTATAAAGCCGTCTAATCTAGAGTATTGATAGGAATACTCACAGTCCACTGAGTCAAGATTAAGTTAATTCTATATCAGTTATAGTCTAAGGTTATTCTAACTTAAGGTTGAACAAATGGGGTCAGAGATAAGTTATGTTGGACTTATTACCTAAGTAAGGTATCTAGAGATCGAATTAGGTGCATGTAATTTAATATGAGTTTAATGGAGAATCTAATAATAAAGGATCATATCTAACTATACTTAGTTCACTTGACATGAGTAAATTGGGTGTAAGAATTAAGTTTAATTATGTGATTTATGAACCAAGGGTTATATAGAGGTATTTGGATCATCAAGATCTGGGCTAATCCAATGCCACCCCTAGGATTCAAGATGGCTTAATGTTCTTTGATCAAATTAATATGTCAGGGCACACAAAAGATAAGGATTCAAAATGTATAAAGACATCTAGATTATATGCCCACTAGGGGTTAAGGTTAGTTAGGGTATCAACTATAGGTTTATAAGAGGTGACATATGTCTCAAATAAAGTCTAATGATTCCTTAGACTTGGGCAATCAAAGTGTGAAGGGAAACTAAATATGGTTAAACTATGATATACTTCTCCATATTCTACTAAGTAAGTTCTAGCTAGAAACTATCAAATAAGTTCACTTGCCTTATGGTCAACTACTCAAGTCTAAGTTTAGATAATCCATCAGACTCCTAAACAACATTCGATCATTATATGTTATTTTAAGACAATTTAGTATCGCTTAAACAACTAAATCAATATGAGCTTAATGGGTCAACTTGGTCATATGAATATTATGACACACTCCATGAAGGGGGTTGGGGAGGGTAGGGGGAATTGGGTATTTTAAAAATTATTATATAACAAAAATCTCTCTTTCTAAATTTAGATGTCATACTTGACTAAGTTATATATCAATTAATTAATTTTTCTCTTTAAAATAATAGCACATATGATGTATCAATAGGATCAAATGTGAATTTAATTGACTAATCAAAATAGCCCAAAGCAAGAAGCAAGCTAAAGCCAAATGATGGTCAAGTACGAGATCCCAAAGTTTGAATTTCAAAACATGAAGGGAAACTGTGGAGGAAAATCCTTCAAAATTAAAATGGGGAAATGAACCCACTTCTGCATATATTGATTGACCACATCACTCTTACTATAAGGAGTTGCATTTCATGCCCAATGGGCACTTCACCTATTCTTAACACTATATTTCTCGATCAACGACACAAATCCTTTCCCTTCTTTTATTCTAAAACTTAAATCTTATGTACAACTTTGTAATCATTCACTAAAGTAATGAATGAAAATTATAGCATTTCTCTCTAAATTAAAAATAAAAAATCCAGCATATTTGGTCAAATATGGCAATTATGAGGCATATCATAACTTATTTCCCTATTAAGTGTTTTATTTATTTTAAAACATTTTAAATTTTTATAATTTTATTGAACTTTTGATCTTTTTTATAATTATTTAATAAGGGGTTTGAAAAATTAAAATAATGCACATAATTCTCCTAAATTATAATAATATCAAGAAATAGGATTCTAGTGATTTTGTAATTTATAGATATTTAATATATTTTTATGTGTTTTTTTATAATTTCTTAATCATTTAAGAAATACTATCTTAAGTGAATCAAATTGCCCACAGAAAATTTAAATTCCATTAGAGGGTTAATATGGCTTTTAATGCCTTCAAACAAAATTGTCATAACTTTTTTAAATTATTAATTTTGAAATTATTTTAAATATCCTTAAGAAAAATACTATTTTTATTATGGCTCTCTAGATTGATCAAAATATATTAATGGAAATTCTTATACAATTGGATAATTTTTCTAATTTTTACGAATATTTTTTTTTAATTTAAGATATAGTTTACTTAATGATGATGTTAAATTCTTCTTTAGAAATTTTACTCCTCTCTTAAGTGACTAAGCTAATAACAATATTTTATGTCTAATAATACCATCATAATTCTGGAATCAAATATATTTGTTATAAAAAATTAATAATTATTACGTGCTAGAAATTTTTAATGATAGAGGGAACGCATAAATATTTACATAGAAACAAATTAGCTGGAAGGATGAGGAGGAAACTTTGATGATACTTATCCACTCCTTATCATTGCCATTCCTATCAATTTTAGGCGAAACTCAACCTGCTCCACAAGAGGTATATCAATATCAAACGCAACTTAGAAACTTGGAAAAAAAACTCAAATCACAAAGAAAACTTGAATTTGACAAATTATTGAAACTAATGATCAGAAAATGAGATTACATGAAATGACATAAAATTTAAAAAAATATAAGCCTAAACCTCAACTATAAAGGTTGGCCTCCTTGTCCACATCGAGCTGAATCTTTTGTCTCGACAACGAATTCATGTTATACAAATCAAAATTTGGAACAGGATCTCTTAATTAAGATAATAATACTTGAAAGCAACAACAACAATCATTTAGGAAGCCAAATGTAACCAACAACTTCAAATTATCTTCCAACAACATTTACTTTTCAACTCTTTGAAACCTACAAGTAACAACACTTTCATCCATTCTAATAGTCATCCACATCAAGTGCTTGGTGGCTTGAATATCTATATTTTAATTTGTTGTGTCATGATGATACCACCAAAGGAGAGTGAAATATCAATTCAAAATTCAAATTGCATCAATAAGATCTCAATCATGAAAGTTAGGAGAACTCATGAATAAAAACAAAAAGCTCAACCTATTTTACTTTTAGCATTACTGACATAGAAAGAGAAGATTGAATGTGTTCATCAATACTTCACCAAATGGAATAAAAAATTAGACTATACCTTCTCAATTGATAAATGTGTGAATTGTTGAGGCATCAATTCTTGAATTCAAAGTAAGGTACTGTTCAGTAGCATACTGGAACCCTAATGAGAGACTTCTTCATATTGATTTTGAGATGAGTTACCATGAAAATAACCTAAAAACTACACCTGAGAAGATTGACCTGTAGATCTATAGATCATTGGAAATTTTCTTGCAAATTATCCCAGCAAGCTTATACGGATTAAATTTTTTAATCTTGGAGATTTCAAAGATATATTAGATAACCAAAGGTTTAAAGAACTCCCAAATTGCTTCTACGAGCACACAAAGGAAATTGAGACTTATTGTAGTAGAGATGACCTCAACGCTTAAATATGCATATAGATACAAGTATAGTTCAAAATGCCTTCATAGATTTCTCCATTGCCTCTCCTTTAAAAATCTTTAAGATTCAATTTTGCAACTGAAGCAGCACAAACAAGATGACACAAGTCAAATAAACTAAAATTATTATAAAGGTGAACCTCTTGTAGAGTTAACTGTGATAAAAGACGTAAATGCAAGAAAAAAATAGCATATGGTGAAAAATCTTCTATTTGATACATGCAAGAAAAAAAAAGTATAGAAAATTAGAAAATAAAATGCCATTATCATTATTAGCTATATCTTAATTATTTGGGATGAAATGTTATCCTTCATTCTCAGTTAAATCCTATTAATTTCTTCTAGAGATGTTAAAGTTTTGTTTAGGATAACGTTTTGCCTATTATTTTTTCATTACTATAAAGAAATTATTATACATGAGAGAAAGCACTTTATATAACAAATAACCTATGTTCTATCCTTTCTTATTCATTTTGCATTAAAATTATAATTTTTTTTAAATTGTTGTATCATCAACCCTAAATTGTTAATGCCCAAATTAATTTATGATAATTTTTCTTTGCCTTATACTTAATAGGTCTTGTCCACCGCCCATAATCATTTTTCAAACTATATGTTCTACTTTTGTTACATTTTCTTCTCAAAATTTTCAATTTAATCACACTCAATATGGCTCTTATATAGACCGCGCTAATGACTTAAATTTAATTTTCTTTATTAAAATGTATACAAATGACTACAGCTTAAAAAAATTTCGAATGAAAGAATACATACGTACAAATCACTAAAAAAAGTTATGTCAGAATATCGTAATGTAAAACGTATTATATATGAAGGGCTTTAAAAAAGGGAATATGATTTAAAATTAATATAATTTTAAATATTTTTGTCACTAATCTCAATACAAATATAAAAAATTTTGAAGGATATCTGATAAGTTTTGTATCATTTTAAGATAGAATATGGAGCCTCTTCCTAAATGATGTGGGCTATTTTATAAAAGAAAATTAATAAAGAGAGATTTTAAAGATTATACATATAATTGGATTAAAAGTGTAATTTCTTAACAGTTAACAGCTTGTTGGAAGTTTGCAATGATTTCTTGTTTAACAATAAAATCTTTGGGCCAAACGGAGTCTCAAACAGGGCATCATCTTGTATAAGCCTAATGAACTATATTGGGCCCATCACCTTTAGGAACCGCACGGCTTTGCCTAAACTGAAACAGCTTAGGCTTTGGCCCAACTTGATATTTTGGATATGCATTTGCAAGGAAGGAAGTAGCTTTAGATATTTAAGTGACTTCAATTGATGAGTTTAATGAATGAGTTGAACTTTTTCTTTGATGAGTTCAATTAATGAGATAAACTCTTCTTTGGATAACTTCAATTAATTAGTTTAAGCGAGGAGTTGAATTTTTATTTTGATGATTTTAGTTCTTTATGAGTTCAATTGATAAGCTGAACTCTTTTTTAGATGAGTACAATTGTTGGTAAATTCAATATACAAGTTGAACTCGTTTTATGGCGACTTTGAGTGTGTGACTAATTAGGCTTTATGCTGACTTTTAAGACTCGATAAAATTCGAATTCTTCAGGGACTACTACCATGAGATTAGTTTAGGATTTATGACAACTTCAAGCCTAATACCATATAATGACTTCAAATTTGACACGAGTTCAAATTATTAGTTTGCTTCAAGTTAAAAAATATAGTTCAATGTTTTTAATGACTCCATATATGCTATAAGTTTAGACTCAAACGGCAAAGATTAGATAACCAAGGTTTAAAGAGCTCCCAAACTACATGTACGAGCACACAAAGGAAATGGAGACTTATTGCAGTAGAGATAACCTCAATGTTTAAATAGTCATATAGATAGAAGCACAGTTCATAATACCTTCATATATTTCTCCATTGCCTCTCCTATAAAAAGCTTTAACATTCAGTATTGCAGCTAAAGCAATAGGAAAAGATGATACAAGTCAAATAAACTAAAATTATTGCAAAGGTGAATCTCTGGAAGAGTTAACTATGATAAAAGATGTAAATGCAACAAAACATAGCATATGGTGAAAAATCTACAATTTGAAACATGCAAGAAAAAAAAACAAAAATCTATATAGAAAATTAGAAAATAAAATATCATTATCATTATTAGGTATGTCTTAATTATTTGGGATCAAATTTAAGCCATTATTCTCAATTCAATCCTATTAATTGCTTCTAGAGATGTTAACGTTTTGGTTATGATAACTTTTGACTACTATTTTTTTGTTACTTTCAAGAAATTTTTGTAATAGAAAAAGTAGTAAGAAACTATCCTAAAAGAAGTCTAAATATAATTAAGAGAAAGTACTTTATATAACGAAATAACCTCTATTCTATCCTTTCTTATTCATTTTGCATTAATTATTTTTAGTTGTTGTATCATATACCCTATATTGTTAATGCCCAAATTAATTTATGATTATTTTTTCTTCGCTTTATACTCAATAGGTCTTCTCCACCTCCCATAATCATTTTTCAAACTATCTATTATTCTTTTTATAATTTCTTTATAAAATTCTCAATTTAATTCCACTCAATTTGGCTCTTCTATATACCATGTTATAATGACTTAAATTTAATTATCTAATTTCTAGATGGGTGTCAATATTTGAACCGACCCAAAAACCCGACCAAAAAATTTTGGGTTTGGGTCAACTCAAATCCGAACTGGGTCGGGTTCAGGTTAGGGATTTTGACCCCTTTGTAAAACTGGTTGGGTTTAGGTTGACCCGAAAACCATAAATCAACTCGTTTTGACCTGAAAAACCTAAATCAACCCGGTTTGACCTATTTTTAATTAATTTAGGAGGGTTTTAAAGGATTTTTATGAAATAAGTAAATGATATTTCAAAAAATTATAAACATTATTGTCCAAATTAAATTAATCATAATTTATTTTAAATTAATTGAAGTAAATCTTATCTTAATTTGATTTAGATTTAAATAAATTGAATTAAATAAAAAAATTTAATAAAATATACCCTAAGTGGGTCGGGTTCGGGTTGACCTGGACCCAAAACGGGTCGGGTTCAGGTTTAGAAAATCGACCCGTTTGTAAAAACAGGTCGGGTTGGATAGTGTCGGGTCAATTTTGAGTTGAACCTAACCCGACCCATGACTCGATTTTGACAGCCCTACTAATTTCCCTCCAATTAATTCAACGATCAGACATTTCAAATCCATCCAAAGATTATGTAACATCAGAGTGCAAGTAAATTGCTAGATATAATATATTTGAAAGATGTTCTTTGAAGCTGATAACATGAAATGGAGAGAACAAACATCAAAATTTATGTCACCATTGTTCTTCATGCATAGTCTTGATGGTTAGTTTTTTTGGAAGATTTGAGAAGTACATGAGAAAAGGTTATAGTTCTTGCAACATTCACGTATCACAGAAATGCCGCAGTTATAACCATTGCTAAAATCGTTCCTATGGGTTCAGCGGTTATAACCTCTATAATTATCAACTATTTCAGTATTAAAATAAGTTTAACCACTACAATAATGCTAGAATTGCAATGAATTTAACAGTTGCTATTTTTTCTAAGAGTTAAAGCCACTACGAGATATTAATATGCCAAAATAAATTTTTCACGAAAATACCAAAATTGCAGCAAAATGCCTTTATAGCAAAAAGCAAAGACAATGGTCTGGTAACTTTTGTAAGTCTAATAACTATTGGAAAATACTACAAATTTTTTAGCGGCATTTTTAACTGTTACTAAAGCTCAAAATAACCACTACAAAATCCTAAAATCTTAGCAATGAATAGTCCTTCTAGAAACGTGTTTTCTTGTAAATTTACAATAAAATGATATTCTTAAAGAGAATAACATTTAAAATATTTGAAAGGAGAAAATAAAAATTATTTGAAGATAAAACAATGGATTTTGTTTGGCTATATTGATTCTATTTGAAACTACTTAGAAGAGCAATGCATCTAATAATTGTGGAGAGCAAAATGATAGATTTTGTGGGTTTTATTGCTTAAGTTCAATGATGTTAAGAAGAACAAATGCAAATGTTCAACATAAATTAATTAAGTAGAGAGAGAAAAATTTTATGCATTAAAAAGAGGTTGAGTGAACCCAATAAAGAGCGGATAAATTTGGTCATAATTGAGTAGTGCAATAAGCTTACTTTTACAAATAGCATAAAATATTATATTTTTTCATATTTGTCACACACACATAAAATCAATATTTACATAAATAAATTATAAATTGTTAACTTAGAAAGGCTAATAAATCTAAATCATTGAAATAAATCACATGCCTTAAAAAGCAATTTATTTGTTTTAAACTAAGCTTATGCTGCAAAAAGTAAGTTTTATTGTTTTAATTTAAAAATTATAATTTTTTTTTTTTTTTTGCATTTTTTTCTTTAGCATTCAAAATACTCTAAAAAAGAACATATTTTGATACATGATATCATTTTTCTTTATAAAGTCTATAAACTACTTAGAAATTAGAAGAACGGATTTGAAAAATCTAGTTTTTAGCTTGCCTTCATACCTATCTTCTACATAGACTACTCCTCTGTCAACTAGGAATTGACATATCAAAATATCTTCTTTTTTTTTTATCAAAATGCAAATAGCATTAATAAAGAAGGAAATTATTACAAACTACTATGTGATAGAAACCTATCACAATCCTCCTTTAACAAATTGAGAAACAAAGGATGAACCTTATTGCAATCTAATTCATCCAAAAAAAAATCACCTTCTAAAGCATTGTTAGCAAAATATATTATATATGAAGGTGCTAGTTATAGTAAAATATATACAAATGACTATATCTTAAAAAAAAGTTTGAATGGAAGAATACATAAAAATGACTAAAAACAAATTGTATCAAATATCAAAATGTAAAATGTATTATATATGAAGGGCTTTAAAATAGTAAATATAATTTAAAATTAATATTGTTAGAATAAAATCTTTAGTTAGAATAGTTAGAATAACACAAAATTTATTTTCATTCCCATAACACTATTAGCCCATTTTCTTGGGCTTAGGCTCCTTTGGGCCCAACGCAGCCTCAGCAGAACAATTATGTTGTATAAGCCTAATGAACTATTGGGCCCATCAGCAATAGAAAACGCAACCTTTGCCTAAACTGAACCAGCCTTGGCTTTAGCCGAACTTGTGAGATATTTTGACACAAGTTCAAACTATTAGTTATATCAGATTCATATATTCATGTTAAATTCCAGATTTTTTTTTAAATTGGTTATATAAATTCATTCTATATTCATATAGTGAACTTCTACTAATCGTTTTCATTAGTTATATCACTATTATATTCAAACTAAAATTTAATTATAACTCAAATTTGTAAGAAAATATGTCAAAATAATTATTGTGCGAGCACATTCTTCGATCAAAAATCAACAAAATTACAAAATTACTTCGATCTTAAAATTTTATTATGTTTAAGGCTTCACTTGGGATGACTTAATTCTTACTGCTTCTTAACGTAGCTTTCTAGTACAACAATTTTAATTTTTATAGTAAAAAACAGCTTTAAGAAGCACTAAGAAAGCCATCGCAAATAAAGCCTAAATGTAATACACATCAAAATATAACATCAAGATCGTCTAATTAATGCTCTGATTGGTACTTTTATGCATGATATTTTGAATAGCACTAATCTTAATATAAATCGGATGATCTTGAAGTTCATCTTAATATATTTTATATTAAAATATTAAATTATCATTGTAATTTAGGAATAAGAGAAGTGATAAAAAAATTTCTGGTCTCAAAATATGGTGAAGACTAGAGGTGTAAGTGAGCTGAGCTAGCTCAATCTCGACTTGTTAACAAGCTCGCGAGTCAAGCATATTGAAGCACGAGTTCGAGCTAAAACCTATACTTGAGCTCGAGCTCGAGCTTGAGCTAGCTCCATCTGGCTTGAATCGAAAGCTTGTTGAACCACCCGATTAACTTAAAATACATTTAAAAATTAAATTAAATCATTATTATACAATATATTTTAATATTTTTAAATTAATTAAATATTAAAAACATAAATTATTTAAAAAATGTAAATTATTTGTTTCAAGTTAAATCTAAAAATTTGAATCAAGCTCGAGCTTTCAAGCCGAGCTCATAGCCTATAAATTTTTTAACGAGTCAAACTTGAGCTTAGTAAACAAACTCAAACTTAGTAAGTACTAAAAAAACTTAACTCAATTAAAACGATAATCGAAAACCAGTAGAATTTGCGAATTGTTAGCTTTATGCTTTGTTTGGGACGATTTTTTAATTATTTTTTAAAGCAATTTCATAGTACAAAAATATCATTTGTTGTGGTTGATGCTATGTTGCAACCTATAAAGTACATTAAAGGCCTCATTGGGATAACCTCATCTTTTATATATATATATATTTCTTAATAATTAAAATATATTTTTACAGTTAAATATGCTAAAATATAATAGCTATAATAAAATTCCATGCTTTTGGCTCATCTTGTTTCAATTTATAGAGATCAGATCATTCATGAAAGCTAGAAACTTATTGTCTATACTTTGGCTTTATTGACAAATTCTTGATGAATGTCGACTTCTTTGAGGACTATATTTATGAAGTAGGTTCTACTTCCATTTGATGCATCTTCTACTTATTTTGAGTTAATTTTTTTTTTTATTAGTTTGGCAGTTCTTTAGTACAAAAATTGTTGAACTAAAAAATTTTGTAATGAAAAATTGTTTGGTAAAGTAATAAGAAAGCTGTCTAAAAAAAAAAAAAAAACCTTAATCTTTTAATTTTCAACTAAAAAAAAAAAACTTATTAAAGGCTACTCAATTTGTTAAGTTAAGAAAGATGATGGTATTTTTTTCATCATTTATTTTTTTTTTTTTGGAAAATTTGGCCGAAGCTTGTATATTAATCAGAAACGGTTACATGAAAGAAAATAACTAACTATAGCCATTAATGGCCGGCTTGAAGAAGCCCAAAAGAAAAAAAGACTGAAAGGACTAGTAGATGGCCAAATACAAAATGCCATCTTAACAAAAACTCAAAATACATTAAAATTACAGCAAAAACGAAACAGAGGGTAGCAGAAAATGGCCAAAGAACATCCACAATGGTACTCCGTCTGATTACGCAAGAAACACCTCATCCCAATCATTCCAAGAGCTTCAGAAATAAAGATCCCTATCAGCATGTGCAACCAAACAATTACCAGATCCGAAATAAACCAGCTCAAAGCCTAATAGTCCTGGACTCATATTTGAGAAGAAAATTCAAAAGGGGCTCGATTCCCTGGTTGCCCGAAGACCGTCCAAGGGAGCAGCATAGAGGAGCTTCATCATCGTCCAGGAGCAGCATAGAGGAGCTTCATCATCGTCCAGGACGGCTATAACATCTGCTGTAGAAACGAAGCAAGAAAGCGTCCAGCAGTGACAGAAAAACAAAATCTGAGCAGAAAGTCCACCCACAATCATAACAATTCCAGCAAATAGAATGCGTTTCTCCATGTTAAAATCTTCTCAAATACCACTCTTTTAATCCCCAAAGCAGCCGTAACAGAGCTGTTCATGTTGCCACCAAACCTCATAGCATTTCTCTCCTTCCAAATGTAATAAGTAGAACAGCAAACCAGGAATTTATAAAAAAATTTCATATTTTTATCACCTTTGCACGTCTCATTCACCCAGGCAAATAGGTGCAGCATAGTAGGTCTAAGAAGTAACCTAGTAGTATTTGGCATAACAGCCTTTATTACCTAAGAAGTAACCTAGTAGTATTTGACATAACAGCCTTTAATACATCAAATGAGTAGGAGCATTCAAAAAATAAGTGGTTAACCATTTCATGAAACGAGTGGCATAGACTACAAGTTCTAGGCACAAAAATATGCCTAACTCTAAGAGCATCCGCAGTTTTTAGCCCACCTACCAGTGCCAGCCAAACAAAAACACTGTGTTTAAGACAATTCCCTTTGTGCCAGACATGCTTAAACCAGTTAGCATTATCAATATCTCTATAGATAGATAATTCGATAGGTGATGTCACGATATCTTTTATTTCATGTTTATGTTGGTTTACTTTAAGTTGCAACATGCTACTTCTTATCATAAGTTATTGAACAGAGACATAGCATATGTAAAAGCTTCTACCCAAAGTTTCATTGTTATTCTTTAGTTTTGAGCATATTTTATTCCTTTTTAAGGATAATTCTATTTTCTTTCATTCTATTACACTATTCTTTTGATGTTAGCTTAGAATATTCAAATATTGATACATCCACTATCTTCATAAAATTTATTAAATTCTTTTGAATATATTGAAAAAGAAGATAATATTTTCATTTAGTAATTTAATTGATATATATTGATTAATACTTACACATCTGTATGCATTAACTCGAGTGAGTTCTAAGCTCTTGAATATAACTCCTTGCATATGGATGTAGGGTGTTGCATTAACCATCTTTAAGCTTTTGGCTTTCCTAAAGCTATTCTTTGCTATGGCTTCGCACATCTTTTCAAACTTATATTCAATTTACCCTTGTTGGAAATTTTCTTTACGTAGATCAAATCTGGATTCTATTCGGAGTTTTTTTCGCTAATCTTAAAGCAAGAAAAAAGATCTCCGCTCTGAGCTCGTGCCCTAAGCCGCCACCAGGGCGATTTTAGGGTTCCCTTTGGCATGTCTCCGAGTGCTCGTTTTCAGTCTTTTTCACTTCATTTTTCTTCCTTTATTCGTATTCTGGTGGCATTTTTGGCCTTCTAGCCCTGGTTGGGGCTTCCATTTTGGCGAGGATGTCTTCTTCCAACGCGTGGGGGGAGGTTTCCAGCCCGATACATGGGAAAAGCAGGGGCTTTTTCAATCTAGATGGTGATGAACCAACCAAATCTCCTTCGCGTTCTTTCAAAGATGTACTCTCTGGTAACCCGATGCAAGGTGATAACGCTCCTAAATTTACTCAGTCTGTCGTTAATGGTGTGCCGACTGTCCTTATTTCCGATGAAGATATTCTTAAGCTAGCTTCTCCGTTTCAATTTACCCTTGTTGGGAAATTTGCTTTACGTAGATCGAATATGGAGTCTATTCGCAGTTTTTTCGCTAATCTTAAACTCTTTGGTTTTTACTCCGTTGGGCTTTTGGATTCTAGACATGTTGCGATTCAGTTGTCGAATGATCTCGACTATAGCAGAGTTTTTGCTATGAGAGCTTATTTTATCAGTAACTGTCAAATGAGGATCTTAAAATGGATGCCGTTTTTCGATGTGCATGAAGAGTCTCCCATAGTACCGATCTGAATTTCTTTTCCGAATTTGAGATTATATTTTTTTAACCCTCAAGTCTTGCATGCTCTTGGATCTATTTTTGGGAGGCCTTTGCAAACCGACCAAGCAACTGCCTCCAGGACCCGTCCGTCTGTGGCTAGGGTCCTGGTGGAAGTTGATATTTCTAAGAAACACCCTAAAGAAGTTTGGGTGGGATCAAAGGCTTTTGGTTATTTGCAAAAAGTTGAGTTTGAGAAAGTTTCTGATTTTTGTTCCCATTGTAAGATTCATGGCCATGCATTATCCGAATGTTTCAAATTACATCCTGAGTTAAAAAAGTCTACTAAACCTTCGGCTGAGAAGGTTGATTCACGGCCTGTTAATATCATTTTTCCTAATTTGCTGAAAAATATGGTGCCAAATGCTATTACTAAAAACCAGGTTAATGCTGTTGTGACTAGCTCTGTTGTGCCGAAAAACAGAGGTGATTTATTTATGGAGAATAATTTGGATGGTAATATTTTGGGCAATGAAAATGATAAACTCCCTAATATCTATGTTTATATTGATTCTATGCTACAAAACACTACTGATGTTCATTTAACTGTTCCGGATAATAATTTAGTTGTTAATTTAGATTTTGATGTTAATGAAAAGGAGGGTTGTGAAGAAGGGGAATTTATCCCCACGGAGAATAGAAAGGACAAACTAATGCACAATTTGGAAAGAGGTAGTTCTTTGCCTTTCGATTTCGAAGGCTCAAAATCTAAAAAACCTGAGGAGGAGGATTCTTTCTCCAAAACTTTGGTGGAGGAGAGTTTTACCAAGGTAAATAAGAAAAAAGGAAAAAAAAACTAAAGATGCTTTCTCCTCCATGCCGTGTTCTACTAGAGCTAAAATTAGTACTAAAGGTTCTCATGGTTAAGTCTCTTATTTGGAATGTTAGAGGTATTGGTGGGAAGGACTCTAAAACTAGAGTTAGAAACATTTGTAGAATTCATAACATTCACTTATTGGTTTTACTTGAGCCTTTGATTGCTTCAAATAAACTTGATAAAACTGCTTCTAAATTGGGTTTTACTAATAAATTTGCTAATTGCTTGAACAAAATTTGGATTATGTGGAATAATTCTATCATTGTGAATATTCTTGATGATTTGGTTCAAGTTGTGCATGTTCAAATATCTATGTTTAATTTTTTTGTAATGCTTCTTTTGTTTATGCCACTTGCTCTAGAGTGGGTCGGTTAGTTCTTTTGGGATCAGCTTAATACCTTTGCTTCTAATAATTCTGAGCCATGGTGTGTTGGAGGTGATTTCAACATCATTTTCTAATGCTAGTGAAAGGTTAGGAGGTAATCATCCTAATATTAATGCTATGGAGGATTTCAACTCCAGGATTACTACTTGTGATTTACATGACATTGGTTTTTTTTGAGAATGCTTATACTTGGAGTAGAGGTAACTTGTGGCAAAGACTTGATAGAGTTTTATTTAATAATGATTGGATTGCTAATTTCCATATGTCTCACGTTGAGCATTTAAGTAGAACTGCTTCCGATTATGCCCCTTTACTTTTAGCTATCAATGCTAACAAAACTCATGTTCCTACTGGTTTAAATTACAGAATATGTGGTTAGCTCATCATGATTTCTTTAATGTTGTTCATAGTAATTAGCATGCCCCTATTTTCCCTAGTAGCAATATTTCGGGTATGGCTAAATTGTGGAACAAGCTTAGTAGGATGAAATAAGTGTTGAGATGGTGGAATAAATATGTCTTTAAAAATATTTTTTCTATTATTAAGAATGCTGAATATGAGGTGATGGAGCTTGAAAATGTCTATTTGCTTAACCCTGATGGTTCTAATCTCTCTGAGCTCAATAATGCTAAGATTAAACTCTTTACTTTACAAGAACAGGTAGAGATATATTAGCAACAGAAAGCTACTACTAAATTTACTGTTCAAGGTGACAGGAACACCAAGTTTTTTCATGCTATGGCTAACAAGATAAAAATTAGGAACCACATTTTTCACTACAGGAAAATCACTAATTTCCGGCGGCTGTCCGGCGGCCACTTTTCTGGCGGCTTTTCGTCACTTTTTCGGCCGTTTTTTCCGTCGGAATTTTCCGGCGGCTTTTAAAAATTTAAAGAAAAATGAATAAATTTTAAACTATTTAAATGATTTAACAAATAATTATTAAAAATTATATTAACTATTTAATTAATATTCATTTTAAAATTAATTAGTTAGTTAATTTTTATTTTATATTAAATATAAATTTTTATTTTAAATTAATTAGTTCAATTTTTTATAATTAAAAATTAATTAGTATTTTAATAAATTATGAAGTTATTAATTTATTTTAATGATAATACTTTATTTTAATTAATTTCTATTTATTATTAATTTTAATTATAATAATTTAGTTGAAGTAATTACTAATTTTAATTTTTCATTTATTATTAATTTTAATTAAATATAATTTTAGTTTTTAAAATAAATATTAATTTTTTGAAAGAATATAGTTTAAATAAAAAATATTCAGCATTTTATCATATTTTGCCTTGCAGCAAAATGGTAAGAGTTTAACATGAATCACAATTTTCAGGTGGACAGAGTTCGAATCCCACCATGCGCACGGGCAGGCGTCCGGGCAGGCTTCGGTCAGCGCGGGAATGCAGCGGGCAGCGCGAGATTGAGTCCGGGCAGTCGGGCAGATCGGGCGGGGCGGGAATTTCGCGGGCAGCCCGGGATTGAGTCCGGGCAGGCGGGCAGAGCTCCTGAGCAGGCGGGCATAAATTTTTTTTTTTTAATTTGACCAGTGATTTAAGACCGCCGGTTAGCCGCTGGAATAAATTACCGCCGAAAAAAGCCACCGGAATTTATTTTCCTACGCCATTTTTACCGACGGTATTTTAACCGCCGGAAAATTAAAAAACTGTCGGAAAAGGCTCACTTTCCGCCGGAAAAGGCCGCCGAAAATGGGTGATTTTCCTGTAGTGTTTAAAATCCTAAGTAATGATGGTAGGGTCTTGGAGGATGAGGATTCTATTTTAAATTCTTGGGTGGATCATTTTAGAAATATTTTCAACAGAGATCTCCAACCGTCCCCTATTGTTAATCCTCATATTGTTCCTTGTTGTATTACGGATAATGATAATTTCCAGCTGACTCTAGCTCTCTCTGTCGGAGGAGGAAGTTTGGAAGATTATGTAGGAGATGAATGGTGATTCTGTTGCTGTTCCTGATGGATTTACTACTAAGTTTTTTGTTAAGACTTGGCACATTACCAAGTTGGATATTATGGATGCTATCTCTGATTTTTTTCCTGGTAAACCTTACATCAAAATTTTCTCTTATACTAATTTTGTCTTAATTCCTAAAAAGGATATTACCAATAACTGGAATAATTTTAGACCTATTAGTTTATGTTCTTTTTTCAATAAGCTTATTTCTAAAACTATTGCTACTAGACTTGTTAATATCTTACCTAGAATTATTTCCCAGAACCAAACTGGCTTTGTGAAAGGTAGGAGCATTTTTGACAATATTCTGCTTGCTCAAGAAATTATACATGATATCAATGCTAAAGTTAAAGGTGGGAATATTATTTTTAAATTGGACATTACTAAGGCCTATGATAACTTGTGTTGGAATTTTTTATACAAAGTGCTTGCATTATTTGGTTTTAGTCATGATTTTATTTCTTTGATTAAAAAAAGTCTGTTATCATTAATGGTAGGAGTAATGGTTTTTTTAAATCTAACCAAGGCTTGTGTCAAGGTGATCATTTATCCCCTGCTTTGTTCATTATTACTGTTGACTATTTGTCCAGGGGTTTGGAGGAACTTTATAAAAGGCATCCTAAGCTTTTTTATTGTACTATGGGTGGTATCCCTATTACTCAGCTTAATTTTGCTGATAATTTTATCATTTTCACTAATAGTTCTTTGAATAATATAAAATTTCTTATCAAGCATTTAAATGACTTTCAGAATATGAGTGGGCTTTCGATTAACAAGAACAAAAGCAATTTTATTATTTTGAATTCTGCTAATCAAGGGAGAATTAATGATATCAAAAGGATATGTGGGTTTAACTACTCCTCTCTACCTATTATGTACTTGGGTACCCCGATTTTTAAAGGAAGGAAAAAAAGTTTGATTTTTGAGGATATGTTCACGGTTTTTCAAAACAAAATAGCCAATTGGTCCTCTAATTTTCTTTCTTTTGGTAGTAGATTTGTGCTTATTAAACATGTGTTAAACTCTATCCCCATTTTCATTTTTCACACTCTTAACCCTGCTCCTATTTGCCTTAGATTTGAAAGATTGATCAAAAAATTTTTTTGGGGGGCTAAGAAAAATAATTCCTATATTTTTTGGTCTTCTTGGTATAAAATGTGTGGCCATTTAAATGAAGGTGGTTTAGGTTGTAAGAATATTTTGGACATGGTTAGGGCTTTTTCTCATAAATTATGGTTTTCTTTTAGAGCTAAAATTAGTTTATGGGCTCAATTCATGCACGTTAAGTACTGCAAAGAGGTGCATCCCACTTTATGCATTTTCAAAAAAATTGATTCTTTTGTTTGGAAACGTTTATGCAATATTAGCTAGGAAGTGGATCAATTTATCTAATGGGGCTTGGGTAAAGGTGATGTCTTTTACTGGCAAGACAACTTGTTAGGTAAGGGCTCTATTGATAGTATGCTCTATTCTCATACTTTAATTTCTACTAAGGTCCACCACTACATTGAGAACGGTAATTGGAATGTCAATAAACTTTGTGATATTTTATCTGATGAGATTTTGAATCTAGCTTTGAGCATTCCTTTGCATATTATTGATAATGATCATATTCTTTTTAATAGTTCTACTAATGATCTTTTTAAAGTTAAAAATGTGTGGGATATGTTTAGAAGTAAGGTTCTATTTGGCATAACAATATTCCTATGTCTTACTATATTCTTGCTTGGAGATGTATTAAAGGTTATTTGCTGGTGGATTCTCATCTTTGGAGTAAAGGTTTTTATCTTCCCTCTAAATGCCATTGTTGTTTTAATATTGAAAGTATTGATCATATTTTTCTCAATGGTATTATTGCTCAAAAGGTTTGGAGGTACTTTGCCATAATTGTTAACAAACCTTTTTATGTGTCTGTTAGTAATGCTCGGTCCTTTTTGAAAGATTGGATGACTACTTCTAAAGGTCATGTTCTTAATTTGTTACCTATTCTTATTTTGTGGTTTCTTTGGAAGGTGCGGAATGAAGCTAAACATAATGGTGTTAAAATTGATGCCAAGATTATTATTTCTATTATTAATAACAAATTGCTTCAACAGCTTGCTGTTAAACTTATTTCGAGTAAGAATTTCAAGAATTGTGAATTTTTGGGTGTTAGTTTGGGTATTCCTATATATGCTGAGGACTTGGTTAGAATTGAAAGGGTTATCAGATGGTTTAAAGCTCTACCTCCTTCTTTGAAACTTAATATTGATGGTTCTGTTGTTATTTCTTTTGCGGGTTTTGGGGGTATTATTCGTGACAGTGTTGACTAAGTGATTGTGGCTTATGCGGGCCCTTTATCTCCGTGTAAGGTCATTTTTGCTAAGCTGGTGTGTTTACTTAAAGGTCTTTACATTTATTACAATAGAAGCTTTGTTAAGATTGAGATTGAGGTGGATGCATTACTTTTAATTCAAATTATTAAAAATGAGGATGTGTTTTGTCCTCAGTTCTTTTATATTATTAGGAAAATTTGTATGGCCCTCTATACTCTCAATTATACGATTAAGCATTTCTTTAGGGAGGGTAATGCTTGTGCTGATTGCCTGGCCAAGCTTGGTAGTATGTTGGAGGAGGATATGAAATTTGGTATTGATAATTTGCCTCACATTTTGAAGGGGCTGGTTAAACTGGACAAGATTGGTTTGCCTTATATCAGATCTGGCTGATTCTTTTGCTGGTGGTGCTGGTTGTGGTATTTCTCTTTTGTGCTGTGTGGTCAACTGTGTTCTCTGGGGTGATTTTGTTTTTATGAGTATTATTTTTGAGTTTTTTGGGCATTGGCAGTTTTATAACTTCAGTTGGTTAAGTAATTCTGGGGAAGTCTTGGCATTATTTTAACACTGGTATGGACATTAATTTACCTGCTATTTTAAGTTTATTTTCGTCTATCTACTGTTGGATGCTAGACGTTGGCCCTAGTTTTCTATATTTGTGGAGCTGGATTTTGGCTGATTTTATGATTTCTTTCAAGTTCTAGTTTATTAGTTTTATTTGCCGGCTCACTGGGGGTTCTTTTCTGCTTTAGTTGATGTGGGAGCTCATTGAGTGGTTTCTATATCTCCGGCAGGTTTTGGGTATTTTTTTACTTTTGCTTATATTTTATATTAGTTCTTGTGTTATCTGGATTTATGATAGTGATTCGAATTTTCTTTTCTATAAGAATGAGATTTATACGAGGTATAGTTGTCCTGATTTGGTGAATGTGAGGGAGAAGAGTTATCAGGTGATCAATTGGGATGGTTGGAGTATGCTAAGTCTGACTTCTGCTAGTAGTGACAGATGGTACATCAGGCAGAATAGTGCTTATTTTTACTATTTTATTTACTATATGTCTAACATTTCTTTTTGGAGAATTCCTTGCAGGGAAAATTTTTCTTTTCTGTTTTGGAGCTTCAATGATCGCAAGGTATTCTTGTTTTGGCTTTTTCATTGCTACTTCAGTTTTTATCAACTTTTTTACAGGAAGAATGTAATGAAATGGATTAATATGCTCTTCCTTTTTTGGGTGCTGTCTACTCACAGCCCGAGAGTTTATTAATGTCTTTTTTGTAATCTTAAAAAAAAGAACCACCGGCTCTTAGGTTTTTTTTTGTAGCTCTTTTGAGCATTAGCGAGCTGGAGGATCCTTCTAAGAATTTTGTAACCGATTTTTGGATATTAATGCGTAGGCCCCACAGTGGGTTTTAACCCAAAAACAAAAGAGGCTTGACTAAGCAAAACTCCTTGAGCCAACTTAGTTTGGACTTGAAGAGTTGGCCAACATGTACAGGCACATTCAAACTTCAATTAAGTTAATCATTTCAGACATTAAGTTCACCTCTTTAAGCTTTTGTTGTTGACATATATATTAGAATGATAAATTTGGGATAATTTTCTCGCTGAAAGATCCTATTTTGTTACAAATGTATCACTCAAAAAAAGAATTTTAATAAGCTCAAATCGAAATTCATTACAAAAATAGTTGTCTTAAGATCACATAACAAATTCACTTGGTCAAAACATTTCTTACTTATCACACTCACATTTCATTCATATTTTCTTACCAACACAAAATGATTACTTACTCAATGAATTTAGTCATATTTAATTCTAACATCTTCACTTGAGTGATGATTGTTGTGTTTTGGAATATTCATTGCAGTAGAGAAATATATAGTTTAATGTCATAATTTTATATGAATTCCAACACACAGACATATATGAAATAGGAAAGTAGCATTCATAAGTGACAATAGCATTTTTACGTGGAAACCCATGAATAGGGGGAAAAACCACGGGGTCTGCCCCATTTTAAATGAATCAATTAGTGTTTGCAATTAATGACAAATGAGGTCCTTCCTTGGGGGGAGGGGGAGGATTTGTCTTGATGAAGTTAATAATAATCCTATAGAATGCTATACATGGTGGGATCAAAGTTGGAAGAATCAGTGTTGGCATGTTCGTTTGGTCGACAGGACCATTGTCGATGAATGATATAGCATAAAAGGATTGGAGTCAATGAGCAAAAGGTCAGAATGATCGTAGTAGGGCAATAGTGGTCAAAAGCTGTAGTCTTCGGGCGAAGGAGGTCAAAGAGATCGTAGTCGGCTGACCATGCTTGGAAGAATTATAATCGTTGGACGACGGTGGTTGAAAGGACCGTAGTCATCTGGCAATGGTGGTCGAAGGATTATAGTCGGTGAGTGACACATGACAGAAATATCGTAGTCTAGCAAAAAAGGTTGGAAGGATGGTAGTAAGCGGGCGGCGGAGGTCAGAAGGACTATTATCTAGCAACTGAGGTTTGAAAGGACTATAGTCGGCAGACGACGAAAGTCGAAAAGTCTATAGTCGGGTAATGATTGTCGGGAGAAAATCCAACGATAATCGGTGGACGGGAGTAAGTCTAATAATAATTGGTGGTCGGGCGGAATTTTGGCAATGGTTAGTAGTTGGGTGTAAATCCGTCAATAGTTGGTTGCCGGGCGGAAGTTCGGCGAAAGTCTGACGATAGTTGGTGGCCGGGCCTAAATTTGACAATAGCTGTTGGTCAGGCGGAAGTGTGACAATAATCGGTGGCCGGGTGTAAGTCTGACAACTATCGATGGCCGAGCATAAGTCTGATGACTATTGATGGCTAGGCGTAAGTCTGACGACTATTGAGGGCGTGGCGATGGTCAAGGAGGAACTTGGTGGCAAGAGAGAACTTAGATATATTTCTCTTTCTCTTCTCTCTTCTTTCTCTTCCTTCCTCCCAATCTTCATCCATCCTTACTTCCTTCACCTTCATGTGCAGAATGAGGGGCTATTTATAGTTTTTTGAAAATGGCATGGATAGTAAATAGGGGGGAGATTAGGGTACGTTGGGAGTGTTTTGAATGGATGGCCGATATCGACTCTTTTGATCGTGAACCATTTATCGAGTATTTGATTGTTGTAATGGTGTGACAATCTTAGGCTCGTTGGATTCGTTTTGTCGAGCTGCTCAAATTGACTATATGCATATCACATTTGAAAATCATTTGATCATCCAATTTATAATTTTAACCTTATAAATGAGCTTTGGGTCTTCAATTTGGACCCATTCGAGCTCGTACTAGCTCGAATTTGATGTCATTGGGTTCGTCTATTTGAGATGTTTAATTAGTTTGACTATAAGTTTGCTGAAATTAGATTTTTGATGGTTCCAAATTTAATTTCAAAAGTTTTCAACTTAATTTTGCCTCGAGATTCATGCCCGATTAAGATAAATTTTTGATGATATATCAGTTGTCACTCTATTTTCAGATGTTGAAGATCAATAAGTCTGAAAATAATGCTTAACTTGTTCATGTTATACAAACAGTACTGCTTCCAAAACAACTAAAGTTTTTTTGGACAGCTTTTTTATTATTTTTAAAGTAGTTTTTTAATACAAAATTTTTTATTAAAAAAAAAAGTTTACATAAATTTATTTAAAAAAAAAAAAAAACTGTAACAAACAAAACTTAATTATGCATCTGCCGAGGATGCTCCTCAAGTTTTGAAAACACTATAATTGCATAATGTTTTTGTAAACTAAAGTTTTAACACTAATTAAGCTCAGATACATTTTAGTCGTAAAATTATTAAAAATGTTTAGCTAAGCCCTACATTTTCTAATCTTCATTCTACATATTGGAGTCCAGCTGACAACCATTAATAAAATAATCACTATCAGCAAACGTGGAATGCAGCTACTAACTAATCTTCAATCCTCTTTATTTATATTTGACTTTATGCCTTGTTTTTAATAACTAATATATTTGTGATGATTTATATCATTAGAAAAAGAAATTAAAAAAATAGAAGGAAATTTTTATCGTAGTTTATATTGAGTTGAGAACAGGGGTGTCGACAAGTCGAGTCGAGCTCGACTTGTGAGTCAAATCCCGACCTCAAAATCAAGTCGAGCTCAAAATATGAGCTTGAGCTCAGCTCGTGACACTGAAAATGATATAGTTCTTCCGCCTTCTCCCATGCTTCTGCAATTCGCCTTCGCTAGCACCACTACGGACTACAGTCGACCTTCGCACCTGCTGACGAGCCGCTCGACTAGTAAACAGGTCGACCATCACCCGAGCTCTAACTTGAACTTTAATCCAACGAGCTTAAAATTCTACTTGAGCTCGAGCTAAAAACTTAAAAACTCGATCCTATCACTTACACTGTTAGCTGAGATTTATAAGTTTTTTTTTTTTTTTTCTTTTTTTAATGTAAATGTTAATGCAAAAATACCATAATGTCTTCTATAGCAATTTCTTAGTTGCAGAACTTTTTTAAAGTTTGTCAACTAAATTAACCAGCGAACATCTGGCAAAACAATTCGCTGGTTTTTTCTTTCTGCGCAGTATTTCTAATTTGCCGCAGAACCAACTTCATTGTAAGCTTTTTGTTCTTCTGCCCCTCTTTATCATATCAACAAGGCGGCTCCTGGCTTCTGCCTTGTAGCCTTCTCTCTCTCTCTCTCTCTCTCTCTCTCTCTCTCTCTCTCTCTCTCTCTCTCTCTCTCTCTCTCTCTCTCTCTCTCTCTCTCTCTCTCTCTCTCTCTCTCTCTCTCTCTCCATTTTCTTCTCTAATTGATCAAAAATAGATATTTAAGACATCATTAATGCTTGTTTGGATACAATGAAACAGAGAGAAATTAAATAAATTAGAAGTTTTATAATCTAAGATAATTTTTGATTGGCAGCTAGGCTTTGACATATGATTAACAGCTTACTCTAGTGGCGCTCGTGAGCAGGCTACGAAGCTTTGCAAGGTAAGCGTTGAAACTCTCCCGGCGGCGGCGGTCGACCTCACTGTGGCTCTTCGACGCGGAGAAGGCCTGAGCGGCTGCGCTTTACTTTCCTCTTATGCCATCTCTCTCATGTCTATTATAAGGGTTGAACCGCAAGTATAATTACAATTGTAGTAGCAAGGTTTAGGCTTGCGGAGCAGTCGAGAGGAGAGAGAAGCACTGAAAGGAGAGAGGAGTAGTCGGGTCAAGGCCCACGTTCTGCGACCTCTCACATATTTGCCTTTCTGCTTCTGTCTCTGCTTTCCACTTCCACGCCTCGCTACCTGCTTTCTCCAAAACCACGTAATGATTGTGTCTTGGAATACACTCTACGTCTCTCTCGCTCTATCACTATCTCTTGGGTTTCTGCAGTGGGTATTCTCGTGTTGATATGTACAGTGATCCTTTCCCTCCCTACTAAGGAAAAATGCGTCTGGGTGAGGAAAAATTATTAGGTGTGTAGTGTGCACCGTCCACATAAATATGGATACCTAGCGGTACCCAGCGGTATTCAACGGTACCTAGTGCCGGTACCTAGCGCGGAATAAGGCTTGTGCGGACGGTTCTTCCCGTCCGCACTCCACAGCTAATAACCTCTCGTGGGTGAGAGAGGGCGAATTATCACGTCCGGTCATCCGGACATTCGGACATCCAATTCAGACGTGCCGTGTCACCCAAATACATCGGGATCCGATGTATTTTGGTGACGTGGCGCATCTGGATTGATGTCCGGACATAGGACACGTAATAATTTAAAAATATTGTTTATATATTTAATACTTAAATTTTTAATATTTTTTACCAACCACTTATAGATCAAATATGAGTGCAAGAAATGAAATATTAAAATTTATAAGATGATATGGGAGATATGAAAGAAATATAAGAATGATATATTTAGTATTATTCTACGAGTGAGAATGCCATTCTTATTCAAGTAGTTGTTAAAATAACTTGATTAAATAATAAGAAATCACTTACAAAAAAGAATTGAAAGATAGTTTTTAAATATTTTTTATTGACTTTATACAAAAAACATTAAATTCTAATATATTTCAAACACATTTTATACTAATATTTTTAAATAAACAAACAAATTAGTAGAGCCAAGACTAATTCAAGCTTGCTTGTTAGCTTGTCGGGTTTTGATCACGAGTCTTTTATTGAATTCAGTTTGAGTCACTCACGAGTCAGCATATTTAATTACACGTCTATGAGATCACCTGTAATAAGAACGCGAGAGAAGTGGGGGGTGAAGATGATGAGCTCAGTACCACGCTTGGCTGACGTAGGTGATATGAATTATCTCAGTTCATTGAGACCTCCATTTGCAGCTGTGTGCTTAAGGATATTTAGTGCTACACTCTTCAGATCTAATTTTATTTAAATAATGAGTTTATCTCATTTTATTATATAATTAAATGTAGTTAGAAATTAATGTGAAGTTAAGAATTTTATTTTTCACACTTAGAATAATGAAAAATAAATGAATCATATTCAATTTACTTATTATAATATTTTAAAAAAATAACATTTAATTAAGATAAATAAATGTTTTAATTGTTTTTACACTAATATAGTTATTCATTAAAATTCAATCAATTTTTTTATTGCAAGTGTTTGCATATATAAACAATATTATGTAAAAAATTATATAAAAATCAATAAAAATGTCTACTTATACATTTTTTAAATATTTTTAATTTAAAAAATAAATGATAGATATGAGTTTAATAAATGAATATAAATTGAAGATTTAATAAACTTATTGAATTGTTTGCGATGATAATTTCAGTGTCTCATATTGTTGTTGTGGTGGTGTGGATGAGTGGATGATGAGAAGATTTTTGGAGTGTTGATGGTGATGTTGGGCAATAGTAAGGTGTCAAAAAAGAAAGTGTTCGAGAGGTGCGATGTTTTAGGTAATTAATTGCAAAGGCTAGGGAAGGTGTAAAGATTGGAAATATTTTTCTTAGGATTTCGTGGTGTGTTTGAAAGGTGTTGTGGAGGTTTAGGGTGGTTGGCTAATTAAGCATATAGAGGCTATAAAAATATTGATGGGGGATGTTTAGATAGATTAGAGAGAGGACGAGGGTGAAGGTGGTCAAGAGCGTTCCAAAATAGAGAGCTCATTTTGCATATGATCAAATCTTTAGAACATAAAAATATGTTGTAAAGAGTGTTAGGAGGTTTGGGAGATGAAGAAAATAACTATTAAATGTTGACATCTTTTTTTGCTTAGAGCTTGCCTAGCCATAGTTTAGATTAACCTTAATATGCCTACTATTGCTTAGGCTAATTATGACATCTTATTAGGACTCATGGGATCTCCTTAGAATCTCTTAGACCCCTTAGGACCTTAAGAGAATCCAAATGACTTAATTATACCTACTTGGATCCTATTACTCTAACCCTTGGGACCCCTATCCTACTTTAACCCATTAGACTTAAGCTAAACACTACTTATAATGTCCCTTAAATTTTTATAAGATATATTTTGATCTACAATAGTCAAATAATATTTTAAGAGTCATTATAAATCTAATTTGTAAATCATATTCGTCATAATATTGATATTATTGTGCTTTAATTATAATAATTTTCATCTAATTTTATGGGTACTGCTCATATTAAAATAAGAAGTTTCTTATTTAATTACAATTTCTTAAATATTGACACATTACCTAAGTGGGTTTATTGAGACTGTTAGATGTCACTTTTACAAACCAATTTTACCAGAGCCTTCTAGACATACAAGGCTATTTTATGAATATTTTTTTAAAATAATTTTTAGTGCTCCAAATTTAAAAATAAAAAAGAATTTATAAATATTTGAAGCTTAAAATCTAAATAATTGGCATAGTTTTCAATGTGTCCTTAATATATTTTATTTTAAAATCCTTACCTACTTACAAAACTTATCAAATGCCATTTCAATTTAATTTTTTACCAAAGAGAGAGGAGAAGAGAGGAAATTAAAGAAGAAAAGAGAGCGGAAGGAGAGAGGAAGCTAGGGTTTGAGGGTCGTAAAACTATTATTTTTTTAATCGATCCAGTTAAAAAAATTGTTCGTCTCAAAGTAGGATACTGTTACACTACCTTTTATTTCAGTTATTTAACTTATTTTATGTTTTCTAAGATTTAATTTGGTCAAAATTTATAAAAATGATGTGATGTCTCCATTTTTTTATAAACTTTTAGAGTGTAGCATTTAATATGTTATATTTTTAATCATTTTACATATATTGACATGAATATACTAAATTTCATTTGGATATTTTTGTATTTTGGAGGAAATGCTCTAATTTAAAATTTTTAGATAAATAAATAATTGTTAAAATCACATAATACAAGTATATGGCATGCATACTTACTATAATTCATCCGTTGTGATTATATATATGTAAAAATGAGTATACTAATCTTTCATATGAATGTCAATAATCATGATTTATATAACATTTTATATGTAATAGACTAATGCAATGAGCTAAACATTGGGCATAGTATCACTAGTTTACTATATTATATATATTATAAAATATATGTCTAAGAAAGGCTGGTCATAACTTATTGACTAATTTAGATTGGCTGGAGACATATTATCATGTACAAGAAGGTGGGCTGATGAGTTTTCTTTTAAAATAAGGATTGCAGTGTAATCTTAAATGACATGAAAAATGAAAGCATAAGGAGACAAATTAATATGATATAATACACCAAAAAGTATAAAGTGGTGACTTGTGACATAAATGCCCCCTGACCTATATGACTTTTGATGTGATTGATTTTCAGAAAAATAATTGATATGATTGAGATTGATTTCTATAGACTTTGCCTATAAGACTAGATATGAAAAAAATCATATAAATAGCTATACACTTTATCTTATATATATATATATATGAAAACTTACATAATAAATGATTTGCATATTTTTTTTTATTTTTAAGGGGAAACCCACAAAAGCGGCTTACACATTAATAAAATAAATAAAGTACGAAGTCCTTAAGGGGAACTCAATCTCACTACTGCTCCAGGAGCTACAAAAATAAAGAAAAAAGAAACCTAGGAGCTCGAATTCCCCACTAAAGAAAAAAACATAGTAACCTAAGAACATGCTATGGTGCATAAGAAAAAGCACCCAAAAAAAGGAGTAAGCAAAAAACAACCAAAAAACTCCCAGCAAAAGGTCCCCAAAGAAATCTTCCCATCAATAGCCCAATCCTGCAAAAAACAAAAGATAGAAAAAAGAACCATATCAGCAAATATAATAAGTAAGGTTCCTAGATAAAGTAATAGGAACACCCCAAAAAGGATACATTCGAATAGGAGGAGACCAGCAGAACTTCAAAATAGCTCAAATAGCAGAGACAAACTGCAGCCAAACAGGCTAACTATCATAGCTTCCAACCTGATTATCATACTCATTATACCAAAAAAAACCAAATAATCCAGCCAACCTGCATAAAGGCCAAGACCCCAGCAAACCAAAGTCCTCTAGCAAACCAACATAGCACCCAACATGCAAGTAACCCCGCAAACACAGAGACGGACAAAGAAACCACCAAATAATCAACACCCAAAAGACCTGGGACAACAACCGAGAAAGAATCAGGGTAGACACCACATCCCACCAATAAACCACAGCCCAAACCAATAAAAAATGAATCACAAGAACATGCAAAAATAAAAGATATATAAAAGAACAAGAGCAGCAAATATAACAAATAAGGTTCCTAGCCAAAGTAACAGGAACACCCCAAAAAGGATACAACTGAATGGGAGGGGACCAGCACAGTTTTATAATAGCCCAAACAACTGAGACAAAGAGCAGCCAAACAGGCCACCTATCACAGCTCCCAACCTAATTATCATGCTCATCAAACACAATAAAACCCAATAATCCACCCAACCTACATAATGGCCAAGATCCCAACAATCCAAAGTTCTCCATCAAACCAACATAGCACCCAACATACCAGTAACCCCGCAGAAACATAGATGGACAAAGAAACCACCGACTAATCCACATCAAGAATACCTGGGACATCAACTGAGAGAAAAAGGTAGACACCCAAGAAAGACACCGCAACCCACCAAAAGACCAGAACATAAACACCACACAGCCACCCCCAACAAATCGAAAATAAACCCCAAGCCAACAACCAAGCACAGTAGTAAAGGCCACCAGAGAGAAGAAATGGATCACAGACAACATAACAGCAAGAAAACCAGAAAGATTAACGCTTAACATAGGGAAAACAAATTTGATCCAATCTAACCAGACCTTTAATTGGGATAGGCAATTGACTAAGGGAAAACTCAGTCATATTTGGACAGTTATAGCCCAACTTAGCCAAAGCCTAAGCATAAGCATTGCCCTCATCCACAATAGTCGAAATAGAGCTGTTAAGGGAAGCCAGTAACTCCCTAATACTCCTTCTCATGTAAAAAAGGGAATAGGAACAAATGCCATCCTCCACATTAAGAAGAGAATTTAACTCAAAATAAGTGGAAAACTCCATGACAATATTATTAAGGTAAAGATTATCACAAAGATTTAAACAATGGAGCATCGCAGTTAAAATGCCACCCATTCTATCACCACCATTCATGTTGCCAGCAAACCCCAAAATAAAAACACCATTATGATCTCTAATGAGACCACCAACACAGGTATTGTTCCCCACTAAAATACTATCAACATTCAACTTGATTGAATTAGAAATAGGCTTACACCAATTAATACTTCTAAACTCCACTAGGGAGTTAGTCTCCTCCAACTTAATACCGAAAGCCTCAAGAGTAAAAATAAAGTTCTTGAAATTCTTCAACAAAAATAAATTGGCATAAAAAAGATCCTTAACCTTATCCTTAACTTCCTAAATGATTCTCTGATGATTCATAGCATTCCCATTGAAACAGGAATCATTTTTCTCCAGCCAAAGGAACCACAAAATCAAAGCAGGGATCACATTCCGCACATGACCTCTATTCCTCACAAGCCAACCATCAAGCAAGTTTTAAATAGACATGTTAGGATTATAAAAACTAAAAAGAAATAAATCCTAAAAAAAACACCAAACCTTCATTGCAATGGGCCAAGAGATGAAAACGTGATGCATATTATCTACATGGTAGCAACATTGACATTTAGAATGAAGAATAAAGCCTCTTTTCCTCAACATCTCATCAGTAGGAATGTACTTGTGGAGAATTCTCAAAATAAACACAGAGATCATAGAGGGAATACTTTTATGCCATATCATTTTAAAAAGCTTAGAAGAATCATTTTTACTTTTTAAACAATGCCAAGCATCCTTCGTTCTAAATAAACCGCCTTTAGAAAAAGTACAAAGCAAAACATTGTTTGAATTAAAATTAAGGGGAATCTTAAGAATCATCTAAATAGTAGAAACAGGAAGAATATCAGAAAGCTTCTCCAAATCCTACCCATTAGCAAAAAAGAAAAAAAATTAACCTTCACAGTATCAATAGAGAAAGTGTTAAATAAAGAATCTAGCGACTGTCCATTAATCCAACGATCTTGCCAAAAGGAAATATTACCCGCTCTAAGACCCCAAACTAAAAAGGGTTCCACTTTCCATTTAACCAAACAAAGCCTACGCCACACCTTAGACTGGCCTTTAGAGTAATAGCACTTGGAAGGATGAATCCCCCCACAATACTTGGCCCTCATAAACTTAGACAAAAGACTAACGTTAGACCTAAAATTAAACCACAATTCAAAGGAAAATGCAGTGACCAAATCAACCATAGTCTTACAACCAAGAGCTACGAAAATAAAGAAATAAAGTACAAAGTCTTTAAGGGGAACTCAATCTCACTATTGCTCCAGGAGCTATAAAAATAAAGAAAAAAAAACCTTGGAGCTCGAGTTCCCCACTAAAGAAAAAAACATAGTAACCTAAGAACATGCTACAGTGCTTAAGAAAAAGCAACCAAAAAATGGGAGTAAGCAAAAAATAACCAAAAAACTCCCAGCAAAAGGTCCACAAAGAAATCTTCCCATCAATAGCCCAATCCTGCAAAAACAAAAGATAGAAAAAAGAACCATATCAGCAAATATAACAAGTAAGGTTCTTAGACAAAGTAATAGGACACCCCAAAAAGGATACATTCAAATAGGAGGAGACCAACACAACTTCAAAATAGCTCAAATAGCAGAGACAAAATGCAGCCAAACAGGCTAACTATCATAGCTTCTAACATAATTATCATACTCATTATACCCAAAAAAACCCAATAATCCAGCCAACCTGCATAAAGGCCAAGACCCCAGCAAACCAAAGTCCTCTAGCAAACCAACATAGCACCCAACATGCCAGTAACCCCGCAGACAAAGAGACGAACAAAGAAAGTACCAAATAATCCACACCCAGCAGACCTGAGACAGTAACCGAGAAAGAATCAGGGTAGACACCACATCCCACCAATAAACTACAGCCCAAACCAATAAAAAATGAACCACAAGAACATGCAAAAATAAAAGATAAACAAAAAAACAATAGCAGCAAATATAACAAATATGGTTCCTAGCCAAAGTAACAGGAACACCCCAAAAAGGAAACAACCGAATGGGAGGGGACCAGCATAGTTTTATAATAGCCCAAATAGCTGAGACAAAGAGCAACCAAACAGGCCACCTATCACAGCTCCCAACCTGATTATCATGCTCATCAAACACAATAAAACCCAATAATCCACCCAACCTACATATAGGCTAAGACCCTAACAATCCAAAGTTCTCCATCAAACCAACATAGCACCCAACATACCAGTAACCCCGCAAAAACATAGATGGACAAAGAAACCATCGACTAATCCAAATCCAGAATACCTGGGACAACAACTGAGAGAAAAGGCAGACACCCAGGAAAGACACCGCAACCCACCAAAAGACCAGAACATATACACCACACAACCACACCCAACAAATCGAAAATAAACCCCAAGCCAACAACCAAGCACAACAGTAAAGGACACCAGAGAGAAGAAATGGACCACAGACAACAGAACAGCCATAAAACCAGAAAGATTAATGCTTAACATAGGGAAAACAAATTTGATCCAATCTAATCAGACCTTTAATTGGGATAGGCAATTGACTAAGGGAAAACTCAGTCATATTTGGACAGTTAAAACCCAACTTAGCCAAAGCCTGAGCATAAGCATTGCCCTCATCCACAATAGTCGAAAAAGAGCAGTTAGGGGAAGCCAGTAACTCCCTAATACTCCTCCTCATGTAAAAAAGGGAATTATAACAAATGCCATCCTCCACATTAAGAAGAGAGTTTAACTCAAAATAAGAGGAAAACTCCAGGATAATATTATTAAGGTAAAGATTATCACAAAGTTTTAAACCATGGATCATCACAGTTAAAATGCCACCCATTCTATCACCACCATTCATGTTGCCAGCAAACCCCAAAATAAAAACACCATTATGATCTCTAATGAGACCACCAACACACGCATTGTTCCCCACTAAAATACTATCAACATTCAACTTGATGGAATTAGCAATAGGCTTACACCAATTAACACTTCTAAACTCCACTAGGGAGTTAGTCAGCTCCAACTTAATACCGAAAGCCTCAAGAGTAAAAATAAAGTTCTTGAAATTCTTCAACAAAAGTAAATTGGCATAAAAATGATCCTTAACCTTATCCTTAACTTTCTGAATGATTCTCTGATGATTCATAGCATTCCCATTGAAAAAGGAATCATTTCTCTCCAGCCAAAGGAACCTCAAAATCAGAGCAGGGATCTCATTCCGCACATGACCTATATTCCTCACAAGCCAACCATCAAGCAAGTTTTGAATAGACATATTAGGATTATAAAAATTAAAAAGAAATAAGTCCTAAAAAAAACACCAAACCTTCACAGCAATGGGCCAAGAGTTGAAAACGCGATGCATATTATCTACATGGTAGCAACATTGACATTTAGAAGGAAGAATAAAGCTTCTTTCCTCAACATCTCATAAGTAGGAATGTATTTGTAGAGAATTCTCCAAATAAACACAGAGATCGTAGAGGGAATACTTTTATGCCATATCATTTTAAAAAGCCTAGAAGAATCATTTTTACTTCTTAAACAATGCCAAGCATCCTTCTTTCTAAATAAACTGCCTTTAGAAAAAGTACAAAGCAAAACATTGTTTGAATTAAAATTATGGGGAATCTTAAGAATCATCTGAATAGTAGAAACAGGAAGAATATCAGAAAGCTTCTCCAAATCCCTCCCATTAGAAAAAAAGAAAAAAATTAACCTTCACAGTATCAATAGAGAAGTGTTAAATAAAGAATCTAGTGACTGGCCATTAATCCAACGATCTTGCCAAAAGGAAATATTACCCACTTTAAGACCCCAAACTAAAGAGGGTTCCACTTTCCATTTAACCAAACAAAGCCTATGCCACACCTTAGACTGTCCTTTAGAGTAATAGCACTTGGAAGGATGAATCCCTCCACAATACTTGGCCCTCATAAACTTAGACCAAAGACTAGCGTTAGACCTAAAATTGAACCACAATTTAAAGGAAAACGCAGTAACAAAATCAACCATAGTCTTACACCCAAGAGCCCCTTCTTGAAAAGTCCCACAATAATTAGCCCAAGAAGACCAATGAATCTTAGAGGTATTACCCGTCCCCTTCCAAAAAAATTTATTAAAAATTCTATCAATTCTATTGCACACAACCTTGGGGGGAAGGGGGTTTGAAAGCTATAAACCGGAATAGAAGAGAGAACACTTTTAATGAGAACGAGACGTCCACCAAAGCTTAAAAAAATTGAATCCCACGAAGACAGTCTACTCTGCATAGTAGAAATAAGACCGTCAAAAAGAAAAGACATCTTTCTACCCTTATAAAGCAGGATACCCAAATATTTTAAAAGCAAATAAGCTTGAGTAAAGCCAGTAAGATTTTTAATATCCAAAACCCTGTTAGAGGGGACAATTTTAGCAATAATAAAATAACTCTTATTCTTATTAAAAGCAAGTCCACTAACAGATTCAAACCGATCAAAGAAGCTCAACATTTTACAAACCTTGTTCTTTGAAGCATTCTAAAACACAATAAAATCATCAGTAAAGCATAAGTGAGAAATATTAATGCCACCTAGAGTTTTATAATAAATACTAGGACATTTGGAAAATAGATCCAAAAGACCCCTAGACAGGTAATCCGCAGCAATGATAAAGATCGTAGGAGAAATGAGATCACCTTATCTCAGACCATGGGAACCTTTAAAGAAACCATGAATCTTACCATTCACAATAATAGAGAAAAAAGGATTCTCAATACATGATTTTATAAGAGAAATGAAAATATCATCAAAACTAAATAGTCTCAACATATTATAAATAAAACACTAGTTAATATTATCATAGGTTTTAGCAATATCCAATTTCAAAATCATATTACCACCTCTAACCTTCACATCCAAGTCATGACAAAGTTCCTGAGCTAGCAAAATATTATTAGCAATGACACGCTCTTTAACAAAGCCCATTTAGAAAGGAAAAACAAGTTTAGGCAAAAGTAAAGTAAGCCGATTCATCAAAATTTTGGACACTAATTTATAAAAATAGTGCACAAACTAATGGGTCTAAAATTTTTCCAAAAATTAACATCATTATTCTTCGGAATCAAGACAATCGAAGTAGAAGAGAAAAACTTTGGAATAGGAGAACCATTAAAGAAATCAACCACAACTGAAGAAACATCATTAGCAATAATGTGCCAAGATTTCTGAATTAACTTAGTAGTGAAACCATCAGGTCCCGCCACAAAATCCACATTCATGTCAAATAAGGTCGCTTTAATTTCATCAATAAGAGGGAAAGAGGATAAACCATAATTATCCTCTTAGGAAACAATGTTAGGTATAAACGAATGATCATCAATAATAGCAGAAGTAAAAGACTTGTTGAGATGTTTTTGAAAGAAATTAACAGCAAGATTAGCAATTTCATCATTATTTTCAGTAACAATACCATCATCCCGAGAAATTTTATGAATACTGTTAATAGCACGTTTCTTAATAACCAAAGTATGGAAATATCTAGTGTTATTATCACCTTCCACCAAGTGTTTGACCACAGCTTTCTGCTTCCAAAAAGTTTCTTCCTGAACTTGAAGGTTACACATAACCCCTTTGGCCCCATTTAAAAGAGCAAGGTTGGACTCCGATGGGTTCAACTGACAAAGATCCTCAAAGGAGTTAATCCTATCTTCAGCCATTAAAATATTGGAAAAAATATTCTTAAAAATGTTATGATTCCACCAGTTCTAGACAAGCTTTAACCTTTTCGGCTTAAGCCAGAGTTAAGTCATACCAGAAATAGAATCATCAGGAAAAAGAGGAGCATGCCAATTATTTTGAACAACCTCAGGAAAAGACTCATGATGTAACCACATGTTCTAAAATCTAAACTAAGAAGGCAAACCTGTAGTATTAAACTTAACTTTGATAAAAAGAGGGGAATAATCAGAAAGGGTGCGGCTAAGGTGATCCACCTTAGTCAAATTAGACGAGTTAATCCACACATTATTAAAATGAACTCTATCTAACTGTTGCCATAAATAGCCACGATGTCAAGTGAATTTATCACCAGAAAAACCAATGCCAATAAGATTGTAGGCTATAATATCCATGTCATTAAAATCTTCCATCGACTAATAAATAGGGAAAGAACCCCCAATGCGCTCAGACAGGTTAGTAATAGTATTGAAATCACCACCAACCAACCAAGGAAGGTTGCAAGCACTATGAAAATTCACAATTTGCTCCCACAAAGTTCTTCGAGAATAACGAGAAGAAGTAGCATAAACAAAAGAAGCACATCATTGGAAATTAGAACTTCTAATATTGCAATGTAAGACTTGAGGAAAATCTCCAATAATATCAATTCTAACAAAATCTTTCCAGAAAATCCAAATTTTGTTAGAAACATTAGACATAGCATGTTTAAAGCCCAAATATTTAGCAATACCCAAAATTTTATCCACATAAATAAGTGGTTCAAGAAAAAAAAGAATAGAAATATTATGAATACGGCAAAGGTTTTTAACTCTGAATTTTGAAGAAGGGCAACCAATACCCGTCACATTCCAAAAAATAGCGTTAAACATAAAAAAAACAATTAATGAGAAGTATGTGAACGAGTATTCCTAGGAGTCGATAAAATAACATTTTTAGGTTTCCTACCTCTCTTGCCACGAGTTTTAGAGAAGCTCAAATCATGATCTTCTCTAGCATAACATTTAGCCATTATGTCCACTTCAGTATCAGTAAAATCATCACAATGATAATAATCAGTTAAGAGAAACTCATTATTATTCAAAGAACCTTAAGCCTCCAAAGGGATCTTTTCGCCTTCTAAATAGAAAACACCATCTTCCGCCGTAGAAATGTTCCTTTCAAAACGAACACCACCATCCTTTTCACGAATAGATTGGGAAATATTAAGAGATAACTCTTCCTTCTATAAAGAAGGATCACTATTAACAATAACAAGCTCATTAACAATATTAGAATAATTAGCCTTTGAGGACTCAATGTCCTTGAGGTCAAGAACAACAATAAGATTATCAGAACTATCCATAGGCAAGGCATTTTGCCACTTTTCTTGTTCTAAAGGAGAAGGATTCTTTAAAGAGCAACCATCATCCTGAATACTCATAGGAGACAAATTATGAGCTAAATTAGAAGAAGAATCGGGAACATTATTGATAATCTCATTAATAATAGGGACATTAGAAATCATGTTAGGGTTAGGCACATTAGTAATAGAAACATTAGAAATAAAATTCTCTTTCAGTTCCCTATCCAAAGGAACCACGCCCACCTAATCACAGTTATGAAACACCATTTCCTTAGTACCAGAGACATTACCAACCTCTTTTTGAACGAAAGGCAAATCCTCCCTACCAAGATTAGCATTAGATTTTGAAGAAACTTTCTCCTTACGGAGGTTAGGATGTAACCGAAAACATTCATTAATCTCATGACCATGCATCTTACAATGGGAGCAAAAGATAGGTAAATTTTCAATCTCTACTTTTTGGAAATATCCATTCAATTCCGATCCAAGCCATATTTCATGAGGATGTTTTTTTAGAACATCAAGTTCTACTAACACATGCGCCACAGAAGGTTTAGATAAAGAAGCAGTAGCTTTATCAGTTTGTAAGGGTCTACCAAACACAGATGCCAGACCAAATAAAATATGTGTATTAAAGAAATGTAAGCAAAGATTAGTAAAAGCAATCCAAACAGGAGCAATGGGAGACTCCCCCCTCACATCAAAATCCGGTGACCATTTAAGCAACCTCATTTGACAGCCATTAATGTAATAAGAACTACGAGAAAAATGCGACTATAATCTAAATCGTTAGAAAATTGTATAGCAATGTGACGAGGATCCAACAAACCAACATTAAAAGATATAGATAATTTTAGAGCGAAAAAAAATTTTGAATCACATCAAGATTTGGCCGACGCAAAACAAATTTTTCAACAAGAGTGAAAGCAAACGGTGCAGCAAGCTGTGAAACCACAGAATCATCGAACAATAGGGCCGGACAACCTTTATACGAAGAGTGCATGAACCCTAGAAGCAGCAGCGGAAGAACCCGCCGACAGCACATCCTTGAAGGATCGGGTCTTACCAATCGGGACATAAGAAGCAACCGGGATGGACGACGTCGGAGACGTCATCCCCCCCCCCCCCCCCCCCCCCACACACACACACACACACACACACACACACACCGATCCCCCAACAGAAACACAAACCACCGAAAAAAAAAAGGCAACAAACAGGGAAGCACCGAAATAAAACCCTAGGAAAAGAGCAGAGAGAGGACCGAGTTTACTAGAAGACCAGTAGACGAGAAGAGATAGTCAAGATCGATTGGAGAAGACTGGTCGAAAAGCTCTTGTAGAAGGGAGACGAGATCGCCATGAAATCACAGAGCAGAGCGAGGCGGCTAGGGCTTTTTTGATAAATGATTTGCATATGATATAGGCTATGATTGATACAAATATTTGATAAAATTGAAATAAAGGCATTAATATATATATATATATATATATATATATATATATATATATATATATATATATATATATATATATATATATATATATATATATATATATATGAATCACATGATTTACATGATATATATACATAACATATAGACATTGTACGACTAACATATTACATGATAAACATACATAATAAAGATATTATACGACATGAATATAATAATGATAGGTGTATTGAAGTAATAAGATGTTAAATAAATTATTTTGTAATTACTAAGTATAAGATTTTCAAAACTTACAGATCGTCATTCACTTTATTACTGATCACTGATTATGAATTATATTGCTTCACTAATTTTATTACTTATATGATATGAAACTGAAATTGATTATCATATATATTTATATTTATATATCCATATTGATATTAAATAAATAATTACATGCATACTATTTTTAGTGACTTGCATTAATTTTAATTACAGGTTATGGTAATCTATTGAGATGTTAGCTCATATTATAGTTTTGCATGTTTTTAGGAAGGGAATAGGATCTAGTGGAATGAGGATATATTAGGGATTCAAGTTTATGTTACTCATGTACTTTTTTTTTCATTCTTTTTTAGTCAAGAGCTTATATAGTTAAAATAAATGTAAGGATTGATTTCATGACTTTTATACACAAAATTTAAGAGATAAATACATTTTTTTTATTTTTATGTATAAGATTTTAGTTGATTCTATTGGATTGATTCATATTGATGAATTTATAAAAATGTGTTAATTAATTTAGAAATTAAAATAGGTTATTCTTTCAAAATTTTATCTTGAGGGGTTATAATTGGTATCAGAGTGAAGGTTCTTAGAAGAATTGATTCGTGATCAGAGTAAAAAAAATGATTGAGATGGGTAGGAATGGACAATGTTAAGATTTATTTTCTTTGAATTCATTCCAAGCATATGTATGATTGAATTCTAATTTATTTTGAAAGAGAACTATACTAAGTATAATAGATCCACCTGATGTGATAAATGAACAAACTATAGTAGCCCCAACGAGTTATTACAGCATGATGCAGTTTGATAGTCTGATAGTATAATTGATAAGTGATGTAAAGAGCAGGGAGGCTGGGAGTAAGGTGTAATATCTTATATTTTGACTCTATCAAATATTTTTTTTATAGCTAATATAACTCAAAATCATAAATCATCTTCGCCATAATATTGTTATTATAGTATTTTAATTACATAATTTTTTTTTATAAAATTATTAAGAAATTGGCACCTATCAATATAAGTGAAATTTTTGGCACCGTTAGATGTCAATTTTGGAAACCAATTTTACAAGAATTTTCTAAATAAAATTTAATATTTTATGGATATTTTTTTATAAATTTTAAAGCCTTAAAAAATTTATATAAAATTTATAGTAAAAATAAACAAATAATTATTATTATTATTTAAAGATCCTAAAGCATTAAATTAAGCTTTTTTCTTTTATTCAATTAGCCAAATAGAGAATGAGTTTGAAAGATTAAGAGAGAAAGTGAGGATAGAAAAAAAAAATTCAAATTGGAGATTATGGAACAATATTTGGTAGTCAGTGCTATTGAAAAATTTGTTCATCTCACTGAAAGGAAACTTTATCCTATTTTTTATTTAAATAATATAATGTTTTTTATATTTTTCTATCAAATTTGTATTTATGTTATAAAAAAGTAAGAATAATTTTGTATTATAAAACTTTTATAGTAAAACTTGTTATATGTTACAGAAGTTAAAATTATGAATATTTTGAGTATTTATTTAATATTTTTTGTCGGAGATTTTGAAAATACAATGATTTTTTACTTACTCAAAAATTTTATTTTACATCTAAAAATAGTATTTTAGTTTAGTTAAAGCTTTAGAATATTATTTTATATGATATATGATAATTTGGTAATTTTTGAAATTATTAATTTTGCTCATTAGGATTTTCTGTTGCCTACTGTTAAGACATATATATTGATACTTTTTAAATTAAGCTTATATGTGCTTTATTTGTTGTAATATATTATATATGCTTTATTTTTTGTAATATATTGGAAATGAATGTAGATATAATTAAGATTATTATTATAGTACTATGATAATAATATGCGTGTAAAAGATAAGTAACGACTTATTGATTTGTTGGTTGGAAACTGATTGGCCTATACAGGATAATTAACTAACTGATTTTTTTTAAATACTATTATTTGGTGTTATCCTCTACTGATTCATGTGATAGACTAATTAAGAGTTATAAGAAGATGATTATTGTATTGATGAGAAAAAGGTGGAGACTTTGTTTATTAAGCCAATGGTTTATCAATATTGATATGATACTAAAAATATCATGATAACTAGAATTCTTTCTTGTTTAGTTTGACTATTAAAATGAATGTTATTTAGGCATTGCTTATATTACTGTACAAATTTATTATTAACACAATTATTGATTTATTGATACAAAAAATATGATATATATATATATATATATATTGAACATGTGATATATAGGATATATTGAGCATGTAATTATGATATTAATTTAATACTAATATAGAATAACTGATAGAATATGTACACTCCTATATGATTTAACTACATTTATTTGATTTTGACAATCTTTATCAATGATTTAATTTTATAGCTTTATATGATTTCTCTATTTATTGATAATATTGATATGATAATTGCAATATATATTTGACACTCATACTGATTTATTAGCTTTCATACAATACTATTTTACTATTTATAAATTTTATTATTATTGCATGTAAACTTTATTATATATTTCTTCATTGATTCAATGACCATATGAATATTATTGCTATGATTTGATCTTTGATAAACATATTACTCATTTATCATACTTTGAATTTAAATGTAGGTTTTGATGACCTCATAGTTTTTTAGGTCATTATTTTTAAATTTTTTTTTTTATAAAACCAAATTTTATTTCAAATAGGAAAAGGGGATTACAATAAAGACCCAAAAATAGATGAAGCCAAAATACATAAAAAAATGGAAATTGTAAGCAACCTCAACAAAACATACAATCAAAGAAGCAAGAGTAAAGGAGCCAATAATGAACTCAGGAAATGGCAAAGCACCCTAAAATTACCCCGGGCCCGCAGCCAGGCGCGGATCATCCATTGGTGCTAACCACTCAAAAAATAATATCAACCTACAACCCACACAGGCAACCACCAAGCAGAAGGGCTTACCACCAAGGTTGCAAACAAGCCCGGGCCAACAAGATGATAACTAGGGAGCCACCTCATCATCGTCTAAATTGCCAACAAAGCCCACGAAATTCAAAAGGAAGGTTAACCCAAATAATATTTCTTCTTAGATTTACTTTTATGCCTCTTGCCACCACCATTGAGTACTACTTGATCAACAACAAACCCCACCATAAAGCTATAAATATCATCATTTATATGGTCACCAAAATCATCACCCTCACCCCACAAGGCATGGAAAGGGACTCATCCATATCCAACCAATTAGATTGATCCAAAATAGAGTTATTCAAAGATCGGGCTAGATGGGCTTTCAAATATGCATTAGATATAATATAAATAGGAATCTCAACATACTTCATAATTCCCTTCGATACATTCACAATAGGAGACAAATCCAAATCAACTTCACCAAAAGGCACCACAACTCCAGCATTACCCAGCTCAGCCAAAGTTTCATTATCCCCATCAACTAAAAAAAATCGAATTATCACCTGATTCCACAACATCAGTACAAGTATGGCTTGCTATAAGGTTAATGCAATAATTATTAACAGTCAAGGAACCATCAACACCCTATATGTATTTAGATATTTTAAGGTCAGGGTAGAGGAACGGTTGGGTGAGATTGACCAGATTAGAATTCCTGAGGTTCTACTTTTTTTATTTTAACTATTATTTTGGTACTTAGATTAGAGTAGTTATGGTACAATTATATAGATCTTGAGTAACGTACATATAATTTTCAATATATATATATATATATATATATATATATATATATATATATATATATATATATATATATATATATATATATATATATATATATATATATATATATATATATTTGGGTTAAAACCCACTCATGGGGCTTACGTGTTAATTTAAAACAACGGTTACAAAGTCCTTAAAAGGTTCCACTAGCTCTCTATTGCTCAAAAGAGCTACAATCCAAAAAGAAAATAAAAGTCCTACGAGCCGGCGGATCCTTACACTACGATTACAAAAAGAACATAATGAAGTCGGGCTATTCAGCAATAGCACCCAAAAAAGGAGAATCCAAAAAGTCTTGATTGCTTTCAGCACCATTCTCCTGCCAAAAAATGTACTATAAAGGAAAATGACCAAAAAAAGAGAGAAATAGCATACCTTTTTCCAAATTTTGCTCCACTTGTAAGAGTACCTGCCAATAAACTTGAAGAACAAAATTAGATCACGTATACCATATAACACCCAAAAAATCCACCACCAAAAAAGAAAATACCCAAACCACACCACATCAACCACATACTGCCAACAGCAATGGCACAAGGCTCTGAAAACAACATCGCAATAATTAACCAACATACCTTCCAGCATCAGCCAACCAACACCCTTACCATCAGCCCCAGTATAATAACCAAAAGTATTCATAAAAACCATATCACCAACCGATTCCTCACCACAGAAATCCCAAACAGCAGCGAAAAAAGACCCATACAGGCTCCAAATAGAGAAACAACCGCAAAACTTCCAACGCAGCAGCAAAATCCACCACAACCCCCAAAAACAATTCAAATTCTCCCAGCAGGCCCAGGCATACAGCGACGGAAGTAAGACCCAGAAAAACAACACAACACACCCAAAACACCCAGAACACCCAGAACCACAAACATCACCCATTACTACCGTTAAACGAATTCACATTGTCCAGTAACAGCAAATTAACCAAGAGAGGATCTAAATTTTGAATATCCAATTCCTCATATATATATATGTTTTAATTGATAGTTTTATTTATGCTGATGTAGCATGAGGGGACGAAAAATAAGTACCCATACATGGGGAAATCACTATTTTTCTTTTTAACAGGTGTCCGAGACCCCTAAGCACTCATGTAGCGTAGTGGGGATTGAAGAAAATGTAACTGCGATGTCTACGGGCATCTACCTGAAGTGCCCATGTGGCATGGAGGGGAAGGCTAGTTTCCCAATTTTTCTCCTAAATGGGAGAGACGTCGGGAGGCTACCAAAATTTTGACTGAAAATGCGATGGACTTGGATTGAAACTTATACTTGGACTTGAACCTAAACAAAATGCAAAATGACATAAAATTTAAATGAATAATATAAACTTGAATATAACTCAAATAATTCAAACTTGAACTTAATTGAAGAAATAAGGGACTTAATATGATTGAATGAAAGGAAAACTTAAATCAAACTTAATTTGAACTTGAATATTGATTTGAATATTAAGTGGACAAGATTTGAACTATTTGAACACAAGCAAAAGAACTTGTAAGCTTGGACTTGATTGGAATCAAGTGTAGTGGATATGAACATGAACTTGAATTAGACTCAAGGAATTGAGCTCGAAGTGAAAAGAAGATTTGAATAAAGAATATTGAAGACCTGGGCTTGAATGATTTAAATCATATTTGGGCTACAGAACTTGATTCTTGCTGGAGAATGAATTGAACTTGAATTTGGACTAGAGCATAAACATCTTTTAAATAAAACTCATGGTTGCTAAGGATGATAAAACCAAAGGCAAAATGAATTACAAGTGTTGGCATGAAAACTTCATAGTATGATAGTTAGCTTGTAATGATCAGTTCAATAGTAATAAGATCTTGAGTCATAATTTGCATTTGAGAACAAGGAGTTTGCAAATACATCTTATTCACAAAAAAAAAAAAAAAAAAAAAAGGTAAGGGAGTCACAGCCTAAGCATGAATTCATGAAAATGTGGCAATCATATTCAATGAGCATAATAGCTAATTCATAAAGGCCATGTCATTTGAAGTGCAGGTCTGCAATCAACGATGAGAACCATTTTTAGGTGGTAACAAGCGATATATAAACAATAAATGCATAGAGAAAATTGAGGGTGAATGCAACCAGACCAATGGTCAAATGATAAATTATAGATGAGTATATTGACTATGAGAGGAGATATATTGCCTGTCTCCAGTTTGCATGAATACCCATGCGAGGTCTTATTTGGAAATAATGATAGAATGCCCTTCATATGAAGAACATTATTCCCATGGGTGACAATTATCAACCGACAAATAAATGTGCTAGTTCATTCTTGAATGACGGTAGTGTATAGGCTAAATTTGATAATCTCCCTACAAATTAATGCCAATTATCTTAGGGATGCATACAATAGTCCCCACAAGTACTAGAAGACGTGCGTAGTGAATGTAGCAACAACTCCACCACTTACAATAATATAATGTCAAGCAAATAAAAACCTATAGTCTCTTACAAGTTTTGAAGGTTATTGTGTTATGATCATAACAAATTTATGGCTAATAGGCATGAAGAAATAATTGATGGATATAACTAAGTCATTAATCAACATTGAGATGCAAATAAGCATATTGATCTGCATGCAATCAAGGATGAAAGATTTGTAATACATACAATCTCTCTATGAATATAGATATATGTACAGCATGCCACCTATGGGTAGATGTAGAAAGACTTTAAAAAATGCAGTATCTTGTAGTTAATTTAAATCTGGAAATGAATACATCTACTTGCAGTATTAGTGGATGTGTTGTAAAGACAAAAGACCGCAATAAAATAGACAAGGAATGCAACAAATACAAACACACCTACATGCTGTCATAGTAGTTATAGGAGGCCCATTACATATTCAACATATTGACTATATACAAATATGAAAGCATTGCAACAGATAATAATATCTATTAGTGAAAGTAGGAGATTCATTAGTGTACTATGATTCACTTGCAAAAAGCAATAAGTAGTGCATGATAGTGTACTTGTACAGAGTAGCAAATAACTCAATCCAAAAGTTGCTACAACAAGCCGTTGGAGCCACAACATCTATGCTGGCGGATAGAAGGCATTCATAAATATTTTAAAGTACCACCCGTATATGCACTATAATTTGTATACACATATATACAAAAAAAGGAGGTTTGCAATCAAGTACATGTATGGGCCCCTACGAGCATGTTATTAGCACACAAGTGATGCCCAAAGATGCTACACGGGTCAAATGGTGAGTCCAAGCTCGAGCCCGATCCTTCTAAGCAGGTAAATAAAGAAAACTCACCACTCGAAATATTAAATAAATATGCAGTCGTAATGTCGATTGAGATGTTTATTTTATACATTCATATTAGGCATTCAATAAAGAAAACTCACCAATGCAGGCATAAAGCCTACAAAACCTGATCCTCTATCAACATATTGACAGAATCGACAAGGTTCAATCTATAAATAGAAATAACCTCAAACACCTCGATAATGGTCGCGTTGAATGCAAATATCAACCGGAGGGGTTATTCCATGTATTCAGTGCCATCCCAAATGTACCCAAAATCCAAATATCAAAATATTATTCCAAATCCTAGATGTTTAAAATTGAAACTATCCATTAATACTTAAACCAAAATCTATCCACCCTCGACAATAGTTTGCTGGGGTGAAAAACTTAAAATTTCCTTAAGCTCATATAGAGTTAATGCCTAGTCAAAAAATATTAATAGGATCCATTCTCAAAAATAATATTCTGTCATTAAGGATATGGTATGTGTCCTTCAACCGGCAGTTTTATAGCCAAATGACATCGCAGGATAAACGGTTATGACCCGGGGCCCTCTGAACCGAGTGCTTTTGCCGTCAAATGGCACCAAGAAATACTAGTTATGGCTAGAGCCAATACATTCCTTAATGACATCAAATTCTTGTGATATGAATCAATAGAATATGATCAATGTGGCATAAAACCCTCTATCAGCTAAGGTGAATTCAAATTTATCCCCTTAGACAAACATTCACCCCATGTCTACAAAGTCCCCTTGGATGAAGCAACCTATGGCTGCCGACAAGGATCCTTCTATCAGGTTGGGTCGATTACCTCCTATGACTAAGGAGAATAGGGACCATGATGGCCTGGGACAATGGAACCTTGGGATCTTGATTGATTCCATCATCCATTCCCCTACCATCTGCTTTAAGTGCAAGATGGTAAAATTTCTAATTTTAAATATCCAATTTTTAACCTTTTAGATATCCAAAACCCATGCTGCTACTATATGCCAGATAACACGTATCTCTACATATCTGATTGACGACTAACCTTAATCGAAAGTTCTCTCTCGTTATCAGGAGGGGTAATTAATTATAAGGACTTGCACCTATAGGAAACCAGAACTAAGATCATAAAGTCCTCGCAAAATGAGGGTGAAATCTCTAGGTAGTGTCTCATCTACAAACCCATCTACCTTCCCAAAATTTACCCTCGAAGTTATTCCGTTAAAACTTCCCCTAAAAGGAAAAAGCACAGCGGGTAGAGGTCAGGGCTGAATTTTGAAGCCCACAGTCCAAAATAATGGGAAGATCGCTAGAGCAAGCTAAATGTGTATCTAATTCCATGCCCAATAGATCTACAAGATAATGCTTTTCAGTATAGTCTATACCAAGATGCCTAATTATCTCATTAATGTTGTTGTGCTTCCCAAATATAGTAGTAGCAGCTGTTAAATCAGCAACATAATTCAGTGAACTGCTGCAAAATATGAAAATCAAACTCCTTGAAAGCAACACCCAATATAAACAAAGAGTAAATTTACACCATAGGTTTAAATTTTTCAGCACATGTGAGCTTTTAATGCTCCAGCTACTCAAAGAAAGGTTTCCACAAGGCACTTATTCAAAGCTAAGTCCCCACAAGATAGAATCATTCCCCATGCATCATCGAATCAATGATAAACATACATCATTGATATACCATATGATATTCAGACTCCTAACACCTTCGACCTTTTAGATATACACATGTAACACCCTCTCGATGATGCAACTACTACAACCACCTCACTGGGATCAAGCTCTTCTGAAGCATGGGAGACCTGATCTAAATCATCACACCTTAAGCTAAGCAGTCTTTTATTCTTTACAATTCCTACTCCACTATTTCTGCTAATTATTATGTTTATGATATGGAGGGTATGTTGACCTCATTCTTGTATGAGGTTACTAGGATTCTAAAATCAATTCAAAAATCAATTCAAAATTCAAATCAATCAATATCTCAAATCAATTCCATCTTTTGATCAATCTAGATTTTAGACCAATCCTGAATCAATTCAATCTATATCTCAAGTCCATTGAGATTTCAAACCTATTCAATCAATCAATCAAATTAAATCATTTATCTAATCTTCAATCAATGGCTTGCATTCATCCATCAATGATCCTATAAATCTCAGCACTCAATTATATATCCAGTGTTCAATCAACTCCAACCTAATATCTTTGAACTCCTGAATCCATATAGACCAAGGTGATCAATTGAGTTAGCTTAGGCTAGCTCAGTTGAATATTCAAATGAATCTTGATCTTTATTCAACTCCTTCAAACACTCTTTCTAATGAAATGAGCTGACTCATCACTTTGACTCATACACTCATTGACTAAGTTAACTTGACCCAAACCTAGTCAAACCAAACCCAATTAATAAAACCATTGCAAATGGTTCAATCAAGACCCCTCAAGAATTCAAAATCAATCCACTATATGATTCAAATACACTCCAATCTATTATAGGTCAAATCATCTTTAGGTTGACCCAGTCAACTTGCTTAAGCATAGTCAAATCCCTTCATGCATAGGGACTTCTTTTCTTATACATCAAATCCACACTCCCAAACCACCCATATTCCATCAAACCTACATCTAAGTATCACCTATACCCTAATATATCAACCTTGTTTAAAGTTGACTAGTCAAACCAGTCAACTCAAGCTTTAAAACCCTTTAAATGATCAAACTTATGGAACCCAATCTCCTTGCTTAAGGCTAGACCCATATATCAATCCAAATGACCCATATACTCATCTCAACTCCATTTCAGCCACCTTGACTCTTGTTGACTGGTCAAATAGTCAACAAGAGACCAAGAGAACTCTCATGGTCAAACCCATTCAAATGAATTTATCCCCTCAAAACAGGTCTATCCAACCATTCTATTAATTCCTAAACTCCACCTGGACTCCACCTAAGCTCCTTTGACCTCTGTTGACTGGTCAAATAGTTAATGGGAGCTAAAATAAGCTTACATGCTCAACTCGACTCACCAACCTCACCCAGCTCATAGCAGACGGGTCCAGCCCTTGGACTCAATTCCAGAAGCTTCTCTGGAGTTATCCCGACCCAACCCAACCTTGGGTTCGATCCAAAATAGCTCAACCAACTCGAGTGGTTCCCCATGCACGTGGGAAGGACAACCTATCCTTAACTCCTAAGCAGCTTGTTCTCTGGATCTATAACAGCCAGATCCAGGTGTCTATCATCCATTCAACCTCTTAGAATGATCCTAACCCTTCATTTTGGCTTCAACAGACAAACAGGGCAAAGAGAAACAAAATTCAGTCATTCAGACCTATCTCTCTTCACACTCATTCCCCAGAGCACTTGTCATTTCATTTTGAAATCCCATAGCTCCTTGCATCTTTTCCGATCATTTTCCTACTATTTGGACGCTACCGGCGGTGAGGAAAATGAAGGATCAAGCCTAAGTCCACCCCAACTTCCTCAACTCTCTATGAAAACCTCCTCCAAGCTCAAGCTCTTCAAGAAAACAACACGCGGGCAATCTACAAATTTAACCATTTTTAGATCATCCAAATCCATCAATCCAATTGTGGTAAAATCCTAACACTATGTATTTATCTAAGTTCTTAATTAGGGATTTAATGATTGCATAAAATGGCTAAAAAACAACTTCCCACTACTCCATAGACTCTATTTAAACTCTGTTCAAAGTTTCAAGTCATTATGAATCCATCTGGCTTCATCTAATCTGTATATCCAAACCTCGGGATTGATCTCACCTGTCCATTCTTTTGGAATCGAAACTGAACCCGCGGATTTGATCTGGATCGTTAGATCCGCGCTGTGATGGACCTAACGGTCCCGAACTCCCGCTGAGCTGGTTAACTGAAGGGACCCACTTGACTGCTACCGCTCTTGTGGCCAAATCCCATCACGCCGCGTGGAGGAACCAGGCCCGGGTCAGTGCCGTCATTTGACTGGATAATTAAAACTTCAAAATAATTTAGAAAAATACCCAAAACTTCAAAATTGCATAAGAATTTCATTTCTGATCCAATTTTGGAGTTCTTGTACTTGTTTTGTTCATAGTGTTATCTAATTTATTTTAAAAATAAAATAAAAATATTTTAATTAATATTATCTTAATTATTTCAAAACTATAGAAAATATAGTTTCATTTTTAAATAAAAATATATAAATTAATTTAATTTGAAACTTGGCAGGGCTATTCTAGAGTCAAATATTGATCTTCATTAATTTTGTTAAGGCCAATTGATGCAATCTTACTTGAATTATGAATTTACAAAAATATTGGTCTTGATTTGACCTAGATTTTTAGAAATTCATAATTAACTCAATTAAAATCTAATTCAAGCATGCTAGGGATCTATGGAATCAGTAAGGATCCCTCCTTCACTAAAAAATAATTCTAGATCATAATTATGTATGGTTTAAAAAAATTATTTTCATAATATATGAGTTTATGTACTTACTTTCCAAACCATACATGTCTTTTACCTCAAATTGGGTCAAGTTTGATTTGAGAATATTTACCTACATTTTCAAATATCTCTAATTCAATTTGATATATATTATCTTTTGTAGTTAAACATTTAAGCTTATAGGTAACTATGTGACCTATAGCTTGAATATTTTACTATAAAATCATTCCATAGAGAATTAGAGCACTTCTTCTTTATTGTTTATGATTTTCTTTATGGTGTGATTGTAACTAATGTTAAATGGCTAAAAAGACTTGATTTCAAGCCTATAACTTAGTGATATTTAGAGACAATAAGTTAGGACTCAGGTCTTAGCTAACCTAATCAATATAGGATAAACTACACATGATCCTTTTTTGGATGAAACATAAATATAAAAATCTAGTGTCAAATACCTTTTGATTAAATACATATTGATTTGATATTAATTGACCTTTTCAAATAACTATTAGATTCAGTGTTTTCTTTTTTTTATTGAACTTCAACAATTTTAAATATATTAAATAAAATTTTTAAAAATCTAAAATTAATTTCAATCAATTCCAATCAACTATAAATCAAACTTACAGTTATTCGCAAATCAAAACTAAAATCAAGATTTCATTAAATTATTACTTAAATCCTTAATCACCAATAATTAAATATTAATTAAATAATACCTTAAAATTTAAAAAATATTAAAAATATTAAAAAATCATTAAAATTAAATAAAAAATTAGAAACATATCAAATTTAAATTTTAAATAATTTCTAATTAAAAGAATTCATTAATAATTCACTAATTAAACAATTCCTTTAATAATTAATTAAAAAAACTAAATAATTTCTAAAATTCATTAAAAATTCAAATAAAATGAAATAAAAATCAGAGAACAATAAATTGAATTAAAATAAAAATTTTAAATAATTTTAATTATTAATCCATTAATAATTCGTTAAATCATCCATCTCCTTTTAATAATTAATTAAATAATATTAATAAATCCAAAAAAATTTAAAATTTATTTTAATTTAAATAAAATTTAGAGATTAATCTATTTAATTTAATAAAAAAATTTAATAAATTTCTAATTTAATTTTATTATTAAATCATCCATTCTAAATTAAATTCACTAAAATTCAACAAATGATTTAAAAATTTTAAATATTACAATAAAATTCATTAAAATTTAAATTAAATTTTAATTCATTTAAACTAAATTAATTTGATAATTTGATATCTTAATTAATTTTAATCAATCAAATTTTATTATTAACTTAGATTAAATGAATTAAGGTTTTTTATGCATAAAGCTTGATTCTTTTTGGAGGGCTTTAGGCATTTTGATTTAATGGGCCTTTAACACTTAAATAACAAAAAGATCCCTTATGTGTTGTGCATGATTCCTTTTAGGAAGGGTACTAATACATTTGGATTTAGAGATTTTCAAACCCTTAATAATACACTGACCTTATGTGGCATACTTAACTCCTTTTGGAAGGTATGTCACATTGCATTTGCAAGGTCCCTTCTCTCTCTCTCTCAAATAAAATTTTGAGGACTCTTAAATGTATACTTGTCTTCTTTATAAGATGGGTGTTCATTTTGAAAGTCCTAGGACTTATAAATTGATAACTTCCTACACTTAGGGTGTTATCAATCTTTTAGTTCTTTAAAACTAAATGAAATAACTTTAACATATAAAAGTCAAATAATTTAAAATTCAAATACATATCACTTAAGCTTTAATTAAATTCCCTTTTAGCCTTAAATAATGAACTTTAATAATACATACAATTCAAACATAAATTCCTATAGGACCTATCCAAGCCACACGACCTTTTTTACACACTTAGATGCTTGCTAGGACAACCAACTTTAGCCTACGCTAGGCCAATGGTTTGTTGTAGTTTGATTGTGGGTGTCTTGCCTAGAGGGCATCTATATTTATCTGCTTACTTTTCTACAAATCATAGCATGCATATTTACTTTATGTCAGTGCACCAAAGAGCGGAGTGAATAAGTGAGGGCAGCGTACTTTACTTTTATGTTTTTACTTTCTACATTTATAACTATTCATAATACACTCATATCATACATAATTATATAACTTCTTTTATTTACCTGCTTTTATATTTCTACAAAGTAGAATGTTCCTAGGGATTGATGTACTTATAAAAAGAAATGTAAAGTTTAATTTCCTAGATTTTATTTGTATATAGATTGAGTATGTAAAATATCTTGAGTATGTAAAAGAATTAAAAATGACTGCTTATATACATACAAATGGGGCTCCAAAAAGTGATATCCTCCCTCATGAGGATGTTCCTTTTTGGAATTCCATAGAAGATCCCAAGCCTGAAGACCTTATGCAGTCATGTTTGATTCTACTTTCTTATAGGCTTAGAACTCAGGTTTGTTGTCAGTGGGGTCTGACCATCTTTACTTTACTACAGACCTCAGATGTAACCTGTAAATTCTATATTAATAAAATCAACTCTTTTATATATATTGTTTCATGCATCATTAGCATACGAGTAGATTTTCAATTTTTGTAAGCATATCTTATTGCCTCTGATTCAAATTTCCTTAACAAACTTCTTTATTCCTAGGATAGAGCTATCTTAAATCTTGCATTCATCGACGGTTGTTGTGATTAGAATTGTTAGCTATGAGCTCACTCTAGGCAGGTGGTAAGTCCATAATGTATACACTTTCTCCTTGCACTTTCTAAAATTTCTAATCAAATCAAACTCTTTCAAATTCAATGTTAGAAATTATAATCTAAAGTCTGAGCATGAAAATTTAAATTAGCCCAAATATTTCTTTAGACTTATATATAAATTTTAAAATTAATTAGTCTTCATTTAAATCGAGAGTATTCTCTTAGGAGATGTAATTAACTATGGGGGTCTAGATCCCAAAATAATCTAAAGCCTACCTTACTTTCCTTTCTAAGGTAGGGGAAAGATCTATGAACATAGATCGTGCTTTATCTATATTTTAAAATTTATTTTCATAATCAAAAGATATGTAGATAATTGATTTGCTTTTACAGGCAGGTCAAATATCTTATATATTTGATTATGGAAATAAATTCATAATTTATTCTTCTAATCGAAAGAATAGGAGAATGTGTTAATCATCCTTTGGGATGATTTATACACTCCCTATGCTGCATCTGTTTAGGAGAATGAATTATAGTTTTCTCTCTTTCAAATCGATAGAAGGACATTAGTCTATCCGTTGGGGTGGTATAATGACGACTAAGTGGATTTAATTGAAAGAAAACATTAAAATACAAATTGATAAAGCAAATCGTGTGAGAACTAAAAGCATTTTTTTTTTTAACAAAAAAAAAATTCTCACAAGGTATACTAAAACCTTTTTATTTGTCTTACTTAATATAATAGGGGACTTATACTCCATATAATATACTACCTGGAACTGTAAGAAGAGAAGAAGACAATATACTCTTTGCTCTGTTTTACTAGTACCTGGAGAAACTTCTTTTCGTTTTCTTTCACTTGAGCCAGCTTTCACGCCACCAATGCTAACAAGAACCAGACTCTACGTTCTTGCATTCAAAGGCAATTTTCTTGTCATTGGTTCCCTTGGTGGGTTTGATGCCACTATTGAAAATTCTCATGTTACTGAATTTTAAGCATGACTATTTTTCAATCTTTAATGGCAATTTAGCCACATCTGTCAGCATCCAATATTGTTATAATTAAAATATACTCGCGATTGTTTAACGCAGGCCTCCAAGAAATCTATTAACTGTGTATTCTTCGATTCTACAGCTTGATCTGTTTGAATGTAATGAAGAACTCCTCACTAGATGATTCATGACGAAGAGGTCACTGAGGCAGATCTTCCTGACCCGCATGTTATTGATGGAATGGGTTCTCTTCCTCTTCCTCAATTTGCTCCATGCCTGACCCAATTCGTCGATGAAGACCGGGTTTTCTTTGCTATAAGATGGCAAGGTGTTACTGCATCTGTTGTTTCTATCGCTGCAAATCCTCAATCACAATTTCGTCGACAACATGCTGAAGGTCCGTCTGAGGCGACGCCTTTCCTAATCTAGTGCCTCGAGCTTAGGAAAGGTGTCGCCTCAGACGAACCTTCAGCATGCTGTCGCCAAAATGGCACCGCAGCTGGGTCACGAGCTCCTAAGTATGTCGAATTGTGGGAATCACCGCCTTCACGAACGAGGACAGAGCATAGGATGGAGTGCAAATCTTGGATTGGAAAAACATCTGAGTCAAATGATTAGGACAATGTGGAAAGAAACCCGTCAAGCTTATATAACATGGCTGCAGGGAAAAAACAAATGTTGCCCTGTTCTTTACTTCATGTTTACGAACTGATTACCCACAGAAAGTGTGTACATGAAGCAAAACATAAAGACAGAAAAACTGCAACAGTGCATTCAAACATAACCGAAAACAACATTTGAATTTTTTACAGGGAACGAATCTATATTGCTCTGCGTCAGAGAAATTTTTTTCTGTTTTTCTTCAAGAGAGTCTTTCAGGTGTCCTTTATTGCTCGTTGTCTTCTCGTTCTTGTAGCTGATCGAAGATTGCAGGATGTTGAATGAACCATTCATTATCTCTAAGTTTTAGGTTTCAATTGGGACACTTTCATACTTCTTTTTAAAATTAGTTTTTAGTACAAAAATTTATAGTCAAAAACTTTTTGTACTAAAAAGCTTATTTTGAAAGCAATAAGAAAGTTGTCTCAAACGCAACATTAGTTATTTTGCATAAAGACAATAATTACAACTTTAGTTGGTAACAATTTTCTTAATGACTTTTCACTGCTTTTCCTAAATTTTTGTAGTAGAAAGTTGATTTCTACAACTATAGTAATGAAATTATATTTTTCCACATGAACTTTACAGCCAACTTTATAAAACGTTGCAATTATCCCAAATAGATCCTAAGTAACTGTTGCATCAAATATGAATTGAAAAATGGAGTGAGATTCGGTGATAAATTTAGGTTTCGTTTGAAATGACTGTAGCATTTTATAAAAATGTTTGTTAAGCTGTTGTGGTTATTTTTTTTTTAAAAGCTATTATTGAATGCAACTTTCTAGTTCAAAAATTTATTGAAAGTAGTAAAAAATATATAGGCACACAATCACTAAGATTATAGTTTGAAAAACAAAACAGGAAGAAAGCTGTCTCAAACGAAGCCTTAGTTATTTAAGAAAATTAATACTGTTATGTTACACATATAGGGATATAAATGATTGGTGTGGAGTACTAAATTATTTAAGTTTATTCTTTTTTTTTTAATTAAGTTCAATCTAAATTTTAATTTGCATGATTGCAAAAATATTATTATAGTTCATTAATTTTTATTTTTTTTATTGACTTTGAACCGTAATCTAATTAAAATAGGATGAAATTAATAATATAATTGATATTAATAATTTAAAAATAAATTTTATTATTCAACATATTTTATTTTAAATTTTAATCAAAATTGATATAATTCATCAGTAAAGTTATTTGATGAAGTTTAAATACTAACAAAAAATATTGTATTCCATATAACTACTTTTTTGTTGGAATTTTCATTATACTTATATTTCTAATTATTGCACGCTAGAATATTTATGGTGATAAAGTATGAAAAACTTAGAGAGAATAGAAATACAAGAATTTTAATGTGAAAAACTCTAAAGAAAAAAATCACGAGGCCACACCCAATTGAAATGAATTCACTAGTGTTTTAATATATTACAAATGATTGATTCGTCCATGAAGTTGGGACAATCTGATTACAATATTCAACTATCAAGTTGAAATCTAGAGACGAACATGGATCAAATGGAATTCTGATGCAGGTTGGTGGCTAGGTGTAAATTCAGTGTCAATTGGTGGCCGGGCAGATGTCTGAAGACACCTTACGGTCAGTGTTTGTGTTGAAAGTTGTTTGAAAAAGTAGTTTGCAAAGTTTTTTTTTTTTTTGGTTAATTTAATTTTTAGAATTTCAATTTTGAAATCGAACATATCATTATGAATAATATATCTCCTCAGAAGATGAAGATATCGTTCCCTAATGGGTTCGGATAACGAAACTGAAAGTTTCATCCAGATTATGATAGTCAAATTCGAGGAAGAACTACATCTGACCCCGAAGGGTCTGAATGGTATTTTACTAAGTATCTAACTATCATAGTTTGGACAAAATTTCATTATTTTCATATCCAAAGTCATGACAATATATGATATATCCTCCTGAGGGAAAAGGATATCACCTATTGTTGATCATTCAAACATTAACGATAATTATTGTCCTTGATTTTAATTTTTCCAAAGAAGATTAATTGAATTTTAAAAATTAATTTTGAAAATTGATCTAGATTCTAAATCTCTTACGAGCGCGAGCCCTCATAGTTAAATACATCGTAGGAAATCTAAATTTCCTACGAATACTCTCAATTAAAATAATGACATAAATTCAATTTGAAGATTTTCGAGGAGTGATATAAAAGGAAGTGAGGTTTAAATTTTCATTCTAGATTGGATCAAATCTGAATAGTTATTCTAGAGACCAAAAGATAAGAGGTATGAGATGTTTTGGATTCTGAAACACTTTAGAAATACTCCAACCTATCCTATGTGTTGGGCTTTAAGTTTTGGATTGAAGATGATTTTAATTTGAGTTGATGATTTATTAGAATGTTGGGATTAGATTTTTGAAGGTGGGGACTTAAGATTTTGATTCTATCATGAATCCTAAGTCTAATCTTGGCATTGAATGATAGTATCTCAATCCTAGCTAATGTAGTGTAAAACCAAAACTTACCCAAGCCTAGATTGGGGAGCCAGCTAACTATCTAGGTGCTTTAAAACTATGAGTTTGAATGATCTTTTTTATGAAAGAGTGGTAGGATGCTAATTAAATTTTGAGGAATAGGGGGCGATATCTAGAACAGATCCTAATTAGCCCATTAACTTTATGAAGGATATTGTTTTGAGAGGAATTAAATTAAAACTATTGATATTTATAAATTTATTTCTAATACAATACATGCTAATTAACTTTACATATGCATAAACTAGATATAAAGCAGTTTTAAAATCAGGCTTAAAATATTTTTATCATAGAGATTGCATAATATCTTTTTGACAGAACTGCGCCCCAATATGTTAGTTGGTCTCTTAGAACCCGCAGATGATGAGTTGCCTAACAAGGAAGAGAAGTAATTAATATGATGCATGAAAGACTATCGGTGTTGCAACCCATGACCCCGAGTTTGAGATTTTGATGATGCCAAATAATGAGTGTTTTTGAACTGTGTTTCATTGATTATTATTTTATTTGTTATTTTCCTTGAGCACTAACATTTCAGGAAGATCACAAGTGACTCAGGAAGAAAGGAAGACTCAAGACCGGGTAGATTAGGAGTATGAGTCAAACAATGTATTTTTTCATTTATTGTATTTTTACTTTATTGAGTCTGGCCACAATATGCGTAAGAGTAAGAGCAACCATGCACACACACAGGGGGAGAGTTCTTTTTTTAACTGCAAATTATAACTAAAATTCTTCTCTGTAGATCGTACTGTACGATTTTATTTCGTACTGTACGATCCAAGCTATGTGGGCAATTCTGTGAATAGATCGTACTGTACGAAGTCTTTCGTACTGTACGATATGTTCAGATCCAAAACCCTAGCCGTGACATAGTTTAAGTAAGTGATTTTGCGCCGTTCGTACTGTACGAACAAGTTCGTACTGTACGATCAGTTTTTAATACTTACTTAAATTAACCCGTGATTAGTGCATGTAATCCAGGGCTAATGAAAATTTGAACATCGTACTGTACGATAGTAATCGTACCATACGATGAACAGATACGACATCCGATCGTCCAGACCATCGTCCTGTACGAGTAGTATCTTGTTGGATCGTACCGTACGATATTATATCGTACAGTACGATTTATTTTTGTACTTTTCGTACATCTTCGTACCAGGACGACGGCTGTTTGTGAAGATCGTACTGTACGATGTTGAATCGTACTGTACGAACAATAACGGCTAATTTTGAAATCTGAGGTTTTTGGAGCCCGTTTTTAGATGTCAATCAACTCTTTTTGGGTAAGAATTACAGAGGGGGTGAACGTGGTTAGAGAGGGATTCCAAGGGAGAAAACTCTAGAGAAATTCTTGAGGGTTGAGAGAGGAAGAAGGAGGTGAGCGTTGTGAGGGAGAAGAGGTGTCAGGGAGATCACACGGTTGCTCCAAGCTTGCTGCATCTTGCTCCTCCTGTGGCCCGAGAAGGATTTGAGGAAGGATCTCCAAGGGAAAGGCTCGTCTACATCCGTTACCTCGAGGTTCTCTGCCTTCTCCAGGAGGGAGAAAAACGAGAAGGTTCTCTGCCGTCGCCAAGAGGGTGAAAATAGAGTTTGGTATTCCGCCACGCCGGTTGGTGAAAGAGAGGTTTGTACAGGCTTCTCCGCCTTGCCGAGGGGGGCAAAAGGAGAACTATTTTGATAGTGAAAATCCCGGAGTGGAGGACTCCGGGGAGTGGACGTAGGTCATATTTTGACCGAACCACTATAAAATTCTTGGTGTGTTCTTTCCTTATCGTTGTTTACTTTTTGCTTGCATTTTAAATTTGTCATATCTATTGCATGTGAAATTTTGTGAAAGAAAAATTGCATAAATCTTTGTTTTAAAGTTTCAAAAACAACAAAAAAATTAGAACTCTTGTTTAGGGTTAAGTTTATTATTAAGAAGTTTTTACAATTCTCCCCCCCTCTTGTCGTTTAGTAATTTCAATTGGTATCAGAGCTTGTTTTTCAAAAATAGTATTTTAGAAAACCTTGAAAAAACGATCATGTCGAATTTTGGTAATCGTAACACTGCGGAGGGTTATTCAATAACTCGTCCACCACTTTTTGATAACATACCGTTTGATTTCTGGAAAATTAGAATGTCTACATTTTTACAATCTATAGATTACCGCATGTGGATGTTAGTAAATGATGGATATGTTGCACCGTTCAAGATTGTTAATGGTTTGAAAACTTCTGTACCTTTTATTGAATGGAGCAATTAGGATAGGGAATTAGCACAACTGGATGCTAAGTGCTTAAACTGCTTTTTTTGTGCATTGAAATCTGAGGACTATATGAGAGTATCTACTTGTGTTTCTGGTAAGGAGATTTGGGATAGACTGTGCATCACATACGAAGGAACAAACGAAGTAAAACAGTCTAGGCTTAACATTCTACTGCATGATTATGAATTATTCCGTATGAAACCTAGCGAAACAATTTCTGACATGTACACTAGGTTCACCCAAATTGTGACATCATTGCATGCATTAGGTTGAGAAATTTCAAATTCTGAGAAAGTGAATAAAATTCTTAGATGCCTACCTAGTTCCTATGATGCTAAGATAACTGCTATCACTGAATCTAAAGATCTTAATGTTTATTCTATTGATAACCTCCTTGGGTCACTCATTGCATACGAGCAAGGAGTGAGCCAAAGGCAAAGTGATGCAGGTGAAAAGAAAAAGGAGCGGACGGTGGCATTAAAAGCTAGCAACTCAGAAAGTGAAAGCTCTGCAGGGGAGGAAGATGATGAGATAGCACTGATAACCCGACAGTTCAAAAATTTCCTGAAAAGAAAACAAAAGCGTCATCAGAACAGCTGGAATAAAGGTAAGAGCTCAAGGTCCAATAAGGTTTCATCTGATACAATTTGCTTTGAGTGCAGGAAGCCAGGTCACCTTCGAGCCGATTGCCCTAATCTGAAGAGTCAACCAGCAAAGGAGAAAGGAGATGACAAAGTTAAATACAAGAGAGGAAAGACAAAGACACAGAAAGCTTTTTGGGCCGACTCTGCCTCAGAATCATCAGAAGAAGAAGCAGAGGAGGAGGTAACAAATTTGTGTCTTATGGCTAATGATAACCTTGATCAATTGGATCAAGATGAGGTATGTCAACTTTCTTATGATGAATTACTGCTTATTTCTGAGAATATTCATGACTCGTATAGGAAACTGAAGAAAATGCATGCTAAACTTAATATTGAATTTAGTTCCTTACAAATTGAGCATGCTAACTTAGTTAAAGAAAATTCTGATTTAGATAAAGATCACATGTTACTTCTTGATGAGTATGACGCATTAAATAAGAAGCATATTGAACTAATTGAAGCGCATGAATCCTTGAAAACATCACATATTAAACTAGATGTAGAGTTTGAAAAACTAACTGCACTTGCATTAGAAGTAGATCATAGTGAGCACTTGCTATTGATAGAAGTTGATGGATTGACAGCTCAAAACAAAACTTATAGTGAAAAGATAAAAGAACTACAAAATGAAATTGCATCACTCACAGTAGGTCATCCTAGAAAACTCCCAACACAGCATGCATTTCAAAACCTTAGGAAGAGGCACCACCATACGCATAGATTAGTAAATCCATTTCCTGGTGTTAGGTGCTTCTCTTGTGGCATGTTAGGTCACATTGCCCGCACATGCACAATTCACCGTAGGACACACTTAGTATGGAGACCTAAACTGCATCCATCACAGCATAACATGCATACATCTCATTCATGCAAGCATAAGGAGGAACCCAAACTCACTTGGGTTCCCAAATCTAACCTTTGAATTAAATTGTAGGGATGCTCTCACAAAAGACCTAGTGAGAGCATGTGGTACCTGGATAGTGGCTGCTCGCGACACATGACTGGAGATATGAAGAAGTTCATCCTATTGGAGACCAAAACTGGAGGCAAAGTTACGTTGGGAGACAACACTACCAGGAAGGTGATAGGCTCAGGTATCGTTGGTAATGCTAAGAATTTTTTAATTGAAAATGTTTTATTAGTTGATGGTTTAAAGCATAACTTACTTAGCATTAGTCAACTGTGTGACAAATGTTTTGATGTTAAATTTTTTACTGATAGATGCCTGATTAGTTTATTTGATGAATTAATTTTAGAAGGAAAACGAATTAACAATGTTTACATGTTAGACCTTGATTGCGTTGATAGTTCAAAATCATTTTGCTTGAAAACAATAGTTGATGACTCGTGGCTATGACATAGGAGACTATGTCATGCTAGCATGAAAACTCTTAGAAACATCACTCAGAAAAATCTAGTTAGAGGTGTACCTAAGTTAGAATTCACCAAGGATCACTTATGTGATGCTTGCCAACAAGGAAAACAAGTCAAATCATCCTTTCACTCAATTAGAGACGTGATCACCTCTAGGCCACTAGAAATTCTACACATGGACTTATTTGGACCCGTTAGTACAGCCAGTCTAGGTGGAAAGAATTATGGATTTGTGATTGTAGATGACTTCACTAGATTTACTTGGGTAAGATTCTTAGCACACAAGAATGAGTCTTTTGAGGAATTTAAAGTTTTCTCCACATGGATTCAACGAAAATTAGGTTGTGAAATATCAACAATCCATAGTGATCATGGTGGAGAGTTCCAAAATGATAGATTTGAGTCATTCTGTCAAGAGATAGGAATAGAGCATAATTTCTCAGCTCCTAGAATACCCCAACAGAATGGCATAGCAGAAAGGAAGAATAGAACTTTGGTAGAAGCTGCTAGGGCAATGCTAGCGGAGTATACCCTTCCTAGATACTTTTGGGCAGAAGCAGTCAACACAGCCTGTTATGTTTTGAACCGAGTAAACATTAGATCGAAGCTGAATAAAACTCCATATGAACTCTTTAAGGGTAGGACACCAAACCTTTCACATTTACATGTCTTTGGGTGTAAGTGCTTCATCTTAAATAATGGTAAACATCCCTTAGGAAAATTCGATCCCAAGTCTGATGAGGGTGTCTTCTTAGGTTATTCTTCTGTAGGTAAAGCCTATAGAATTTTTAATAAGAGAACCCTTGTAGTAGAAGAATCCACCCATGTGATATTTGATGAATCAGATAAGCCCTCAGAATCTAAAATTGAAGATGATGAAATAGAGGCAATTCAAGGAGTAGAGACGATGACCTTAGGAGAGAGGGTCAAACCTCAGGAAGATTTGCCTAGAGAATGGAGATATTCTTCTAGTCATCCTAAAGATTTAATTTTAGGAGACCCTTCAGAAGGTGTAAGGACTAGGCATGGACTTAGGAAGGAGGTTAGTCACTCAGCTTTCATCTCTATGATAGAACCTACAAGTATAGATCAAGCCTTAGGAGATGAATTCTGGATTCTAGCAATGCAAGAAGAGCTGAACCAATTCACCAGGAATGATGTTTGGGAGTTAGTTAAGAGACCTAAAGAGCAAAGTGTTGTTGGAACAAAATGGGTCTTCAAGAATAAGGTGAATGATTCAGGAACAATAATAAGGAATAAAGCAAGGCTAGTAGCTAAGGGGTACAACCAGATTGAGGGAATAGACTTTGAAGAAACCTTTGCCCCGGTTGCTAGACTAGAAGCCATAAGAGTGCTCTTAGCTTTTGCTTGCTTCAAGAACTTTAAGTTATATCAAATGGATGTGAAGAGTGCATTTTTGAATGGGGTAATTAAGGAAGATGTCTACGTTGAGCAACCCCCCGGATTTGAAAACTCACAATTTCCAAACCATGTATTCAAATTAAAAAAGGCACTATATGGATTAAAGCAAGCACCTAGAGCATGGTATGAAAAACTTAGCTCATTTCTTTTGGATAGAGGATTTCAAAAGGGTAGTGTAGATACTACACTCTTTTTACAAAAGGTCAAAGAAGAAATTCTCATTGTTCAAATATATGTAGATGACATATTATTTGGATCTTCGGATAAAAACTTATGCGATGAATTTTCAAAAACAATGAGTAATGAGTTTGAAATGAGCATGATGGGAGAGCTTAATTACTTTCTTGGCTTTAGTGTAAAATAAATGGATAATGGAACCTTTCTTAGCCAATCAAAATATATTAAGGATATTTTAAAGAAATATGAAATGGATAGTGCAAAACCCATGAACACCCCAATGAGTTCGACAATCCAATTAGATAAGGATCCTAGTGGAAAACTAGTAGATTAGAAAAAATATAGAGGAATGATTGGATCCCTACTTTACTTGACTGCCAGTAGACCGGACATAATATTTAGTGTGTGCCTCTGTGCCCGTTTCCAAGCCGATCCTAAAGAGTCTCACTTAACTGCTGTCAAAAGAATTCTTAGATATCTACTAGGCACCCCAAACTTATGAATTTGGTATCCCAGACACAGCACTTCCTTTAAAATCATAGGGTACTCAGATTCTGACTTCGCAGGATGTAGGATAGATAGAAAGAGCACCTCTGGTACCTGCCAATTCATCGGACAATCTTAGTTTCTTGGTCCAGTAGGAAGCAAAACTCAGTAGCACTTTCCACAGCCGAGGCAGAATATATTGCGGTAGGAAGTTGTGTTGCACAAGTACTATGGTTAAAACAACAAATTCTTGATGTTGGACTACCTGTTGGAACCATCTCGATCATGTGTGACAACACAAGTGCAATTTGTATCTCTAAGAATCCAATTCAACACTCTCGAACGAAACACATAGACATTAGACATCATTTCATTAGAGATCACGTCGCTAAGGGAGATATAGAATTACATCACATCGCTACAGGAGATCAACTGGCAGACATATTCACAAAACCATTAGCTTTTGACACATTTAGCACCTTGAGGACTAGATTAGGTGTCATAGATATAAATGCATAAAAAAAAAAAAAAAAATTTAGGGCTGCTCCTGATCACCACACACTCACCACATCAATACTTACATTAACTGTTCATCGTACTGTACGATCCATACCGTTTCGTACTGTACGATCCACATCATCACAAAAGGACAATCTGAGTAATAACTGTTCGGTACGATATTTATTATGTATCGTACTGTACGATCCACCTATTCGTACAGTACGAAACTTTTGGTCAAAAGTCGTACTGAGGGCCTCGGGACGATCGATATTCGCCTGATCGTACTGTACGATACATATCGTACTGTACAAGTTGACTGTCTTTTCCCGAAACGACCCGTCAGAATATTAATTGGATATCGTACTGTACGATCTCATATCGTACTGTACGATATACGAAAATTCCTATAAATGCCCTTCCCTAGGCTGTTAAATTCACTCAACCCTCTCCTCACTCAGCCTTCACTTCGTTTTTCTTACCCTCCTGCAATGTCTAAACGAGGTCGGATGACTGCCGGAAGCTCGTCCTCATCCCATCGTCAACCCGATCGCTTTTTGAATAGTGAGAATGAGGAAGCCTACTACCGATACAAGGCTTGTAAAATTTCTCCCTCGAAAATGCTTAATCAGGCTGCTCTAAATTTCGAGGTAATGGGCCTCTTTGTCTCCACCACTTTTCAATTCCTACTCACCCTAGCGTTTCCATACAATTCTGAACTGCTTTTTGAATTTCTCGCCAACCTCACCTACACCGTTGATAACACCACTTTTCATTCCTTTGTTTGTGGCCGCCCCGTTGAAATAACTAGAGCTGACATCGCCCAACATATTGGGCTGTCCACTGAAGGACCTATGGTTCGCTCGTTTCTTACCGATGATTTTGATTGGAGCGATGTAAATAGAGTCCTTAGGAATACTGTTTTTCATCAACACCAGCCTCTAGTCCAATCTTTAACCAGAAATGCCCGTATCATTCAACATGTTCTTCGAACCTCTATCATACCCAAAGGTGGCGACCGCATCAATTTGACCCCTACCTTGTCTGTCGCTACTTACCTTATTATGTCCAACATTAAGTTTGATGAGGTCGATTTGATTAGCAATTATATTCAGCACATGACTTTTGTTCGTCTTCCCACCACTCGACGGAAACAAAATCTGGCTCTTGGTCACCTAATAGGATATATCATCTACCATAAATATCAATTATCCTACCCTGGTGAACCCGACATGCTTCCTATTTTTTATACGGATGCTTCCTTCCGTATCCTCTTTCATCGGGGACATGAGCCTGAAGAACCCGTCTTTGATGAAGAAGAAGGAGAAGATGCACCAGCCGCAGCTCCAGCTCGACCACGACACCATGCTGCACCCCGAGCACCTGCACCAGCACCAGCGCACTCTGATGATGACTTAGTCGCCCGCTTCGACCAGCTGCAGACTCGTCTCGATATGCATATTCAAGAACAGCATCACCAACACGAGACTGATATGCAGTGGTTTGGCGAACGATTCACTGCAATTGATCACCGCTTCGATGCTCTCTTTCAATATTTTCAACCAAATCCACCTCCACCACCACCAGATCAGGACCCGTCTGCTTAGTTTGTTTATGTTTGCATTGTAGTTTCTGTTTGTTTTCTTCTCTTACTTTTTGCTTTTAGTTGCTCCTCCTTTTTGTGCTGTCAAAAGGGGGAGAAGTTTGTTGTAATGTTGTAATGCCTATTTTTCTAAATGCAGTATCTGTTGTTTCGTATTTACTTGTAGTACCTTTTTTTTTTCTTGTGTTTAATTAAAAAAAAAACAAAAAAAAATAACAAAAGAAATGTTTTTCAAAAGAAATGGTTTTCTTTCTTACTTGCAACAAATTATTTGACATCATCAAAAAGGGGGAGATTGTTGCAACCCATGACCCCGAGTTTGAGATTTTGATGATGCCAAATAATGAGTGTTTTTGAACTGCGTTTCATTGATTATTATTTTATTTGTTATTTTCCTTGAGCACTAACATTTCAGGAAGATCACAAGTGACTCAGGAAGAAAGGAAGACTCAAGACCGAGTAGATTAGGAGTATGAGTCAAACAATGTATTTTTTCATTTATTGTATTTTTACTTTATTGAGTCTGGCCACAATATGCGTAAGAGTAAGAGCAACCATGCACACACACAGGGGGAGAGTTCTTTTTTTAACTGCAAATTATAACTAAAATTCTTCTCTGTAGATCGTACTGTACGATTTTATTTCGTACTGTACGATCCAAGCTATATGGGCAATTCTGTGAATAGATCGTACTGTACGAAGTCTTTCGTACTGTACGATATGTTCAGATCCAAAACCCTAGCCGTGACATAGTTTAAGTAAGTGATTTTGCGTCGTTCGTACTGTACGAACAAGTTCGTACTGTACGATCAGTTTTTAATACTTACTTAAATTAACCCGTGATTAGTGCATGTAATCCAGGGCTAATGAAAATTTGAACATCGTACTGTACGATAGTAATCGTACCATACAATGAACAGATACGACATCCGATCGTCCAGACCATCGTCCTGTACGAGTAGTATCTTGTTGGATCGTACCGTACGATATTATATCGTATAGTACGATTTATTTTTGTACTTTTCATACATCTTTGTACCAGGACGACGGCTGTTTGTGAAGATCGTACTGTACGATGTTGAATCGTACTGTACGAAAAGTAACGGCTAATTTTAAAATCAGAGGTTTTTGGAGCCCGTTTTTAGATGTCAATCAACTCTTTTTGGGTAAGAATTACAGAGGGGGTGAACGTGGTTAGAGAGGGATTTCAAGGGAGAAAACTCTAGAGAAATTCTTGAGGGTTGAGAGAGGAATGAGGAGGTGAGCGTTGTGAGGGAGAAGAGGTGTCAGGGAGATCACACGGTTGCTCCAAGCTTGCTGCATCTTGCTCCTCCTGTGGCCCGAGAAGGATTTGAGGAAGGATCTCCAAGGGAAAGGCTCGTCTACATCCGTTACCTCGAGGTTCTCTGCCTTCTCCAGGAGGGAGAAAAACGAGAAGGTTCTCTGCCGTCGCCAAGAGGGTGAAAATAGAGTTTGGTATTCCGCCACGCCGGTTGGTGAAAGGGAGGTTTGTACAGGCTTCTCCGCCTTGCCGAGGGGGGCAAAAGGAGAACTATTTTGATAGTGAAAATCCTGGAGTGGAGGACTCCGGGGAGTGGACGTAGGTCATATTTTGACCGAACCACTATAAAATTCTTGGTGTGTTCTTTCCTTATCGTTGTTTACTTTTTGCTTGCATTTTAAATTTGTCATATCTATTGCATGTAAAATTTTGTGAAAGAAAAATTGCATAAATCTTTGTTTTAAAGTTTCAAAAACAACAAAAAAATTAGAACTCTTGTTTAGGGTTAAGTTTATTATTAAGAAGTTTTTACAATTCACCCCCCTCTTGTCGTTTAGTAATTTCACTCGGTAGTCCCGAGCTTACTTCTTATATAGTTAATGTATTTATGTGAGCCTAAAAAATTTATTTTAATTTTGAGCAGAAAAGATTTTTAAGCATTCCCTCACAAACCTTTGATTGTATCCAGGCTAAAATAAAACACAACATGCAATCAAAAGAAGTTAAAAAAGCAGGCATTTCTAATATGCAAATAATGTGAACAAATCAATCAAATCAATTAAATAAATTAAAATGTCAATGTGGTAAGTGACACTTAATATTATATCCCAGAGTTTGTATAATTTAAAAGTGGATGGGTACCATAGAAAATAACTTGAATTCTACTCCTAAGACTGACTCAAGTGATTTTGAGAGTGGGATTCCTCTCTATCTTCACTTCTTCATCCTTCAAGCTCCTTGGATTCATCGGGTCCGGGTATCCAAAAGAAAAGAAACTCCTCCCATAATGGGAATTTCTTTTTCTCTTTAGATATTTAAAAGACGTCCTAACTTAGCTCACCAATTAGAAGGGAACTCTCTCCTAAGGGATGTTCCCTCCTCTTTGGACTCTATGTTGGAAATGTATCCCATCTCAAATTTCACTTTTATATTACAACACTTGACTTGAATTAAATATATTGAACATTAAAAAAAATAAAAAACTACAGATCACCAACAGGATTATCCTAAGCAATTAACATTAAAATTGGTTAATATTTACGCTTATATTTCAAATATATCCATATTTGACCATACTCTTTTAATTTAAAGGGGGACTTAGTGTGTTTCATATACATAAAACATATTTATTGAAAGCTTAATTTTTTTCCTCCCTTTATTTATATAGCCCTATACGAGCATGGCCACCTATAGAAAATCATGTGAGCAATCAGATCGTTCATATCCTAAGGGTAATCTAATGTCCATCAAATTAATTCACAGCTTAGATTAAAATTTAAATAAATAATCATATCAACTAATTCTAGCAACAAGTATGTAATGAAAATATGGAAAGATTGGCACACATAAGTAACATAAAAGTAAATACTGATCTAGCCTAAAATTAGAGTTGGTTATCACTACAGGAAAATCACTTATTACCGGCAAAATTTTCCGGCGACTTTCCGGCGGTCAGTTTTCCGGCGGCTTTCCGACGGTCAGTTTTCTGGTCAGCTTTCCGTCAGTTTTCCGGCGGCTTTCCGGCGGATATATCCTACCAAACCATCTAAAGTGTGTGAAATTGGTTGTTTGGCTTAGATATGTCATGTGTTGGACAATTAGTTAAAATTATCTAGTGTTTTGATTGGTTGAAAGTTTAAGGGATTTTAATTTGAGCTTAAGTATTAATGTCTTAATATCAATTTTAAAGATATATTTTAAGTGTTAATGGATTACTATCTTTATTTATACCAGGGATGTGAAGTTTATTTCATTTTCTTTGGGGCTAAGTTAATAGCCTCATAGACCCGAATTACCTAAAAGTAATCAGTATAAGTTAATAGCCTCATTTTCTTTAATTGGGTTGATAATTTTTATTGAAATTTTATTAGTTGTTTATTTTAATGTTTTATATTAATTAATTTTCCATCAATCAGTTCATGGCTTTATCATAGTGAGCACGAGAAACTAAGCATTCTTAGGACATGTAGTCCTGCAGCTCAAGATAGTATAGCCTAAAAATCTAATTGATGTAGTTGAATTAAAATTTTTAATTTAGTTAAGTAATTATTAATCAATTAAGATTAAAGTTGTATACACTATTGAATCAGTTCATGGCATTGACATAGTGAGCTTGAGGAATCAGATCTCTTTAGGACACTTAACCCTATAGCTAAAGGTAGTCCATCCTAAAAATTTTATCTTGGAGTGATTATTGTGTATTAAAAGGTTTATTGACTGATTATAATTAATTATTAGATTTTTGGATTTTTTGGGAATTATTTAATATATTAAATTAGACGGTCAAAATTTGACTTTTAAAATTAAAATGAATTCTATAAAGTTGAGTTTTTTTTAATATTAAACCTTACGATGCGTAATTATATACTAAGTTTGCTATAATTGGATTTTTTAGTATTTAGTTATGAATTTTTAAAGTTTTGACTTAAAATTGACTTAAGGCTAATAAAACATGACTTAAATAATTAAAAATTTTAAAGGATAGATAATTAAATTCTTAATTATCCATCAATTCAATACCCATTAAATTTACTCAATCATGACCAACTTTTGTCTAAAATTTCAAAACTCACTTAAATGCATGCAAAAGATTTAAGGTATATAATTTAAAATTAATTTTTCCAAAATTATATATTAAAGCATAAATCTTGAATTTTATGAATTTTAAAATAATATTAAAATATAATTTAAATAATTTTGGAAAATTTAATAAATTTTAGAAATGATTTCAAAATAAATTTCCTTAAAATATGAAAATATTTAGATTTATATTTAATTAACTATTAATTTAATACCTAATATTTAATGGTTAAAATTATTTAAAATATAATAAGTATTTAAATTTTAAATTAATTTTAAATTAATTTTAAATTAAAATATTTAAAATTTTAAAGAGAATGATAAAGAATACTTAAATTTTTTATTGAAATTGAATTTTCTAAGATTTTTTGAATATTCTAATAATTAAATACATCTAAAGTAATTTGAATTAATTAGGATTTAAAATGGTTTTTAAATAAAATTAGAAATAGTTTTGAGAAATTCTTATAAATTTGAAATAGTTTAAGATAATTTTAATTAAAATTTTTTAAATTATTTGGATTTATTTTTAATTAAATATTTAAATATTTAACATTTAAAATTATTTAAAATATATGAATTATTTTAAAATATTTTTAATTTTAAATTAAACGGTTTGAAAAATTGAGCAATTTGATATATTTTATTAAAATTTTAGATTAATATTAAATTTTTAATATTTTTTTAAAAATTTCAAAATTTAAAATAAGATTAAATGATTTAAAATCATTTTAATTAAATGGCGGTGTCGACAATACGTGTGGTAGCTTATGGTTCTTTGGAACAACATGCGTGGTCATCATTACCGATGGCGTATTAATTATCAATGATTTCACCGGCGATAATCATTGATAATTAATACTGTCAAAACGACGACGCGGATGCAGTTCACTTAACCACGTCAATGTCATCATTCAGTCGTTGGATCCTCTGTTATTCGAAAAAAGCTACTCTGGTGCGGTCGAACGAGAAATCTAGGCAACCAGAAGCTCAGCGCAGTCAGACAGAATTGTAGAGTGATAAAATCTCAGTCGTTGATCAATAAATAAACGATTGAGATCTAAAAAGAAAGTACAAAGGAAAAAAATGTCACAACCCAACCCGACCGGAATGAATCTCATCGCATCGGGTCGCTACGGGAAAAACATCTAGGATCTAGCTTTGGAATTTATTTCAGACTTCCTTCCAATAAACAGACATACAAAAAACACAGAGCTGCTAAAATGTCCAAATATACAGAAATTCATCTGAAATTTTCTTCTTTCTTTCATCAAAATAATCATGTACATTACAATGCATGGCTATAGACAGAAAGAACAGAATAGAACGGAAAAGCCATGACTGTACAAAAATTAAAAGTACAAAATACCTAATCTCAGATCAGACACTGAACAGCTAGTCCAAGACTTCCTTCCCTTTCCTAGAACTTGAAAACCACACAGATAACAAGGATGAGTTAACAACTCAGCAAGACTACGTACACTAGCCAATCAAAATCTCCAGAAACTCACAACCAAAATAATCAGAATAGTTTATTTAAGTAGCCGTACAAAATTCAAATAATCGTACAGAAAATTTAACAGAATACAGAAATTCACACAGAACAAAAATTAAATAGAAATCAAAGAACTGATATAGAAGAACTGAATTCATTTCACATAACTGAATTATTCAAATCAGATTAATCACAGATCACATAATCGTACAAATCAAATATCAGAACATATTTCAAAAAAACATTCAAATCATAGATCACATATCCCTGACCCTGACAGAATCTCAACGGATTCTGGCCCCTTATGCCTCCCTTCCCTGACCCTAACAGAATCTCAACGAATTATGACCTCTTATGCCTCCCTTTGTGCTTACAATAGCAGAACAGATCAAATATACATAATTTTTTAGAACAAAACTTATTTTCAGATTCTCGGACCCAGACAATGGAATCAGAAAGGATTCTGACATCTTATAACTCCCTTCTAATATCACAGCACATCAAAACATTCAAATTCAAAAATCCAAATTCGTCAGAAAAATCGTCAGCGGCATAACGACAGTATATGAAAATTTCACAGAATTCACAATTTCAAAAATTTACTAAATTACCACATATAGTAGAAAATATCATTTCAAGTCTTTCATTGTACTGAAGTAAATATTTTCAACATCCAGATAATTCACTATTCGATAAAAACTCCAAAGAATTCAAAATCCCCGGTGAAAATCTTCTAGAAAATATTCAAAACATATAAAAACATCGTCTCAGAAACATATCAAAAGTTACGCGGTAAAAAATTTACCAGAACAAAATGATAACAGATTTTTTCTAACGGAAATCGAATTTCAAACAGAAAAGTCGTCAAAATCCATATTTCTGAAAATAGAGAAAGGCATAATGTGCCTTATCTCGAGTCGAGCAACTTTCTCAACTACGGTGACGGACGAAAACGGATCGAAGTCGCCCAAAAATCACTTTTTCTCCTTTTTCTTTCTTTTTTTCTCTCTCATGGGCTTTTCTCTCTCTTCAAAAAGATCTCAATCCAATATATACACATGTAGATCATCCCGGACGAAGTGTATTCGTCCCGGGACAATTTGCCCTCTGGACGAATTTCGTACAGACGAACCAAATTTCGTCCTGGGATGAACCTCCCAGTTCACAGATCCTGTACTGATCATCCCAGGACAATCCTGGAATGAAAAACTAAAAACTGGCTTTCACAAAAAATGTCTCGTTCTTCAAAAATGCAAGATCATTTTTATGAAATTTTAAAGATACTTTTAACACATGAACAAAAATTATGGGGTATGATTTCTAAAATCTAATAAGCACTTAATAAAAAGCTAGTTAGTTATAAGTGTCCTAGGCTAGGTTTACGGTTTTACCTCAATCCAACCTTTAGATTTTGGTGATCTTGGACTTTCTAAGCTTGTAGATTGTCCACATATCTTTTCCTAGCTGAACGAGTGGTCTGAAATCTACGGATTGAACGCTACAAGCCTTGGATGGAGATTGACTTTGAATCACCTGAGAGCTCGCCATCAATGGGGTTTGAATGCTGGATTTGGACATGACGAATGTATAGAGGGCTAAGGAAAACTCAAATGAATTGAGAAATGGGCCGGAGGAGCACTGGATAGTGAGAGAGTCTTGGGGTAAGAGTGAGACTCATTTTGATTATTTTGGCTAATTCAAAAGTTTAAGACCATTGTAGACAACTATGATCATTTTGGTTATATCTTAAATGCATGCCAAGTGTCCAAAATGACTTTGAGGGTAGGGGAAAGGACAACCCAAGGACACCTAGGTGGAAAGATGTTTTTGGCCTCACATGAACTTTTGGGCCCACTTGGCTTAGTTAGGTTTAATTTAGGGTTCAAAGCTAGCTTAAGAATATTATAGAAAGTGATTAACACTTTCAGAATGATTTGAAATGGATGAGATTAGCTTAAGCATATAGATTTAACCAGTTCAAAGGAATTTAATGGCTTGTTGACAAGTTTGACTAATTAAATTGACTACTAAGGTGGTATGTGGGAGGGTCTTTAGTACTGGTGGAATGGATTGGAAGGGATATGAGGCTAAGGAATTTGAACTTAAATGAAAGTGTGAGATGATAAGGTGATTTGACTAAGTTTTATTGAGTTGACCAAGTCAACTTAACCATGACTTGGCTTATGGTAAGCTAGGGAATATCTAAAGCATCAAATGGCATGGGTTTGAAGATTTAGAGGGATTTGATTTAGTGTTAGAAGTGGTTTGTTTAAAAGCATAGGGGTTTGATTAATCTTGAACGGTTGACTTGGTCAAACTTATTGAGTTTGAGTCATGGGAAATTTTACATGTATATAAACCATTTAAATGAATGGATATGAATATTGGATGGGGTTTGGATACACTTGAAGTTTGATACAATATAAGAGAGCTTAATGGTCGATTGGGGTCAACCCTGGTTTACTTTGTCAACCAAGTTGACCTAGGGCTTGGCTTTGGATTCAAGAGGGTTTGTTTGATCAATGGAATCTATTAAAGGTGGTCTTAAGGGTTAAAATTATTATTTGGGTCAAATTGATCAGGTTTTAACCAGGTTGACTCAAGATCTAGGCTTAAGCTCAATAGGTTTGGTTTAACATTTTGAGTTGAATGGAAGTGATCTCATGCAAAGATGAGGCCATTTGAATTAAAATGACCATTTTAAACCTTAAGGGATATTTTGGTCAAAATAGATTGACTTGGTCAACCAGGCTTGACTAGGGTCTACGCTTGAGTTCAGTACATTCCTAATGGTGTTTAAGATGCATTAGAGGAAGTTTTAGTGTTTGATTTGATTAGGCATGTTGAAGTTTAAAGGAAACTTCAATTTTACGTATCCTTAAGGGACATTTTGATCATTTTAACCCCTAGTCTACTATAGGTCAATATGGGTCTACAAAAATATTGTTTAGTGCTTAACATATCATAAATTAAGGGTTGGGATATGATCAAAGGTCTTGGGGAATTTCCCAAGGTCAAATTCCATAAGGTGGAAGGTCTAGTGGCATATGAAGTAAATATTTAAATGTTTTACAACCTTTGGAAATAGATTTAGTTTTTAGGGCTATAGGTCTGAAATTAAGCTCAAATTTATAAGGTTGATTATAATGATATGCCTAATCAATATGCAATTGATAGATCAAGAATTAGAGGTCATTTAACTGAATTTTATGGAGATTAAAAAATCACTCAAAAAGGTTTTCAAGACATAAGCCTTTAACTTTAGATTTTGGTCTAGAGTTTGGGGTTTGAGCTTGGTTTTAGATTTGAATGATTGAATTTGAATTATCCAAATAACTTATAATAAATTGAATGAATGTTAGTGTTTGGGTAGGATTAAAGTTTGATAGGAGGGTAGATTGACTTGAAGTTTGGATTTATTTAAGAGAAGGATTGATTTGAAGAATTTGAATAAATTAAGTCCTAATTTAAAATCTAGATGATTGACACCTAGAGCCTTGTCAATGTACCATCTGATTAATGGGTAGAAGTCTAGGTTGGTCCTTATGACCTCACATAAAAACAAGGTCAATAATTAGGAGGAAGTACAGCAACAGTCAGTGGCCAGGCAAAATCTAGTGAAAGTCCAATAACAGTAGGTGGCCAGGCGGTGGTCAAGGAAGAGTCTGGTGGCAAGAAAACTCTAATTTCTCTTCCTTTCTTGGTCCTTTCTCAATGAAGAATGGGGGGTCTATTTATAGATTTTTTTAGTGTCATGACCAATAAATAGAGAGAAGATGAAGGGCATGTTGAGAGTGTTTTGAATGGATGGATGATATCAACTCCCATGATTGTGAACTAATTATCAAATATCTGAGTGTCTTAATTATATAAAAGTTGATGATTTTAAGCTCGTTCGATTCTTCTTGATGACCTGCTCGATATAAGCATGTCATGTTTAGAAACTATTTACTATTTGGTTATCTAATGCTAGGAAAAATTCTCTCGATCATGTTTGGATCATCGCCTCCCGACTATAATCTTCTGAATACAGTCTCTCAACCATCATTACACAGCTATAGTTTTCAACCATCGTCACTTGACTATGATCTTCATATCATAATTACGTAATTATGATCTCATGACAACTGTCACTAAAAAATGTTCACCCAACCACCATCACTTGATTATGGGCTCCTGACCACCGTACTTGATCATAATCTTCTAAAGCCTATCATCTGAATATAGTCCCCTGATTACCATTATCTAACGATGGATTCCTGACCACCATTGCCTAATAATAGTCTTTTAATCACTATCATCCAACCATTCTTTCCAAACCACCATTGTCCAATCATCACTAACTACTATCTTGTGATCACTATCACTCAACTAAGGATTCTTAATTACCATCGCTAAACTCACTAAAGGAAAACCCAGTATTACTGGCGGATAAAATTGGCCGATAATACATAAAATACGACGGAAAGACTGGGTTTCTGGCGCATTTTCGTCGGAATTTCATACACCAGTTTGGTGGGCATAAAAAAATGTCTTCCGAAGGATATAAGATGCCGGTACTTGTTCCGGCGCAAGTTCCAACGCATTACCGGCAAAAAATGTGTTGACAAAATGGCATTTATTGCCTAATTATTTCGGCAATAAATACGTCGGAAATGACGACAAAAAAAATGCCGGAAAAGCAGGTGGATAAAACGCCGTAATGAACGCCGTAACTAAAGCTACGGCTTGTTATTGGCGCGTTTTCCGCTGGTAATTTTGGTGGACATAAAATGTCGGAAATGATACAGATATTCATTGTATCGTCATTTCAGACGAACCATATTGGTTGTTGGGCAGCATGCAATAAATCATAAAAATGATGTGCCTCTTTATTCGATAACTCTTATGTATTTTGTTCATATTGTATTTCAGTTGCATCATGAACTAATTCCTTAAGATTTGGTCGGATATTTTCAGCCTCAGCTACATTGGTACTTGTAGAAGCACGGCTTTGAGAATCAAAATGTGGCTCATACTCTCTATGAGAAGTTCAATACCAATACCGTGGCATGAATCCTCTCCGATACAGATCAATAGTTACATCATCTGGTCTTAGGTGCACAAGATTTCTATGTTTAAAACATAGACATCAAAACATTCCATCTGATATGAAGATGGGTAGTAGTTTCTCTTGTTGAATGAAAATGTTCACCCCATTAATGAATTCATCTATTAATGTCTTTCGTCTTTGCGCCAATCGGTTATACATCCAATTTCTTTGATTTCTAATATTCATAACCTATATATAAGAGCAGATAAGTAATAAATTATAATAATTTATGTGACATTCATATATTAACTGAATATATGGATATATTAATAGTAGAATTCAAGTGATGCTGAAATTGATGGGGATATTGACAATAGAACTCAAGTGGGATGGTTGAAGTGGAGGAATGCATCGGGCTTGTTATGCGGTAGAAAAGTCTCACTCAAACTTAAGGGAAAATTCTATTATATGGTGGTGAGACCTGCAATGCTTTATGGTGCCTAATGTTGGTTATTAAAAGGGAAGCATAATACTAAGTTAAGTGTTGCAGATATGAGGATGCTTAGGTGGATGAGTGGCTTGATCCTTAGAGATAGTATACGAAATGAGCATATACGTACATGAAAAGGTTGGAATAGCTCCAGTGTTAGATAAGATTAGAGAAAAAACCTTTAGACTCTAAGGTTGACCTCCATAATTTAAGTTTACCTTCAACTACATCTCTAGTCTTATCAACAAGAAGAATATCATCAGCATAAAGCATACACTAACATATATCCTTTTGTAAATGTCGAGTGAGAACATCTACGACTAAAGTAAAAAAGATATGAACTTAAGGCTTATCCTTTATGTAATCCAACCGAAATAGGAAATTACTTTTAACACAAGTAATAGCTCATGCATACATATTTTTAATAATTTGAATATAAGCGCTATAAACACTTTTTTTTTTTTGCAAGAACTCTCATTAGCACTCCTCTTGGAACTTTATCATATGCTTTCTCTAAATCAATAAATATCATATGTAGATCCTCCTTATTCTCTCTATATTTCTCCAGCAAACCTCTCAATAAAAATATGGCTTCAATAATAGACCTACCCGGCATGAACCCAAATTGGTTTTGAGAAACTTATCAACAAAAAGAACAACTTAAGCAAAACCAAACACGAAGGCACATCCTATAGCAAATGTCTAATAACAAATTACATGAAGAAAAATCTTATAATCGACGAAATAAGGAGGCGGTGAACTTCGGAAACTCACAGTGGATTTTTTTTTTATTTTTTTATTTTTTGTCAGATTTTTTTCACATACAAATATTAGTATCTCTTGCAATTGTTCTTTTATATGTATGTATATATGCTAATATTTATACAAAAAACAAAACATTAAACACTTTTTCTTTATCATTAAGAATTATCTAACATGCATTAATTACTAATTATTACATTAATAATTAAAATAGTCATAAATCAATTTTTATTTATAATGAAATAAATTTAAAATTTTATATAAATATATTTACTTACGTATGTATGAATGACGAATAACACATAGAGTGGAGAAATGAACTTATACGCCCTCTTCACAAAAGAGGAAAAATCTCTCCCTTGAAACACGCACACTCGCAAATGCAGATCTTCATTGAAGCTAAACTGTTTCTTCCACCCACGTCACCAAAGCGTGGGACTGAGCTCATCATCACCCCCTCTCTCTCTCTCTCTCTCCCTCTCCTTCTCTCTTGCGCTCTACTAGTGGTGGCATCATTCCTTTCTTTGAACGCTCCAGCCAAAAAGGGCTCAAAAGACAACGCCCCTCCTTCCTCTTCCCGGGGACCAACTCGATCACTTGTGTCCACGCTCATCCCCCCCAAACCCTAACACGCCCTAATCTCCTATTTTCCCACTTCCAACCCCTTCATCACATAATATACTTTACTCCATGTCCGTACCATTTCTCTCTTTCTTTCCATGTATATATATTTTTATAATCTCTACAGCACTAGCGAGAGAAAGGATCCTTGTATATCTCAACTCAGAGAAAGCCCAGCGCAGAAACGCAAGAGATAGTAATAGAAAGAGAGAAAGAGAGAGAAGCAGACATAGAGTGTATTCCAAGAAAAATCATTACGTGGTTTCGGAGAAAGCAGGTAGAGAGGCGTGGAACTGAAAAGCAGAGATAGAAGCAGAAAGGCAAGTGAGTGAGGGGTCGCAGAACGTGGGCCTTGACCCGACTACTCCTTTCTCTCCACCGCCCCTCTCTCAAACTCCCTTCTTTTTGTGCTTGTCTCTGCTCTGGCCTGCTCGCTGGTCGGTCGGCCTTGCCTGCAAGCCTACACCTTGCTGCTACCCTTGTAATTATGAACCCAGTTTTAACCCTTATTATATTCTTCAGAGAAATGGCGTAAGAGTAAAGTAAAACGCAGCCGCGCTGGGGCTTTGCCGTACTCCCCAACCAGAGACACCGAGAGCCAAACAAACCTACACTTATTATACAATTCCATCTCATTCACTTATATATATATATTATATATTTGTATATATATATACATCGATCTTATTGGAGATCGATTGAATCCTACAGTTTAATTTTATGGAAAACGACGTTGGAGACATGCATCCTTCTTCGTCTTCCCAGTTGGATAGCGTAATTCGTTACTCCGCCTTTCGAATGGATCAAGAGTCACACGACGGATCAGGAGAATCTTTGTTCCCTCCAATTCTCCCTTGGCAGGACAACAGGTCCTTTTTCCCTTCATCAGTACTCCCTCCGCTTCCTCCTCCTTCGGCTTTCTACGGCGATTTCTGCTCCCGGCGGCTGACCTTCGCTTACGACCCGATTGGGCTGGCCGCCTCCGACCCGATCGGGCTTGCCGGGCTGTACATGTCAGGACCCTCCGACGCCTTGCTGCTGGGAGGTGGTGGTGTGTCTACAGCTTTTGGTGGGCTTCACGCGGAGCTGGGGAAGATGACGGCGCAAGAGATCATGGATGCAAAGGCGCTCGCCGCGTCCAAAAGCCACAGCGAGGCTGAACGCCGCCGCCGTGAGCGTATCAACGCTCACCTTGCAAAGCTGCGCAGCCTCCTCCCCAGCACCACTAAAGTAGGTCTTTAATCATTTCAGCATAGTCTATAATCATCTGATCATAAATTATCAGGATTTCAATTTTTTTTTCTTCCAATTTCTTGAATATTCCAAACAAATCTACCCTCATGATAAATCATAAAAAGAAATCTTTGTAACAAAAAGCAAATTCTCCATTTTGATTCATCAGAGGATTGCAATTGAAGGATAGTTTGTTGTCATGTTGCCCACAAGCTCTCAAGTGTTCTATGAAATAAAAAGGAAATGGAATGAAGAGAGAGATGGAGAGAGAGAAACACACCTTGTTGATATGTTAAAGAGGGGCAGAAGAACAAAAAGCTTACAGCAGAGTTGTGTCTGCCGGAAAATGGCGACACTGAGTAGAAAGATGAAACACGCGCACTACTTTCAGAGACAGAGACAAAGTTCTATTCGGCCATTATTTTATTTTATTTTTAAGTATAAAAAAAGTTCACTGATAATCAATCACTTCCAAGCCCACAAACACATTCCTTTACCATCTGGAAACGTGCATGCGGGCTTGTCCACCACTCTTTCAACTCCCGCACGCCGTATCATTAAAGAAACCCCATAGCTACCATACGCACTCTCTCTGTTACAACCCTATAGCAACCCCACTCTCGTCTTTACCTCGCACGCCTGATCATCTTCTCTACTTATTTTCAGACCGACAAAGCCTCCCTTCTAGCTGAGGTGATACAGCATGTGAAAGAACTAAAGAGACAGACTTCAGAGATCGCTGAAGAGAGCCCATTACCCACCGAAAACGACGAGCTCACCGTCGACGCAACAAGCGACGAAGAAGGCCGCCTCATTGTGACAGCCTCGTTATGTTGTGAAGACCGCACCGATCTCCTCCCTGAACTCATCAAGGCGTTGAAAGCTCTCCACCTCCGAACGATAAAGGCTGAGATCACCACTCTCGGCGGCCGGTTTAAGAATGTTCTCGTCATCACCGCCGACGATTACATCGACAGCACGGATCAGCAGCAGTACTCGGTTGAATCAATTCAGGATGCGCTGAAGGCAGTGATGGAGCGCACTGTAGCGGCTGACGAGCCTGCTGCTGGTAGCAGCAGTAAGAGGCAGAGGACAGCTAACCTGTCGAGCATACTCGAGCCCAGGTCGATCTAGCTTGCCAGTCCATGAAGGCCATGGCAAACTGGATGGAGATTTTATATGGTATTCATCATAGAAATTATTTCTCAGCGTTAATTTCTTTTTGTCAATATAAGTATACCAAGAAAAAAAATTCAATGAGGTAAAAAAAACTTCTTTTATTTGTTCTCTTCAAAAAATCTTTATAGATTTATCTTAACAATCAATGCAACACATCTTAGACTAATGATTGAGAGTACTATCAGTTTTCAATCAGGTTGAGAATCGAATGCCTTGCACTTACCTCCATGCATGTTAGTTGAGATTTATAAAAAAATTTATAAATATATCATAATCTTTCTGTGTAAAATAGGAACAAAAATATATAAATTAATTATGAAATTAATGCTATAAATGATATTAACAATTACATTCAAATTCACGAGCATTGAAGCATCCAAAATGAGAAATTATTATATGCAAATCAAGTCCCATATACATAATGTGTATAATACATGCACTATATATAAGATTGTACAAAAGTTGTATGCAGGCGATGCGGCATACTTTAATTGAAGTTCAGATATAAGTTGCATCCGGATTCTGCACATAATAATTTTTCTTTTTAACAAAAAAAAAAAAAAAACTTGTGAGTAGTTTTTTTATAGAAATCTTTATGAGGAAGTGCTTGTTATTATTTAATTGTCATTGAGATTTTTTATATTTTTTATTTAAGAACATACATTAAAATCAAATGATGATGAGCACTTACATATATTACTGTGTGGAATTTCTTATAGGATCTCTGTCTACCAAACGTACCAATAGAAGGTGGAAGATCTCATATGGTATCAACATGCAAGTACTTCAATTTCTTTCTTTTTATTTTATTTACTATTAAGGGGATGGATCTTTTTCGTGAGAAGGGATATGGTTTGCAATAAAGGCTCTGATAGGGGAAAAGAAGCAGTTAATATGGATTTCTGGTGTTCTTCTATCTGCTATCTGATCAACAAGAACTGATCATCTTCTGCTTCTTTGCTCTACGAGGCATGTGCAGAAGTACGAGTCCTTGTTATGTTTCTTTGGTAGTAAGTGAAGAATAGCTTGCTTCCATGGCTTCTTCATGGCCAGTCGACGTGCATGACGTAGAAGGACTCTTCACTATCGCCATGCTTACTAGGTTTCTAAAACACTTTAAGGTAGTGTATGTATTTATTGAACGCTTCCTTTCTTTCTTTATTTATTTTTTTCCTTTCTTTTTTCCTTCTTTGGTTTTGCGAACTTGGAGTGTCAGATTTCAGATATACATGAATAGATTTGATGGTCTTAAGTTATGTTAACTAAGTCTGTCTTTCTAAAAAGTGGATGTACTCTATATTTATTGAATTCTGCTTCTCATGCGTCATTGTTTTTGAAATTTTTTTTTTTTTTTTTTTTGAAGCTCGAATTTATTGCTGGTGTTTACAGAAGTTTTCAAGATAATTACGAATAACAGTAGCTTGATTGTTTATGTGGCCATTGAATTGAACTTTTTCACTTCATCAATTGTCAACTGCAGCGTTAAATTTATTTTCCATGCGTTCTATACAGCAGAAACATATCTCATTAATGTTCTTAATTTTGTTTGGAAAAAATGTTTGTATAACTTTAATAAACTCATCACGAACCAACAATGGAGATGAAACACTTTATTTTTTAAATACAAGATTGATAAAATGAGTTTCCTGCAATTGTGGCAGAAGGCCAGTTTGCATTTCAAAGCAATTATTTTTAGCTTTGAAATTTTCAAGCAAAAATTTGTTATCAAAGTGATAATCTCATTATGATAATTTTAACACTACTAAGAAACACACGAAACAAGGTCTATGCTGGAGCTAGATTGGCTTTAATCGAACATGCTTGACCTAGCTTGTCACCTTATTTGTGCCTGTATTTGATAGGGGACCATCTGACCAGGCTCCCAACATCTCTTCTCTACTGGCAGAATGTGATAGATATCTAATTGTCAGGATGTATGGTTGTGTTCTAGCAATTCAATTCATAAGATCAGGATTTTTAAGTCTTCTTATTACTTTTATAAACCTCAATATTTTTTTAGCCATTTATGATCTAATGTTACACCTTCATAATTCCCTAGTGCACTAAAGCTAAAAGAAATGCTCAAAGTTTTAAAAATTGGACTGGACCGGCTGTTTCAACTGGTTAAACCGAGAACTAGCCAGCTGACGGTTCGGTCCTTTTCCTTAACCGACTCTGTAACAAATCAGAGCAACCCAACTTCAAAATCGCTGTCCAACCGCTAGATTGGTGAATCAGGAATGGTTTTAAGAAATTACCGGCTTTCTCTAACTCTCCACACTCATCTCCGTCTCCTTCCCTATCAGTGAATACGAACCACATGCTGCAAGTTTTTTCGTAGTCTTCACCGGCCAATGTAGTTGGATCACCGACATTGGATTAGCCAACAAGCATTTGTTTTCTAGCTCGATTCTAGCATTTGAGTCTGACAAAATTGAAGTAATGACTGATTATGAGGCCGACTGTGATCAAGACACTACAGGAAAAACGTCAAAAACTGACGGTTTTTTCCGGCGGTTAGGAAGTCAAAACCGGCGGTTCTATATTTTACCGGCGGTTTCTCGGCGGTTTTTACGCCGCCAGTAAAATTGGCGTAGGAAATTTTTACCGGCGGCTTATTACCGGCGGTTCTGTTAGGCGGCCGTTTTCCGGCGGCGTATACCGCCGGTGACTACCGAATTTGTAACCAGCGGTTTTTCGGCCGTCGAGCCGCCGGTTATATTACCGACGGCTAATCGACTGTCACTTTACCGACGGTATGTCGGCGGTTAAAGAGGCTATCGTGTGTTCGCTTAACCGCCGGCGAGCATCGGTACACCGCCGGTTATTTTACCGACGGCGCCTGGCGGTCAAGGCCGATGGTAATACCGACGGCATACAACGCTGGCTTTTCACCAGATAACCCGCCGGTAGTCGTCGGTAATCGCCGGTACTGTACCGACGGTTTAAAGGAATTATCGACGGCTTAGCTTAAGCCGTCCGGTATCGTAGTTACCGGCGGCCTAATCGTCAGTTGGCCGCCGGAAACCTGTAGCACCTGAAAAAAAAAATTGACAGCATTCCCTCTATTTGAGGGAGGTTCACCCTAAATTCTAAACCTACATAAATGACAATACATAATAAGATATTTTGGACAACACGCCGCTATGTTCATCACAATTATATACATAACCACAAATTAAATAAACAAGTTTACAATTAAACATTAAGAAGTTATAAATAAGTTCATCAAATATAAAACAAGTTCACCAAATTCTAAATTCAATAAGGTTACAATCATAAGTTCTAAATACAATCATCAAACATAAAAAAGATCTAATCCTCAGCTGTATCCTCACTGTCTGGAGATGGCTGCTCCTCTTGCTCCTTCTTCCTTTGATTTTCAACTCTATATGATTGCAGGTCTGCTTGTATTTCATTCTGAAATTTTCTCATTTCTTCAATTTCTCTAGATTGAACCCTTTTCATCTCTTCAATCTCCCTAGTCAGCGTTGCAACCCTCTCACTTACAGATTCTTTAACTCCACTTAGATCATGAAATGCAGAGGTGGATGAACTGCCCTCAATAGCATAAGCCTGTGAACACATGCCATATACCCCCCCCCCCCCCCTCTGTCTTCCACCAACAACTTTTGACCATGTTTGATACTCAGAAATGTGGGCCGATCCAGAAGATTATCCCTCGCCAGTGGACTACCGACTTTCTCTAGCTCGTACAAAATTATCCTACGAGTTACAATTAGTTTTATTAAAATAAATTTTTATTCTAAAACTACAAAAAAATTTACTCACATGAGCCTTCTTAGACTTCTCATCAACCCACTGATGGTCAGCTTGATGTTGATGAGTTCTTGTATGCAACTCCAATGGTGTTGGCTCCTGATCAAGATGCTCTTTCTGAAAATTTGATGCTTAGTTATAATAACATAAATATATGTAATAAACTAATTCAAAACGCTTACCAATTGCCGCATATATTTCGTATGAGGTACAGATCCACCAGTATGAAGAGAGCTTCTTAAACCACCACAGTCAGAGGCTCTATTCTATTTATTATGTTCTCTCATTTTTATAAACTCAGGGGTCGCCCAAACACTACTCAAATCAGCCCAAACGCCCTCTCCAATCCAATTAGGACGCTGCCCGGACTTTCTAATGTCCGTGAACATGTCCCTGAGACGAGTCACTCCTCTCCTCTCAAAATTTGTTCTAATCCTCGTGCTGTACTCAGGTAACCACCTAAATTTTTTATGTAAAAATTTAGGCAATATCAAAAAGATTAGTACAAATTAAATCACATATTTGAAATCATAACAAAAAAATACTAAAATTCTCCAAACCATATATCTCTAATCGACTTTGGAATCTTCTTCCAGGATAAGTAAGGAGCATCATATTTATTTTTTATAATATCCCGGATCATATGTATAGGTGGCTTTGAAGGATTGAAGCTACATGTTATTTTTTTGTTTAATAACATGTAATATATCAAAATACAAACAACTTAATTAATAACATAAACTGACTTACTTATTGCCCTCAGGCTCAATGTATTGACGCTTATCTGTTGCAGCTGCATGATCGCTAGCGCCAACCTCTGGTGGTCTAGATGGTCCACCCTGTTCATGCTGCACCGGATAGTGGTAGTCATATTGGTAAGGGTAAGGAGGGTGGGGACCAGTGGAAGGACCAGCTGCCTGTGATGATGGTGGGGGGGTAATATGGATAGAATAGAAAAGCATGTGTCTGATCTGGAGAGGGGAAGTGAGGACTCGTCGAGGGAGGAGGGTAGTGGCCAAGGAAGTATGGAGGTACAACAGGGGGTGAATCTAAATGTTCCTGACCCTGCTCACTCGGGGACTGCTGCTGGCCCCTAGGTGGTGGTGGTGGTGTAGGTACATCAGCAGGTGGAACTGAAGGTCCCTCACCTTCATCAGGCTGTGTGGCTCTACTAACAGTAAACTTCTTCCGCCGAAACTTTGAGGTAAATGATTTACGAGGAGGATCATTGCCTGAATCCATCTGCATTAAAATAAACAATTAGTAAAACATTGCAATAAGGTCTTTATAGGGTCTACTCATTTGATCTTTATCAAATGTTTCATAAGCTGTAGATGAACTGGCATGAGCATCTCTGTGTGGCTCGTACTCGCCATGTGATGTCCAAATCCAGTAGTTTGAACAAATCTCCTACGATATAAATCAAGCTTCACATCATCGATCTTCAGGAATGCTAGATTTTTATGCTTCGAACACGGACATCTAAACATTTTATCAAACTGAAAGGAATGCAGTTGAGATGCAACTTGAATGAAAGTTTCAACTCCCTGTATAAATTCAACTGTCATTCATTTTCGACCCGGCAATAATCTGTTATACATCCAATATCTCTCTTCTTGGATAGTCATTTGGACGTTGAAGTAAACGTCCCCCTACATAGTTATAAAAACATTTATTAGAACATATGTGAAAACGTGTTATACTTTATGAGGAGAAGGCCACTCAGCTGAAGGGACGTGGAGAAGGATGGTTGGCAAGGCTATTTGGACTCAAAAGTCTAGCATTAGATTTCCTTCACCTATGAACTTACTATAGTCTCCTCCTCTACACTGAAAACGCAGCATTTTTAATGAAGGAAAAAATCTAAAGGTGTTGATTTTGATGGAGACAATAAAATTGAGATAATCCCTCCCTTAAAAGAAGAGGAACTAAATGACTTGAAGTTGAAAGGTGATTAAAAATGGTCATGATAATCCCTCTTCTATAACGAGGAGAGATTAAATGACCAGTAGCCTATATTGTAATTGAAGGTTGTTTGAAAGATATGGACTTAAAGTTGATCCTTGCTATAATCCAACTGAATTAGGAAAATACATGGTCAAACCACCTTGTGTTTAAACACAAGTAATAACTCTTGCATATATATCCTTAATGACTTGATTATTAAGCATTATTAATCCCCTTTTTTTCTAGAGCACTTCTCGTGTCCTATATTGATTTTGAGAAATAATACTATGTGTAATGCTTTCCATACACGAATCCAAATTGATATTGAGAAATAATACTATACAATAGAATGCAAATTGAATATCATTTGTCATATATTCTTATTGACATGAATCCTTATGTCACAATATAATAGAATGCAATAGAATGCAAATTTATTCAATAGAATGCAAATTGAAATACTATATAGGACAAATTATATTTAATTTGCATTCTATCTATGGTTAGACCTTTCTTGTGCATTCTATTAACATGAATCCAAATTGATTTTGAGAAATAATACTATTAAATTGTAATCTATGCTCAATAACTCCCTCCAATCATTTGAGTATTTCCTTTTGATACAATAATACTATTAAATTGTAACCTATCCTTAAAATAAATTACAAACTCTTACAAACCTAAATCATGGAAATTTAAATCTAACCCTAAGACACAATCAATCATAAAATAAATTACAAACTCTTGCAAATGTATAGTGAGAGCACATAATCACAAAAAAACATTAAAAAATACCTTCGAATCCCGGTTTTTTTTTCAACTCACACGAAAAATAGGGTAGTCGGTGTGAGATTGACGGCGGCGAGATAGCAGACCTTGATCGCGCGATAGGCGGCCGGTGTGGGGTCGGCGGTCGGACTGAGTTTGTCGGCGGTCGGAGAGCGGTCGTCGATGGCAAGACAGTGCTCACGATCGAGTGAGACGGGCGGAGGCGACGACAGAGCTCGTCCGAACAGATAGAAGGAAAGATTAGAAATGAAATGCAAGGCTTGGGCTCGTTCATTTTAGGGCATTTACCGGCGGTCTTCCGGCCGTCATGACAGCCGGTAATTTCATCACTTATCAACAGCGGTATATGCCGCCGGTACACCGCCGGTAAGATTGAAATCCGGTGGTCTAATCGGCGGTTACAAGACCGTCGCTAATACCGGCGGTCCAACGTTACGAAACCCCCGGGTACGCCGCCGGTAAGAGCCGGCGGCCACACCGTCGGATGAACTGCCGGTAATACTAGCGGTCCTTTAACCGCTGGTCATAACCGCTGGTAAGAGGCATTTTTCCTATAGTGTGAACATGAGCTGAATCGCAATTTAACATTGGATCGAGATGTTGCTCGGCATGAATAGGTCAGTCTCTCGATATGTAATGTCTTGTATATGGACGTCGACATGTCCATGAAAGATTGTGCTACAATGGTTATGAATTTAGTAGTGGATGTGAAAGACTTGGGAACTACAACAAACAAGTGTGTAAAATCCATAGATTCAGCCAAGAATAAGGCGCAAGATAGATAACGGCCCTCCATGTGTTTGTGGGAATTCCCTAATGCAATTAATTGGGAAAACATTTAATTATATAGGAGCCTATGATGTGGCACTTGTTTTTAAATGTTTGAGTTGAAGAATTGTGTTTGGCTCAACCCTAACTTTCTTCTCTTGAGATTGCATTAGAACACTAAAAATAAAAGAAGGATATAGATATTTATGTTGCCCCTATATGACACTATTTATTTTGTTTATGTTTTGCTAAGTTAAATATAACTTAAACATCCTATTATATTATGTGAATTTTAAGATTAGATTATCATATTATTATGTTAGTTTTATTAATTTTTAATAATATTATTATTTATTATATCATACCGGTCGAACTGTGAACCTTTCCTTCTTCTAATTCCACCATGATATGATTTCACAACATTTGAAATAGCTATTTATAAACAAAATATTAGTTAGAATATCTTACTTTTTTGTTGACATTTGAGCCAATTCAGATAAACTCATGCACACAACACTTATGTAAGCTTCGAATCCAAGATCTCTTGGTTGGCAGCCAAAATTCCCAACAACTAGAGCAATATGAGTTGCATAAAATCTAAAAAATTCAATCGATAAGAAGATTGACCTACCAATTTCTAAATTATGAGCATTGGTGCGAAAAAATAAAGTAATGCAAAAAAATACAATCTCATAAATTTATCAAACACCAAAGCCACAAGAAGATTTACGTACCCACATTAAAAAGATAACACCTCACAAAAAAGCTTTCCTTACATAAGATTCATGAAGCTTTGCTTGCAAATACAAAGGTTACAATAAAAATAAATTCAAATTATGCCAAACACTTTGGAGATGACAAAATGGATACCAACTAACACTTATTTAAAAATATAATGTAAAATACAATAAAAAGTTTTACATAATCCTATGAAGATTTGAAAGTGCTACAAGGAAATATTTTGGTAATGAGAGATGTTTATAACAATATAAGCCAAGTAGTGATGAAAGATGTCTTCACGGAGTTGATCATATGCATTTCGATTTGATGATATCTAGAGAAAGCATCAAGAAAGCTCATAATAGATAAGCTTGCCATTGATTTGAACCAAGCAACAATTCATGGGCGTTGATATTCATCTTTTTAGGCAAGTCAACTTCAAGTTGTTGGAGTTTACACACATCTGCTATTTGCAACTTAATTTGTGCATCATTACTATATTTGAAAATCAATTTAAATATTAGACTTCTTTTATAACTATTGTTTCAAGATGTTTTTGAACTTCACACCTTATGGACTCAACTAAATGGGTATTAGTTTTCTTTAGCTTTTGCAAGATGGGTTTGCGCGCATTCTTTCTAACATGCACACAACCTATGGCAAGTGACATTGCTATCCACTTATGGAATACCAGTGGCTATCCAGGCAAAGACTTTGCCATCATCTTGAGTGGCTTGAATAAATCACCCTTATTGCTTTGGCAATAAAAGTGGTACTAATTCAAAAAGTTCATCCCGAGGCTTCATTAATGGCTAGAATTTCCTCCATACCTTCAAATATCTCTAATCTAACTCCTCTTTAAACTGTTAATTTTAGTACTTTTTTAAAGATCCCTACAACCTTCAAATAATAGCTAGGCTCTTCATCATAATATTTCTCCTCATAATGTGATATCCCATCTTTTTGCTAAATACTTAATAAGAATATGATGGGTTTAGATTATAACTCTAAAGATATTCAATAATGCTCAGTAAAAATTATATAGTAAGTTGTCAATCATGAACATGTACTGGCTTTCTCCTTTCCTTAAGTGTAGGCTAGATGATCACTCCATTCGTCTCTTTATTCTCTAGAGAACCCAAAGAAAAGGGCAATAGTTGACACCATATAAGAAGCATATAAATTCATCTTCTCAAAATTGTGTTTAAAAGAGATGTTAATATAACTTCCATATCAATCAAAATGCTCCTAATTAATTTAATAGTTGGTAGTTAAGATCATGATAGCTATAGTATCATTAGGGTTTCCCATTCATCATCCATCTACTTTAGTGAAGGTGATCAGGACAACTTCAGCATAAGAGGATCTAAATTTACTCATTGAATTCATGTCTTCTAATTGAAGTTATTTAAAGCTTGCTAGATGAAATGCTTCTGCTCATACTCATTAATTCAAGAACAGCTGACACCATACCAACAATGTAAGTTATTTGGCTTAGGATTGAAGTTTTTTCTGATATATTCCTCAATTGGTGCATTTCCTTTATAGGTCAAGAGTTACCTAAAGAATTGCTCCCATAGGCCTTTGGTGAGTGTTGCCTAAATTATTATAGACTCTAGGTCTGTAACTTATAGTATCTCCCTTTAAAACAACATAATGAAGTTTCCTAGCTACCGACTCCCTATGCTTCTGATTTATCTTCAGTAATGGTTAGGAGTTCTTAGTGACTTTTGAAAGCTGGTGATTTGAGTACGTAATATCTTCTTAAACTTAACAAAAGATATAATTATTATCGGTCTGAGGTATGAGAATCATCAAAGGGGTAATTATTTGAAGATGATGAAGAATATATGGCATTTTAAGATATCATTGATGTCAAGTAGGGAATTAGCAATTGACTCAAAGTAAGCTATAGGATCATCATGATCTATTGTTTCCTCATAAGATTCTAGATAAAGGATTTTGAATTTTTTTTTTTCAGGATTGCAACTTTTTGACCTTCTTGGAAAATGTATTTGCTAACTAGCGATTTCATTTTTTAATTCATCAAGGTGTCTTCCCGACTTTGTTCGGGGCAGCTCATATTTGGTTGTACTAGGACATTTGAAATATTTGGATATAAAATCTCCTCTAGTCAAGCCATTGAAGATCCAAACCAATTCAATTTGATAATGTTTGATCAATCAAAGCCTTCATAGCCATTGCACGAAGAGATTTTTCTTAGCTAAACAGCTAGCTCATGGTCTCTTTACATTAGATCTTTACTCATGTTCTGTACATATATCTATTGCATTCTTGATACTAATTTGTAAAGATTAATAAAAAAATATTTCTCTTCACTAAAGATAATAAGACCTATATGCTTACCTAATAATATGTTGATAATTGCAGTAGCGATAGAGTGCTCTCAACTATATATATATATATATATATATATATATATATATATATATATATATATATATATATATATATATATATATATATATATAGATAGAGAGAGAGAGAGAGAGAGAGAGAGAGAGAGTCAGAGTCTTACTTAGTTCACTGGTTAGTGGTTTCCATTTTGAGCTAACTGGGTTTATATATTTGCATAGAGCCTTACTGCAAGCAATGCCGCAAGTGATATTTGATGCCTCTTTCTTCCTTTGATTTGCTTTTCCTGTGTTAGTTTTGGGGCAAGGAGCGAGGATCTCTTCTACTCACAAATAGAAATTATATAACAAGTAAACCTCAGAAGAGTGTCATCTTGGAGAAGGGACAAATAAAGTTCTTGCGCAGGGAACTAGAAAAGGATGGTTGGAGAGAGAGATAAATAGAGATGGGGACGTTCAAAGTGGACCAGTCCTTGTGGACCATGACTTTGAACTGCAAAGTTGGATCAATAAAGAGATGAGGGAATGCAGCTCATTTGATACGTTGGTACGGTGTTTTGGCTATCAATTAAGAAGTTTTAAGTTCGAGTTTTACATATGTGATGTGTATGTGAATTTGCTTAGATTTCTTTTGAGACAACGTATCTGATATGCTATCAAAATGTCTAACTAAAAATATATAAAAATTTTATTTATGGAGCAAGTGTGAAAACAATTGAGCAAAAAATTATTAAAATGCTTTTGATTTTAGAAATTATTTTTTAGTGATACTTTCTTCAACATTTGTTTTTTAGTTTTTTCTAAAAAACAAATTAAAATTTTCCTTATATATATATATATATATATATATATATATATATATATATATATATATATATATATATATATATATATATATATATATACATTTTTAATAATAAACAAAGGGGCGCATCTCTCGGGAGGATTAGCACTATTTCGGTCACCTTTGATCAGCACAATAAGCCTAAATTAAGGATATAAATCCTATAAGGGATCTCGTGTAGAATCTTATATAAATTTATTTATCATTATTTATTATGTGAATATAAATCTTAAGGTAAAAATAAATGGATATAATAAGCTCTAATAGATAACTTTTATAGGTAATTCCTTCTATGATTTTCATCTTTTAATCTGTTAAGGGGTTTCACAAGAGTATAGCAGGACACAATTGATGGTGGATATTAGGGGCGTAAAATAATGACAACAACAAATAATTTGATCTGAATTTGACCCATAAAATTTAGGTTCCGGTCGACCCATTTATAAAATGGGTCGGATTCAGATTCCTATTTTCGACCCGTTTTAAAAACGGCCTTGTCTAGGTCAATTCGGTAACCAAAAATCAACTAGTACATGACCCGCATCCCAGGCCCCTCGCGCTTGCACCACACCCGCTAGTCCCACCCACACCACTTCATACTCGCAGTCATCTCAACCATAGTTGTAAAAATGCTTCCTCTAAAACAACTTTTTAAAAACAAAAATTTTAAATGATTATTAAAAAAACTACCTTACAAACAAATATTATTTTTTATTAACTATTTCTCACGCAATAAAAGCAATCGAAAAACTCTTTCAAATAAAGTCTTAAGTGTTAGACATAATGAGAGATATGTATTGATTAATATATAAAATCTCAAATTAAATGTTGTAAAATGTGTTGGATTAGATTCGTGATTGTGAAGGATATAATTAATTGGTTTAAATAATTTAATAGAATAGATGTTTACTTTCTAATATTTTATCAAGACCCCGTAGCTAGTCTTAAGCTCCTTAATCCTAGCATATAGTGGAGCATTACTCATAGAGACAAGTGAACTAATATGCCCATAAACTGTAGGGTTTCTCTTAAAGTCACAAAGAATACGGCTACTTTTTTTTTTTTCTCGCTAGCATCACACCTAGAAGACTATTATCTAAATCTCTTTCGATATGCATCCCAACACATGTAAATTACTTTCAAACCATTCTCTATCAATCTTGTCCTCCGATCCCAACCAGTTCAGTAAAATCTCTAATAGAAAAAGGACCTAATGGATGACTCAAACTATTCCTCAATTTTCTCAGAAAATGAAAATACTTCGCCTTAAAAGTGCCAATCATATGTAAGAAAAACGGAGCATTAGTAGTTAACTCAATCTCATAATACACTACCGTATGTTCTCATAAACCAATTAATCTTAGTAATGACTCATACTTTTTTTTTTTTTAATTTAAAACCCCCACAGGGGCCTACGTGTTAATATCAAAACAGAGATTACAAAGTCCTTAAAAGGATCCACTAGCTCACTAATGCTCGAAAGAGCTACAATCAAAAAGTAAAACAAAAAGACCTACGAGCCTGTGTTTCCTTATCCTAAGAGTACAAGAAATGTAGAAAATACTATAAAGGCTGTGAGCTTTCAGCACCCAAAAAAGGAAGATCCGCATATCAACGCTCAGATCAAAACTCCTGCAAAATTGACAGAGGAAAAAGGAAAGCAAAAAGAGAACCCAAAATAGAAGAACCTTGATCGCAGAGATAATCATGAATTCCAAAGTATAGTGAAACCTGCAAGGTTCTCTCCAAAAAACAAAATTAGTGAAACAGAAATGCACAAGCATGATGTACACAATCTTACAACGATAGCCAGAGATCATAACATCAGAATTGGAATACTCAATGCAGGAAATCCCATAAGTTTTCGGCTTCCAGCAATTCATCCAAATAGAACTAGTAGCAAAAGAAACCTTCACCATACAATTCTGGGTATTAAAAGAAACCTTCCAGTTGTAAACAATAAGGTAATGCTTAATATAAACACAAGTCTGGGTATCAAAAGAAACCTTCATCATACAGTTAAGCAACTCAAGGATCAGCCAGTCAAACACAATAGAAACGGTAGAAGCAGCAGAAAATAAATAAGAATTGGAGAGATCACTGACATGAAGAGAAGTAGAAAAGATATATCTCCGAATAACCCAGCCGGTTATGGAAATCAAAAAATTAATCATTTCTAACATAAGGTGATTGAAAAAGTGTTGGAGTTTTTAAAAAGGTTAATTATCTTTGGGAGATTTAATTTTTGGAATTTTAATTTTGAAATTGAAAGCATCATTATGAGCGATATACCATCTCAGGAGGCGAATATATCATTCCCTAATGGGTTCAATTTATAGGATTGAAAATTCATCCTGATTATTGTAGTAAAATTTGAGCAAGAACTACATATGACCTTGGATGGTCAAAATGATTGTTAAGTCAGGTATTTAACTACGATAACTTGGATAAATTATTATTAATTTCATAATCAAAGTTACAACAATAATTGATATATCTTCATTTCTATTTTGCGCTTCTTGTTTATTTTTTGCGGTTGCATGAGGGGGTGATGAGGTGGAACATTATGGTGGAGTCCTCTTGCTGGGAGTTTTTTGGTTGTTTTTTGCGTTCTCCCATTTTATGGGTGCTTATTCTTAAGCACCGTAGAATGTTACTTGGTTGCATTGTATAGTTTTTTATGTGGGAAACTCGAACTCTTAGGTTTATTTTTTATCTTTTTTTATTGTAGCTCTGCGAGCGGTAGAGAGATTGAGTTTCCCTTAAGGACTCTGTAATTTTGCCCTTATATTAACACGTAGGCCCCTTTGGTGGGTTTCCCCTTAAAAAAAATTGATATATCTTCATAAGGGAAGAAGATATCAATCATTATTTCTTGTTTGAAAATGACGATATTGATCATTGATTTTGACTTGAATTTTTCCAAAGATAATTAATTGAGGTTTTGAGAAAAGTTGATTTTAAAAATTTGATCTGGATTTTTAAATTTCCTATGAGTACAAGCCCTCATAATTAATTACATCGTTGGAAAATTGAATTTTCTATGAATATTCTCGACAGGGGCGGAACTGGCCTTGATTTTTAGGGGGGAAAAATTTATAAATAACACCTCTATACAATGTGTTTAATTATGTTAAGGGGCAACCACCTAAAGATAATAGTATTTTAATTTTTTTAGGGGGGCCAATTGCCTAAAAACTCCTATAATAAAGAGTAAAAAAAAAGATGGAGGGGAATAAATTACCTAAATATCCATGTAATAAATAATTTTTAAATTTTTTTAGGGGGGGGGGGCAATTTCCCCCCTAGGGGCTAGGTGGTTCCGCACATGATTCTCGATTAAAATAAGGGTAGAAATTTTATTTTAATTTTTCAAATATTAATCTCAAAGGAGTGTGGCTTAAATTTCAACTGAGATTGGATCAAGATTGAACACTTATTTCTATTTGAGATTCTAAAATACTTCAAAAATACCCTAGACTATCCTAAGTATTGGGCTTAAATTTTGGGATTGAAAGAAATTTAATTTGAATTGTCAATTTTATTAGAAAGTTATAATTCAATTTATGGAGATTAAGGTCTTATAGTTTGAATCTATCTTAGAGCCTAAGTCTAAGTTGGCACTAAAAATCAGTAGCCCGAACCTAGCTAATACAGTACAAACCTGTATTTTCCCCGGCCTAGATTGGGGAGCCAGCTAACCATCTAGTCACTTAAAAACCATAAGTCTGATATTTTACGTAGGAGTAGTAAAGACATTATTTAGTTAAATTTGAGAAAATGGGGCTGACATCTAGAACAGATCCTAATTGACCTCTTGATTGATGTAGGACATATAAATTGATGCTTAAAGTAAAATACATTTAAAATTTTAGACCCTTTTAAATTTGTTTCTAATAAAATGCATGCTAGTTGACTCTATAAATACTTAAATCAAATATGAAGCAGTTTTAAAAAAGCCTTAAAAATAAATTTTTCCTTAAAAATTACACAACTTTTTTTTTGACAGACTCTATTCTAATAGGTTAGGTAGCCTAATAGAACTCACAGTCGGGGAGTTGCCTAACAAAGTAGAGAAAGTATAATATAATGCATACAAACTCTCGATGATTCAAGCTTACTTCTTAAATTTGTTAGAGTTTCTATGCGAGCTTAATTTTTTTAAAAATTTAATTAAAGTACAAAAAATGTTAATGTGCCCTCATGATCCTCTAATCAAATCCAAGCTAAAACAAAGATAAAAAATATGTCATTTCTAATGTGTAATTAATTAAATCAATCAATTAAATTAAATGTCTATGTAGTAAGTGCCACTTAATATTACAATCCAAGATATGTAGAAAAGTAAATTGACCAAGTACTAGTGACAATAAGTCCAGATTTCTAGTCTTAAGACACAAGTGACTTTGAGAATGAGATTCTTCTCATTATTCACTTCTTCGTCCTTTTGTTGCCTCTTTGGATTCATCATATCTGAATATCCAAATGAAAAGAAAATCCCCCCTCGAGGGGTGTTATATTTTCTCTTTGGATATTTAAAAGTATTTTAACTTACGACTCCATATGGAGGAGAACTCTCCCCTAAAGGATGTCCTCTCCTCTTTGGAATCTAAGTTAGATACTTATGTATCCCCTCTTAAATTTTATTATAGATGTTACAACTCTTAACTCAAATCAAATTATATTTGAAAATAAAAAATTTTACACTCAAATATTCTGCAGGGTTATCCTGAGCAGTTATAATTTTAAATCATATCTCAAGCAGTTATATGTTAAAATTAAAAGTATTTAAACCAGCCACGCTTGGCCATACTCTTTTAATTTAATGGGAGACTTAGCATAACAAAGCACATACAGAAACTTGATTAGTTTAAATTTAATTTACCCCCTTTTAATTTTAATGATATATATAAGTATAACCACCAGCATAAGATTATATTAGCATTTAAATCACCCATATCCTAAGGGTAATCTAATGCCCATCAAATCAATTCACAAATTACAAAAAATAAATAAATAATTACATCAATCATTCAATTTTCAAATAACATATATTGATATTTAACTCAAAAAGTCTGGTACATAATAGCAAGAAAGTAAAACTCCAGACTAACTTAAGAGTAGAGTTGGTTGCCCTGGTAAACTATCAAAAGTTTGTGAGGTAAGCTATGTAGTTTGGATATATCCCATTTAGGGTAGTTGGTTAAAATTGTTTGATGTTCTGATTCATTGAAGGCTTAAGAGAATTTTGATTCAAGTCTAAGTCTTAATATTTAGAAATTGATTTTAAAGTGTAATTAAGTGTTAATTGGTTACTAGCTTTATTAAACTAAGGCCATGAATTTTAATTCTCCTTCCTTGGTGCAAAGTCAATAGCCTCGTAGGCCCGAGTTATCCAGCATTAGATTTTTCTTAAATGATTGTATACTAGTTTTGATGTTCGATTAAAATTTTTTGGATTATAAAATTAAATATTTATTTTCTGGAACTATTTGAATTATTTAAATATATTAATTAAAGGGGTCAAATTTTAAATTTTTGATTAAGATTAATTTCTAGAGTTTTAATATTTTTCTTAAATACTAGAACTTAAGATGAATAATTAGACTATAAGTTTGCTAGAATTAAAATTTTTTTATATTTAATTATGAATTTTTGAAGTTTTGACTTGATGTTGATTTAAAGTTGACCAAATTGCTGACTTTTTTATTTTGAATTAGTTCTGGTGGTTTGATATTTTTAATAAATATTAGACCCCAAATGGAGTATAATGCATTTGAGTTTGCTCAATTTGAAATATATTTAAATTATGTTTTATTTTTAGAAGCTTAGGTATTTATTTAAATTTTTTAAATTATTTAATTAGAATGGTATAATGATTTGAATCCAAATGAACTCCAAACTTCTTAAAATTGCCTCCAAAGATCAAAAATGATCTAAGGAGAAGTTCTCAAGTGTTTGAGAATATTTTTAAAATTTTATTTTTTTAATTAATTAAATATAAAATTTTAATTAAAATTAAATTAATATTGAAATTAAAGTCCAGTCAAGGGAATTTTTTTATTAAGGTTTAATTAGTGTTAGTTTGAGATATTATGGGTAATTTTGGGATTTAAATTTGATTTATTAGAATTTATAGAATTCTTAAGGCCTAATTAATGGTTTAAAATTAATTAATTAAGTGGTTTACTTGGAAAATTTTTCTAAGGCAGAGGATGTCACTATTTTTGAATGGTTGAAGTCTCATGCCTATTGCATGTATATTTTTTTATTGATATTGTTGTTTGTCTATAGATCTGGTTTGATAAAAACTTTTGGTTGATTGTGCCTTCTAGTTGTGAGTTCTTGTGGGGTTCTTCTATTATTTTTATTCTCTACATTTTATCAGGTTTCCTAAACTTTTGGAATTTTTAGAGAATAAACTTGGCTCTGATTGAAAGATTCATTTCTATCGATAGGAAATTCTACTATGTCATTGCTCAATTTTTTGTTCCTTGCATTCCTATGAGCAGTTGGTATTATAATTCTATCAATGGATTGTTCTTTTTAGATACTACACTTGTCTGTCGTGTTCTCTCTTCTTCCCCGTGTATCTTTTATTTTATTCTATTTTGTCTATTTATTCTTCTGTTGTTGTTGTTGTTGGTGGTGTTGTGTTTTATTATTGTTGGCTTGTTCTTTGGTAGTTTTTCTTTTTTGGCTTTTCTTTGAGTCTGGGTGTTGGGGTTCTTGAGCTTTTGATTGGATTTGGTTTTTTTGGGCTATTTGTTTTTTGGTGGGTTTTTTATTTATAATTACGGGTGTTAAATTTTTGTCATTGATGCTTGTTGTGATACTAAACTGTTCCTTTGGTTGCTTTATCACCTAGGGTAGGACTGGTAAGCTGTTGTTGGACTAAGCAAGTTGGTGGAATGATGTTGCTGCTTTGCTCTTCTGCTTGATTTACTTGATAGCTCCTCTATTTGACTAAGTAATTATTTTAACATTGTATATTATTTTTGAAATTTCCATGTATGTTGAAGAGTAGAACAAATTGTAGGAAGCTTTTTCAAATATAGATAACGATAGTGCCATGAAGAATTTTTTCCCATTCTAGTTCTTGAGGGGACTACAATTTTATTGAAACAACTATGATATATGTTGGATGATAATGGTTGATTTAATGTTTTGGCTTTAGGTGTTTATTGGCTGTGGATTTAGGACTTCATGAAGACTTCTTCGAGCTTGTTTTTTTGAAGAAGGTCATTACCTTGATGCGGATTGAATATCTTTATTTTTTGGCAGTTTTTTTTTTTTTTGCTTATCTTTGTGGTTTGACTATGATCAACCTTCTTTTTTCCTTCTTGGATTGTAATGTAAAATGGGACTAATCTCATTAGGGTTTTATTTTTCTTTTTTCTTTATAAACCTTTGAGCATTAGGGAGCATTGGTCCATTTTTAAGGACTTATAATCCTTTTTGATAAATTAACACATAGACTCATTTTTTTTTTTGGATAAAACCCACTCATGGGGCCTACGTGTTAATACTCAAAAATCGGTTACAAAATCCTTAGAAGGATCCTCCAGCTCGCTACTGCTCGAAAGAGCTACATATAAAAAAGAAAATAGAAAACCTAAGAGCTGGTGGATCCTTTTTCTACGATTACAAAAAGAACCATATATAAAACTATGGTTGTGAAACGATAGTACCCAAAAAAGGAAGAGTGTACTAATTCCATTCAGCTCATTCTCCCTGCAAAAAAGCTGAAAAAACCAGAAAAAATCATTCAAAAACCAAAAAAGAATACCTTGCAATCATTGGAGCTTGTACCACTACACTTGATCAGATTCCTGCAAGAAATTCTCCCAAAAAGGATGAGATGCATATAATAGGTAACATACGTGAAAAAACCAGAATTATCCTAGTTAGCCCTGTAATTAATATGAACATAAATTTTTAGAGAAAATACCATAGAACCAAATGTCCCCATCTGAGCAACCACAACATGAAAAAGGTAAATAAGCAGCACTCCCAAAACAGAGGAGCAGCCCAAAATTAAAATCATACCCCCAGCATACTGAGAACAACCAAAATACCAGTACCATTGCCTCCCAAAAATATTATAAACCCAGCAGATCCATGCATAACCCCACCAATAATTGATTAAACAAAGCCAAATGCCGGATAACAACCCAGAAGAATTAAGAACCCAAAGAAGACAACCTTCCTAGAACAACCAACACATCCAGGGAGCAATGCAAGCCCGCCACCAGATAATAGCCACCAAAATAAACACCAGGCTCATAAAAAACACAACCAAAATGGGAGTACCCAGAACAACCCGAACAAGACAACCAACGTTAAAACTGAACATAAGGAACATTATTCATATCTAAAGTAATAAGGCCCTTGATGTAATTAGGGAGCAAAAAAATGGAAACATCAATCATACTCACCAGATTACCTTCCACCTTAGCCAAATCCTGAGCAACAACAATCCCTTTATCCTCAATCACAGAGAAAGAGCAATTCAACTTCTTACATAAATAAAAAATGTCACGCCTAAGATAGAAAAGAGAAGTCGAGCAGGTTTTGTCAATCCTAAAATCTAGAGACTTAAAATCAAAAAGAGAATTCACCTCCACCACCACCTCAAACCTGTTAAGCTTGGAACAAACAGTTAAACCATAGAAGATAGCATAGGTAATAACATAATTAAGATCCGCAATTTTAGCCGGCCACACAAAACCAAAAAAATAATTCCCATAGTGATCCCTAAGCACCCCAGCACACAAGATAGAATTATCCTTCTGGCAGCAATCAACATTTAATTTCAAAAAATTAGGAACAGGCTTAATCCAGTAAATACATATGGGAGATTCTTCCAACAACATGAAGCCAACTCAATACCAAAAAACGGGGCAACAAAACCATAATTCCTAAGACCTTAATAGAAAGTAAGTTGGTCAAATAAAGGTTCATCACTTTCTCTTTGATATTATGAATAATTCTCTCAGAATTCATAGCCACCCCATTAAAATGAGAATTATTTCTCTCCATCCAAATGTACCAAAACACAAGAGAAAGAACCACGTTACAAATATGACCTTTGCAATCAATAAACCATAAGGTAAGAATGTACTGAATAGAAGAAGTACCCTTAAAAAAACTTAAATGAAAGATATCTTCAAAAAAGGTCCACACTTTAACCGCAATAGGACTATAAATGAAAACATGTTGCATGTTGTCCATATGAAAGCAGCATTGACATTTAGAAGGGATAATGAAACCTCTCTTAATCAAGTTATTGTCAGAAGGAATAAACTTAGGTCGCAAACGCCACATAAAGGTAGAAACCGTACAAGGAATATTTTATTCCAGATTAAAGAGTACAGCCTAGAAGTAACAAGCTTTTCTCTGTTATATTGTTAGACATCCAAAATTTTAAAAGTGCCATCCTTAGACAAAGCACACATTTGAGTATTTTTAACATCATAATTAAAAGAAATATTTAAAATACGCTGGATAATATCCATAGGCAACATAGAAGCAAGTTTGTCAATATCCCATCTGTTACCCGAAATAAAAAAAGTTAACCTTAACCAAGTCATTAGAACAGGAACAAATAAGAGAGTCAATCGAAGAACCCTCTAACCAACGATCTTGCCAAAATAAAATATTGCCCTTACCCAAACCCCACACAACAATAGGCTCCACCCGCCACTTAATAGAGCAAAGCCGTTTCCAAACAATAGAATTACCATTATTGAAGCTACTAAAGATATGATGCTTGTCACCACAATACTTAGATCCCATAAATTTGGCCCAAAGAGACTCCTGACCACGAAAATGATACCATAATTTGAAAGAGAAAGCAGTGGCCAAATTGGAAAAAGACTTGCACCCCAACCCCCCGCCCCCCTTCCAACACAAGAACCACAACACTTAGACCAAATGGATTTTAGAATTATTACCCGTACCTTTCCAAAAAAAAATTATTAATAATGCGATCAATTCTTTATACACACAGTTTTAGTAGGAAATAAAGTTTGAAAGGTATAAACCGGGATAGAACAAAGAACACTCTTAATAAGAGTAAGATGACCCCCAAAACTTAAAAAGTTGGCCTCCCAGGAGGAAATTCTTTTAAGAATCCCAGAAATTAAATCATAAAAAAAAACTATTTCTTCCTCCCCTTATAAAGAGAAATCCCCAAATACTTAAAAGGTAAAGTGCTAATGGTATAACCAGTGATATTCTTAATATTTCTAATACGAAGATTAGAGACTTTCTTAACCACATTAAAACAACATTTACATTTATTAAAGGCAAGACCACTAATCATCTCAAACTTTTTTAAAAAAATCCATACGTTTATTAATCTTACATAAAGAGGCATTAGTAAACACAATAAAATCATCAGCGAAGCATAAGTGAGAAATTTTAAACCCCCCCACCCCCCATAGTACGGAAATAGAGGCCTGAATTTTTGGCGAAAGGATCCTCCAAACCTCTAGAAAGATAATCAGCAGCAATAATGAAAAGGGCAGGAGAAATCGGATCGCCCTGTCTAAGACCATGAGAAGCCTTAAAGAAATCATTGCTCTTACCATTCACAATAACCGAAAAATGAGGACTTTCAATACATATCTTAATAAGGTTAATAAAAGTGCAGTCAAAGCCAAATAAACTTAAAATTTTATAAATAAACTCCCAATTAATATTATCATAAGCTTTGACAATATCCAACTTCAGGATCATATTACCACCACGAACTTTATCATCCAAATCCTGACAGAATTCTTGAGCCATTAAAATATTGTCCACAATAGCACGACCTTTAACAAAACCCATTTGAAAAGGAGAAATAATTTTGGGCAAATGCACAGATAACCTGTTCATCAAGATTTTAGAAAGCAGTTTATAAAAGAAAGAACACAAACTAATAGGTCTAAAGTAATTCCAAGATTCCACCATATTATTTTTAGGAATCAAAACAATAGAAGTAGCAGTGAAAAATTTAGGAATAACACCACCATTAAAAAAAATTAATAACAGCATCAAAAACATCCTCAAAAATAATCGGCCAGCATTTTTGAAAAAACTTAGTGGTAAACCCGTTAGAACCAGCCACCGCATCATCTTTCATATCAAAAATAGTATTCTTCACTTCTCAAGAGAAAGAATAGAAGTCAACCCCAAATTATCATCAATCAAAATACGCTTAGGAATAATCTGAGGATTAATAACAGAAGACGGGAAAAAAAATTTGTTAAGATGATTTTTAAAATGATTAACAGCCAAGGCAGCAATCTCCTCCTGATCTTCAATAATAGAACCATCATCTTTTTTAATCTTGCTAATGGTATTCTTAGCCCTATTATTCTTCACTAAAGCATGAAAATACTTAGTGTTATTATCCCCTTCAACCAAATGTTTAGAAGCTGCTTTTTGTTTCCAAAAAGCTTCCTCTTGTAAGTGCAACTTAATAAGAGCACTCTTAGCCTCCATGAGCACCGAGAAATTATGGTCATAAGGGCATAAAAGAACCTCTTTTTCCCAAAAATTCACTTTATTCTCTTCACAAAGAATGTTAGAGAAAAGATTTTTAAAGACATGATGGTTCCACCAATTTAAAACTTGTTTCAATCTTTTAAGCTTCCACCACAATCTATCCATACCACTAATAGAATTATCAGGCATAAGAGGAGCTTGCCAATTAGTCTTAACCACATCTAAAAAAGAATCATGAAGAATCCACATATTTTGAAAACGAAATTGAGAAGAAGAGCCATGAGATTTACAATTAATCTTAATCAAAAGCGGAGTATGATCAGAAAGAGTCCTACTCAAATGCTCAACGTTAGTAGATTCAAAACAATTAATACAAGCATTATTAAAAAGAGCTCTATCCAACCTTTGTCATAAATGCCCACGATTCCAAGTAAAATTATTGCCAGTGAAACCTATATCAATCAAGTTACAGTCCATAATCATGCCATTAAAATCCTCCATGGTCTGGAAGATGGGAAGAGAACCCCCCATACGCTTAGAAGGGTTAGCAATATTGTTAAAGTCCCCTCCCACAATCCAAGGAAGAGTGCAATTATTATGAAACTGCAGAATGTGATCCCATAAAACTTTTCTAGTATAACGAGAAGAGGCAGCATAAACAAAAGAACCAACACAATGAAAAGAAGAGGTTTGAATATTGCAATGCATAACTTGAGTAAAATCACCAATCACGTCAATTTGAATAAAATCTTTCCAAAACACCCAAATTTTTTTAGCAACATTAGGCAGCATGTTTAAAACCTAAAAATTTAGCAGTAGAAAGCAGTTTCTCATTAGTAATCAAGGGTTCCAATAACACAAGAATAGCAATATTATGAATACGACATAAGTTTTTAACACGAATCCTAGAATAAGTGCAACTCACTCCCCGCACATTCCAAATAATGGCATTAAACATAAAAAACAGATATTAGTGGGAAGTATGAGAGCGAGTATTTCTAGGCGATTGTATAATAACAGGCTTCAGTTTTCTACCTTTCTTACCACGGCTCTTAGAAAAACTTAAATCATTATCATCTCTAGCAAAACATTTAGCCAACATTTGAACCTCATGCGTATCAGTGTAAGCATCACTTAAATAAGAATCATTAGAAAAAAAGTTACTATTATTTATCATACCTGAGTGCTCCATACCACTTAACAAATTTGCCTCCGCAAAAAAACAATCATCCCCCTTATTTGAAGTAAAATTCTCCTTATGTATATCCGGCATTTTTTCAACGGGTAAGACAACCTCCAAACTAATGTCTCCATTGACCGTTTCGTTCTCGTGTTCCTTAGAAGACACAGAAACAGGTATATCAGTCACATTAGAAGAAATCAGAATGCTAACAGCTAAATTGGCTTTAGAAGTACATAAAGAAGTAGGTAAATTAGAAATTAAGATACTATCAGATTGCATTTCCCCAACAGGACTTTCCACAACCGAGTTAGACTGCATTTCCCCAATTGGGTTAGATGGAGTATCCTTCAATTGTTGTTCAGTAAGAGCATGCTCCGTAGCCGCACCACTCAGAACCAGATCACAATCACTTTTTCCATCCACTATTTCCTTACTCAGATTTTGATCCTCATTACTTGTAACCATAGGAATAATATCCAAAGCTTTTCTAGGATCCGCTTTGGGTTGAACTTTTTCCTTTTTCAAATTCGGGTGAAGCTTAAAACATTCCGCCATATTATGACCATGCATCCTACAATGATTACAAAAAATAGACAGGTTTTCAAATTCAATTTTCTGAAAATACCCATTCAGTTCCGATCCTAACCAAATTTCAGCTGGGTGCTTTTTAGAGATATCGAGTTCCACCAGAACCCGCGCCACAGAGGGACGAGAAACAGAAGCTATGGCCTGATCGGTTTGCAAAGGCCTCCCGAGAAGAGAAGCCATACCAAAAGTATTTGCGAATTAAAAAAATGAAGCCTTAAGTTAGGAAAAGAAACCCAAACCGGTGCAATAGGCGATTCTTCCCTAACATCAAAATCAGGCGTCCATTTGAGGATGCACATTTGACAGGCTTGAATGTAACAAGCTCTCCTAGAAAAAATACGACTATAATCCAGGTCGTTACTGAGCTGAATGGAGACATGCCTCGGGTCCAGCAGACCAATATGGAAAGAGCCTGAAAGCTTAAGATTTAGGAAAAATTTTCTGATAATGTCAAGATTAGGACGCCTAAGCAAAAATTTTCCAACCAAAGTAAGAGCAAAAGGAGCGGCAAGCATAGACGCAACAGAATCATCAAACATAAGAGCAGGACACCCTTTAAACGAAGTTTGCACAAATTTCACCTGGGAAGAAGCAGAGGATGAACCCGCAAGAACATCCTTAAAAGACCGAGTCTTACCAGCAGGGACAACCGTAGACGGAGGGGAAGATGACGACGGGGTCGTCATCCCCCAAATAAATGGAAACCGAAGAAAAACTCAACACAGAAAGCCAAAACCGCAAAGCACAACAACAAACCAAGAGCGAGGCAAGGATTCACCAAGGAAATCCACCGGAAAGAGCGGAGAAACCACCCCGAATGAAGAAGATCACAAAAAAACCCTAAATCGCCCGAGAGTCGCCCGAGCACCAGAGCGTAACGTCTATTTTTATAAACACATAGACTCATAATTGACACATAGAGTCATAATTGACTTTTAACACACAAAAAAGATAATCATATGATGCATAGGCTAAGAAACTAGTTCTCCCATGTTTCCCCTTTTTGCACATACATTTTAGATTCGCAAGCATTAAAATATCAATAGCTTGACTTTAACATGGATGAGCAATATATAACATTTAATAAAAAAAATATAAAAATAGTAAGGTTTATGGGATAAATTGGTATACACAATTTAACATATATAAATTATTTATATGCATTATCACTATAGGAAAATATGTCATTATTGTTGGACTTACCGGCGGACATTTTTACGTCGTTAATACCGGCCCAGTTATTGGCGAATGTTTCACCGGTAATTTAACGGCGCATTATCCGCCGTAGAGTTAAAGGCGCACATTTCATCGGCATTTCGCCGGAAACAGAGTGTCATTTATTCCCCGACGGACTATGCGCCGGTAATACCGGCAACTACTATCCGCCGGAACCACCAGCACATCTTACGCCGGAATACAACAATGAAACAACCGTCGAATGGTCTTCTTTGTTTCGCCGGAATTGCGCCAGAAGAACCGCAGGAAATAGTTGCAGGGGAAATGTTATGTCAGAATTTTATTTCTGACGTGTGAAATACCGTCGGACAGTTTTACGTCGGAAATGCGCCAGAAAGATGACATTTCTGGCGTATTTTGGCTGTTACCGGCAGATTCCATCTGCTAGTAATAACGCATTTTCATGTAGTGTATTCATAATATCATTTTCAAGTTTTTATTATTTTATAATAATTTTTATGGGGATCTATATACTTACTAAAATGTATAAAATGCATATTACTTAAAATATCTGATGAAATATTAACATACATATCTCAATATAGCCAAAAGAATTCACTAGAACATATATTACAAATTATACTGTGAGGACTTTTAAAATCTTTGTAGATTTAAGTTCTAGAAATATCTAACCAAATAAAATACTATAATTCACAAAAATGATGAAATTGAAATCTAAATGTAATGATGGCAGATCTTGTGCTGGTAAACTTTCTCAACAAGCCAAACATACGAAATTGGCTCTAAGTTCTTGGAACATTAACTTTCTCTCTCCTATACCTTTCTCTCTCGCTTTCTCTCTCTAAAAGCTCTCAGCCATGTAAATGAAGAATGAAATGGCTTAAAACCATCACAAAGTCAATTTTGGCTTCGTTTGGAATAATTTCTTTGTTGCTTTCTAAAACAGTTTTTTAGTACAAACTAGAAGGCTATTTTAGAAAGTAGTAAAAAAGTTTGCACCAAATGAAGGCTTAATGTGCTGAGAAAAGATGTTTTTTTAGTAGTGTCACTAAAAGCTCTCAGCCATGCAAATAAAGAATGAAATGGCTAAAAATTATATCCATTAAATTTTTTTGTTAAATAATAAAAATAAATATTATTATATTATCATTATAATTTAAATTTGTATTTTTAAATATAATTTCATATAAATTCTTTTATATCTCAAATTTTAAAGTTTCAAAAACTATAAGAAATCAGACAATATAAATTATACATCATGTCTAATGAAAATAATTTGCAAAACGAACATAAGATTATTCTTGAAAATTTAATTTGATTTTGTTTGGGACAGATTTATTATTGCTTCTTAAAATAGTTTAATATTAAAAATTAAAATTTTTTATTAAAAAATTGCTTTAAGAAACAGTACTAAGAAAGTTGTCATAAACCAAGCCTAAGAAACATCTTTATTTTCAAATATGTGATGCTCATAAATATAAATAAAAATATACATAAAATAATGATCTACAATATGGTGAAGATGATTCGTAAATTTGAGATAAAATAAATCCATGTAATAAAGACTAAAAAATTGATTGAGGGGGATAAATTACCTAAAGAATCATATAATATTTTTTTAGGGGCCCCTAAGGTCAAGGGGGTTCCGGCCCTGCTCGCAGCGTTCGCACCCTTGCAGACCTTCAAATTGCGCACTCGCACTGTCCCTCCCTCGCCTGTAGTTGCGCTCGTTGCTCTTGCATGCGGCGCTCGCTGAACTCTTGTGCTGTCTTGCCCTCGCCAACAGTCCCTCATCTGCTCGAGCTCAATAGTCTCACCCCCCGAAGGGTTGGGTCTGGGTCAACGTTTTTTACCCGTTTATCTAATCAAGTCGGATGAGTTGAAGGAGGGTCAGTTTCGGGTTTAACCACCCGAATTCGACCGAAAAACTCATTTTGACTCCTAGTATATAATGTTAAGTTTCGTTCTCTTATTGTATTCATATCTTGGAAAATTTTGTTTTCTCCATAATAGCTTTAGATATTTAGAATGCTATTATAACTATCTTCATGACATCTGACGAGGCCTCAGCCAAGCACTTTAAAAAGAGAAATCATTTGAGTTTTTATGCTCCATCTCATCCCTTCTGTCATCGTTGGTTTCAAAAAAATTCTTATAAGACAAATGCAGGTCCCATACTTTCTTTGGAGAATGATGAGATTCATTTTCACCTTATTTACTTTCTGAAGCATCAGCAAAAAATTCACTGAACTTTTAACGAAGAAACTAACTTTTGGGTGAATAAAGATGTGCTAAAATTTATGTAAGTAAAGTTAAAAAATTATTTGGCGTGCTGAATACAGACAATGATGCTCATACGAAATCTGCAGCTCTTGGAATTTTGACAAGTATCCAGCAATCATTGCATTTTAAAAATCGTGTGAATATTTTTAGAAATTCTTAAGAACATTACAAGCAACAAAATCTGGAATTCTTAAGAGCATTATAAGCAATAATTGCTAATCTTGATACAAGGCTCTGATACTTGAAACAAATTTAGAAATTCTTTGGACCGTGATATTAAGCTGTGCTTAGTAATATCAAAGGATTCTTGACAAATATGATTTCACTTAAATCAAGTATCCTAGGGGTGTCAATTCGGGTCAACGGGTCGGGTTCGGGTCGAACCCGACTTGATCTGGGCATAAACGGGTTGACCCGAGCCCGACCCATTTAACTAAATGGGTCAAGAATCCTAATCCGAACCCGACCCGTGCGTGATGCCAGGTTGACCTGACCCGACCCGCAAACCCACGAGCACAGTTGTGAGTCGCAAAATAAGGGCGAATGGCGACTTGGCTGGGCATCGTCGTGGGCGAATGGCGACTTGGCTGGGCATCGTCGTGAGCGAATGGCGACAGGGCGGACCGACTGAGAGCGTAGGGCCTGGACGTCGACACATCTTGGGCTCCTGGCGAGTCGACTGGAGCCTGGCGGAGGCGGGTCCTGCCATAGGCCAAACCGCCGGAGGTGGGGTGGGTCATTGCTGGTGGAGGAGGCGAGGCTTGACTTTTTAACCCGAGACGGCGAAGCTCCAACGCAAGATATGGTCGGAAACTGGGTTAGGTCACGCTGGATCTGGGTTAAACGGGTTGACCCGCGGATTGTCGGGTCAACCCGAACCCAACCCTTTTTTCAAAACGGGTCAGAAATCCGAACCCGGACCTGACCCGTTTCACAAACTAGTTGACCCAAACCCGAATTTTTCGGGTCGAGTTTGGGTCGGGTTTTCGGGTCGTGTCAGAAATTGACACCCCTAAGTATCCATGCAAATGTGGCAAAGGGTTTGACACATCTAGTCAAATTGGAAATGAATTTCCTCTAAATTTTGAATGATCATGGTCCCAACTACATGAGGCTCGAAGGTGGCTTCATCTCAAGGATGGATTAAATTTTAAAGATATATCTTTCACAATGCTTCTATACTTAAAAATAAACCCATGGAACCTATCAGAAGTAACCCAAAATGAAAAGGAGATTCAGATTGAGTGTAAAGCGACAAATGTGATAAAAACATATTCTCAAATCATATAAATGGTTATCACTAACCTCACTCTTAGTCTAACAAATCATTGACATAACCTTACATTCCTTTGGATATGGCCATAAAAAATACGGGTGTACACCTTTAATGTGTCACTTTATAATTCATAATACTAAAAGGCATGGCCTACTTGTAGTATGTACTAACAGGGTTTCTGAAAATGATAAAATGCTCATTCTTAGAGGTTGTCTTGATTTTATTATAACCAGTGAGTCATCCATTATGAAAAATAGATTGCAACATGATGCTAAATCAACCATTAGGTCGAGAATAGGCAAGCTAGCTAAATTCACATTCCAGGCATGTTTAATTTAGGTCATGGAAATTAACAAGCACAAATCTATTAAATTTCTTTTGGATTAGGATAACATTAGCTAGTCATGAGGAATATTTCTCTTTCTTAATAGAGCCAACCTTATGATAGTTCTTTTTAGAATTTGATTATGTCGATCAGTCGAGTTGTTTGGACCTAGCGCAAATGCACTACGAATCCGTTGAGTCAGTTTTTTTTTTTTTTTTTCCATAATGTACAAGTTGTAATTGACTAGTGGTTATACCTTTTTGTATGAAAGAGTCTGAAGGCTGTGAGAAAGTAAGTGGAAGTGGAAGATTTGTATTATTTTTTATAGTTTGATAGGTGGATTTCTTAATGTGATGTATTATTTTTTTTTTCTCATTTTTTATTTTTTTCCACATACACCACAATTAATCATTAGTTTTAGAGGACTTATTCCTTAATTTTTTTACCCCATTCTTCAATGGGGTTAATAGTGATGTCAAGTTGAATAGCAAGGAAATACATTGCTAAATCTATTAGAGACCATCATCTAATCATTACAAATTTAGCATTAATTAGTCTAGATTAAAGTTGATTGTTGGGACAAGTTAAGTTGGCCAAGACACCTATAAATACATTTTGGGATCAAATTAATGTAAGTTCAATAAAGGGTTTGTAGAGTATGTTCTCTGTACGTGTGCAATTAGCTTTACATGGACCATGTGAGCATAATTGGTATTAAGATTGGCTAGATGAATTTAGCCGCATAGGGCTTGGTTCGAGTATAAGGGTCGCCAAGGTCTAGGTTGGCCCAACCTCACCTTAAGTTTGGTCAAGATAAAGCTAAGGCTCAAGATGGTTGATATTCCTGAGGCACTAAAATATTAAATTTGCTAGAGTGCTAAAAATTTCTAAAAATTATGGGTTTATAATCACATAGGTACTATAATTATTAAGATATCGTATAAAAGGGTTCATAATCACATAGATATTGTAAGTTTTAGATATTTTAAAAAGGTCCTAAATTTAAGATAATCAAGATCTAAAACATAATAATAGAAGATTTAGCTAGTTAGAGCCCCAACTTTTTTTTTTTTTTTTTTGTTAAAACCCACATAGAGGCCTATGCATTGTGAAATAAAAAAGATACAAGTCCTTAGATGATCAGAAGCTCTCTATAAGTATAGTATTTGAATCAAAATCTAATGAGCATGATATCCTATCTATTACATTAATAAAACCAGAAAACCCAAGAATGAAGGTAAACCCAAGAACCAAACCCAAGAAAAAAAATCCAAGAAGGTTAGCACCAGCGCCCAACCATGGTCAACAACATGAGCACCCAAGATATCTGCATCAAGTTAAGTGGCTCCAAAGCAAATAAAAAACCAAATTGAAACAAAAAGGACAGCACCCATAGCATGAAAGCAACTAGATCAAACCAAAGCACAATAACCTAAACACCAAAAGAGCCAAGCCCCCCAAGAGAAAAAGATAACATCACCAAAAGGCCACAAGAGCACCAGAACACCCAAACAATGAAAACAAAATAAAATAATATAGATATAACCAGAAAACAAGAGAAGCCACATGCAAAATGAAACAACCCGATGCCAAAATTATTTGACATTGGATCTAGTGGATTTGCCACTAGAATACATGAATTTTTAACTCTTACATTTATTTTTCTTTCCATTCTTACAAGAACCCACAAATAAGCCATCATTTATCACCTGCACCACATTTAAATCACTATCTTTAAACAAACTGTTAGAGAGGTCACCACAAGACCCTCCAGGATCACAATTTTCTTTAGAATTAGAAATTATCATATTGATCAATTGGATTATTCAAATTAGTATTCATATGACCACCATCAACAAGTGAAAAATGAAATGAAGTAAAAGAAACCATTGAAGAAATATCCAAAGTAAAGTTAAATAGAGAATTACCAATCTCAGGGTCAAGAGAGCCGCCCTGAGGCTCAACAGTCACAACCGAAGTATTAGCATTCACAACATCCGTGGTAGAAGCGAAAAACCACTACAGGAAAAATGCCCAATACCGGCGGTTCTAACCGGCGGTTTATGGACTGCCGGTTTTACCGGCGGCATGGCCGGCGGTCAGGCCGTCGGTTTTTTACGACGGCCGAACCGGTGATTTCGCTACGTTAAGCCGCCAGTAATAGCGGCGGTCTATAAATCGACGGTAAACCGCCGGACATCAATATGAACCGGCGGTAGAACCGCCGTTGATAAGTGACTTGTTACCGGCGGTCCGGACCGCCGGAAAATTGCCGGTCGAAGCCCTAATACGACCAGCCCCGCGACTGGCATTTCATTTTTACTCTTTCCTTCTCTCTCTCGGTCGCTCGCTCTCCCGTTGCCTACACTCGCCTCCGCTCGTCCGACCGCCGCCGACGAATCTCCTCCGACCGCCGCCCCCAATCCGATCACCGCCGACGAAGATTGTCCGACCCCCGACGGTTAAGCTCCGACGTCCGACCGCCGACCGAGTCTGACCCCAAATCGTCCGATTTCTATTTTAAGGTTATTTTTTATGGTTTTTCTTTGATTATTTGTTCTCACTACACATTTGCAAGTATTAGAAATATTTTGGATGATTTAGGTAGTAAGCAAAGATGTAATGTTGTAATCGTTTTGTTAGATCTATTTTTTTTTATTAAGTATTATTTTAGTTTAGGTGGAATCAATTTTGTTGATTGTTACTTTTAGTTAGAGCAAGATAGGAAGAGAGAGGGGAGTAAGGGAAAACATACGAGACGGTGTAGGAAGTAAACCTTTATCGGACTGAAGAATGGGGAAGAGAATTTCCATTGCCAATGAGAACTTGATCGTTACCAATGTATAGTGATGGTTGTTGAAGAGAATGAGTTTATGGAGTGAGATGAGTTGTAGTTCTTGTGTCCGGGTACCAAGGTGATGTAGTTGTTGTAAAACCCTTCAAAAAGCTGATTTTTTTTAGTGCAGTTCGTCTGTACGAACTGGGTTAGTACTGGACGAACTGAAGAAATTTGTGAAGAAATCTGCCATTTTCGTCTGTACGAACCTGGAGCAGTCGGGACGATCCGTCTGTACGAAATCTGTCCAGAGAGCAAGTCGCCCGGGACGAATTTGGATTTCGTCTGTACGAAATTTGTCCAGAGAACCCATCGTACCAGGACGAAATTTGGATCGTCCAGGACGATCAGTGTTGATAAATATCGGATTTTAGATATTTTGGATTCATTTTGGAGAGAGAGAAAAGGCAAGAGAGAGAAAGAGAAGGAAGAGAAGAGGGAAGCTTGGTTTTGGAGCCCGCGGAGCGCTTTTCGTCCGACGACGCAATTGGAAGATTTGTTTGTCTCGCTGTAAGGACTCCGAACCCTATTTCTGTTTTCGAAGATTTTGTATTTTGATCGAGTTGTGCACTGTTTTGTGTTTTTGTAGTCGAACTTTTGACCTGATTTTGTATTGACACAACTTTCACCGCACAACTTTTGGTATGTTATAGATATGAATATTATACACGATTTGAGTATTTTCTACGATGATTTTACCGGTCGGAATTGATTCTACGCGATTTTAATTGAATAGAAAATTATCAGGACTTGATTTGATTTGGATTCTATAGATTGATAGTCTTGCATTGATGCCGTGGTTATTCTGTTGTAATTTGGAGAAATTCAGAATTTGTCTTTTTGCAGGATTTTTGTGTAAATTCGATAGACTACTGTTACTCTGCCCGATTTTTGTATGATTCCTGATTTGACTGAAATTGATAGATTGAATCGATATGCCTATGATTATTGATATGATTGCTCTAATATTGATTATTGATTGCTTATTGATACTGAAACACGTATAACCTGGTTGAACATTGGTTGGAGATGATACCTGTACAGGATGGTGGGCCGACGGGCTTTCCTTTAAATCATAGATCATGGATCATGGATATAACGATGGGAGTCATAAGGGGATTATATGCCGACGGGCGGCCGACGGGCAATAGAGTGACGACTCTTTTCATAGAACCAATGTATTGATATCTACAACAGCAATATGGATTCTACAACAGCAACATGACCATTGATTATACTTGTTCAGTATTATCGTATTAATTGCATGTTTATTGTATCGATTTACGAATTTTATGGATTTGATCGAATTTACTGTATCGTACGATTTCACTGATTTCATCGATTAACTAATGAGCATTGATATGGACATTGATAGATATAGATACTGCATTGATAGCATGGATTTGGACTACTGCCTACCGATTCATTGATATTGCTGCCTATAGATTTTATAGATTCGCTGTTGCTACTGTTCTACACCGTATTGACTGTTGTATAGATTTCTTGTCAGAATGGATTGAGATTATCGTACTGCTTTCCTCGTTTGATTTCATTGAATAAATAGTATTGATTTGACCGTATTGATTTGATTGACGGACATTGATTGATTGAATGGATTTATCGATTCGCCCGTCGCTGTATAGACTATTGATTTCATCGACTATTGATTTTTGTACTGCATTGACTACTGATTTGATTCCCGCTGCATAGACTCATTGACCATTGACTGATACGGATTTGATAGATTGACATGCATATTGATAGCATCGCCGTGCTTTGATTTCAGTTATAGGTATTAGGTGACCTGCTGGGCTTTGTAAAGCTCATTATATGTGGTTAATATTTTCAGGTCAGGGCTCGGGAGCAGGAGATAGGCATTGATTCGGATCTACAGGTTTTTATTCTTTTGGTCGATTGGGAATTCTTTTGTACTCAGGACAGGATAGATTTCTTTACTTGTATTGATAGTATAGTTCCTGAGTATTGTACATGAACTTTTGGTGATATGAATCGACTTGTATATTGATGTTTTAAATTTATAGACTTTTGTTTAGACTGTTTAATTGAAAGTTTTAGATAACTCTGGTAAATTGTTGAGAAACTGATTGACATTCTTTCCAAGTTTGATCTTGGGGCATCACAGTTGGTATTAGAGCAGTGTTATTGGAAGAATGGATTGTTACCAGAGTTGTAGGTTTTGATTGAGAGTTGGGTAGATTGGGTAGCTTTAAGAGCTTCATTGGCATACATCGTTGCATGTGTGTATCATTTGTTTTGAATTGTGCAGGTGAAAAGATATGGATCCTCCAGCAGAATCCAGTGTACCAAATGAGCAACACAGCGCAGCTCCAGTGCCTTCAGAGAGTATGATGCAGTTGGCTACTGCGATTGCACATGTTATGGGGGATGCCCAGAGCAAGATGAGTGGAAGCAAGGAAGAAGAGGTAGACAGACACTTGCAGATGTTCCACAAGCTGAAGCCTCCGTTGTTCAAAGGGGCTGTAGGACCACAGGCTGCTGAGGATTGGATCCTGAGAGTAGAAAAGATTTTTGATAGCATGCAGTGTCCGGGAAATAGAAAGGTACCATTAGCTGTGTTCCTATTTGAAGGAGAAGCGGAGAGATGGTGGATTGGACAGCAGAGAGAGAAATTCCAGGGGAAGACCAACGCTGAGATCACCTGGGATGAGTTCACTACAGTGTTCAGGATGTGGTTTGTACCACCGTCAGCTCAGCGACAGATGCAGGAAGCTTTCATGAGATTGGAGCAAGGCCGCAAGTCAGTGATGGAGTACGAGGCCGAGTTTACTGCTCTTGCGAGGTACGCTGCTCATCTGATTCCTACTGCCGAGGAAAAATGTTATAGATTCTTGCACGGATTGAACAGAGAGCTGAGGCATCCACTAGTACCTTTCCGGATCCATGAGTTTTCTGAGCTAGTGGAGCGAGCTCGATTGATAGAGATCGATTTGGCGACACCAGTACCGAGGTACGAGGATACCAGAAGGAGGAGAGATGAGGTACGACGAGATGATTATGGTAGATACAGAGATAGAGAGAAGAGAAGCAGGTATGAGGGTTCGAAGGGATCTGCATCGGGGTCTGCATCGCGATCTGCATCGGTAGTATCGTCTGGTAGTTCTGGCGAGTGCATTCACTGTGGTAAACGACATGCAGGTCAGTGTTACCTATTGACGGGACAGTGTTTTTACTGTGGACAGCAAGGGCACAGAGCAGCAGATTGTCCTCAGAAAAGACAGGGCGGAAGGACTGATTCTGGCACGGGTACAGGACAGCAGAGGACTATTGGCTCGAGGGCCTACAGTGAGAGATCAGGAAACCGGATGGACGATAGAGCTGTCAGAGATCAGAGAGAGACAGTTGCGCCACGACCCCCTGCACTTCCTCCAGTGGTGCCACGCATCTACAGTCTACAGAGTTTACAGCATCGTGAGGATCAACAACGACCAGAAGGTTCTACTGGTAAGATTGATTTGACTAACCGATTGATATTGACATTTGATCATGCATATTGACATGTGATTGATTGCATTGTGTGTTTTGTATGGATTCCGACGAGTTTCGATTTTGATTTTGATTCGATTTGATTTTGATTTGAGTTTTGATTAGACGGATTTGCTTTGTATCGATTTTGCATTCGATCCCTTAAGGGAAATGTCGAGGACGACATTTTTTTTAAGGTGGGTAGATTGTAAAACCCTTCAAAAAGCTGATTTTTTTTAGTGCAGTTCGTCTGTACGAACTGGGTTAGTACTGGACGAACTGAAGAAATTTGTGAAGAAATCTGCCATTTTCGTCTGTACGAACCTGGAGTAGTCGGGACGATCCGTCTGTACGAAATCTGTCCAGAGAGCAAGTCGCCCGGGACGAATTTGGATTTCGTCTGTACGAAATTTGTCCAGAGAACCCATCGTACCAGGACGAAATTTGGATCGTCCAGGACGATCAGTGTTGATAAATATCGGATTTTAGATATTTTGGATTCATTTTGGAGAGAGAGAAAAGGCAAGAGAGAGAAAGAGAAGGAAGAGAGAGGGAAGCTTGGTTTTGGAGCCCGCGGAGCGCTTTTCGTCCGACGACGCAGTTGGAAGATTTGTTTGTCTCGCTGTAAGGACTCCGAACCCTATTTCTGTTTTCGAAGATTTTGTATTTTGATCGAGTTGTGCACTGTTTTGTGTTTTTGTAGTCGAACTTTTGACCTGATTTTGTATTGACACAACTTTCACCGCACAACTTTTGGTATGTTATAGATATGAATATTGTACACGATTTGAGTATTTTCTACGATGATTTTACCGGTCGGAATTGATTCTACGCGATTTTAATTGAATAGAAAATTATCAGGACTTGATTTGATTTGGATTCTATAGATTGATAGTCTTGCATTGATGCCGTGGTTATTCTGTTGTAATTTGGAGAAATTCAGAATTTGTCTTTTTGCAGGATTTTTGTGTAAATTCGATAGACTACTGTTACTCTGCCCGATTTTTGTATGATTCCTGATTTGACTGAAATTGATAGATTGAATCGATATGCCTATGATTATTGATATGATTGCTCTAATATTGATTATTGATTGCTTATTGATACTGAAACACGTATAACCTGGTTGAACATTGGTTGGAGATGATACCTGTACAGGATGGTGGGCCGACGGGCTTTCCTTTAAATCATAGATCATGGATCATGGATATAACGATGGGAGTCATAAGGGGATTATATGCCGACGGGCGGCCGACGGGCAATAGAGTGACGACTCTTTTCATAGAACCAATGTATTGATATCTACAACAGCAATATGGATTCTACAACAGCAACATGACCATTGATTATACTTGTTCAGTATTATCGTATTAATTGCATGTTTATTGTATCGATTTACGAATTTTATGGATTTGATCGAATTTACTGTATCGTACGATTTCACTGATTTCATCGATTAACTAATGAGCATTGATATGGACATTGATAGATATAGATACTGCATTGATAGCATGGATTTGGACTACTGCCTACCGATTCATTGATATTGCTGCCTATAGATTTTATAGATTCGCTGTTGCTACTGTTCTACACCGTATTGACTGTTGTATAGATTTCTTGTCAGAATGGATTGAGATTATCGTACTGCTTTCCTCGTTTGATTTCATTGAATAAATAGTATTGATTTGACCGTATTGATTTGATTGACGGACATTGATTGATTGAATGGATTTATCGATTCGCCCGTCGCTGTATAGACTATTGATTTCATCGACTATTGATTTTTGTACTGCATTGACTACTGATTTGATTCCCGCTGCATAGACTCATTGACCATTGACTGATACGGATTTGATAGATTGACATGCATATTGATAGCATCGCCGTGCTTTGATTTCAGTTATAGGTATTAGGTGACCTGCTGGGCTTTGTAAAGCTCATTATATGTGGTTAATATTTTCAGGTCAGGGCTCGGGAGCAGGAGATAGGCATTGATTCGGATCTACAGGTTTTTGTTCTTTTGGTCGATTGGGAATTCTTTTGTACTCAGGACAGGATAGATTTCTTTACTTGTATTGATAGTATAGTTCCTGAGTATTGTACATGAACTTTTGGTGATATGAATCGACTTGTATATTGATGTTTTAAATTTATAGACTTTTGTTTAGACTGTTTAATTGAAAGTTTTAGATAACTCTGGTAAATTGTTGAGAAACTGATTGACATTCTTTCCAAGTTTGATCTTGGGGCATCACAGTTGTATCATCTATAAATGCAATATTGGCATTGGAGGAGTTAGATGAATATTGGAGGTTGGTTCGATTCTAATACTTTAGAGCTGAATGACCTCTTTTCCCACAAATTTGATAATCTCCGGCGAATTTGGGCTGACGGGAATGAGAAGAATTTGATATTGGTGAGGTACCCCCACGACCATGATGGAATGGAGATGGACCACGACCTCGTCCAAGATTGGTGGTTAGAGCAAAATGAGTGTAAATTTGCTGGACAGAATCAGTAACAGCAAGATCCTTAATTGCATTTGTTGCTTAATTGACTTCTTCGCTACACAATAGTGGTGAGTAAAGATCGTCGAGACTAACTGTTGTATGTTTAGTCCGAATAGATGCTTTAAATGATTGATAAGAAGCCGACAAGCCATTTAGTATATAAAGGATAACATCTTCCATGTCTATATTATCCCCAACGGCTACGATATTGTCAACCATTCGTTTTATGTGAGACAGATACTCTTGCATTGACTAGCTTTGCATTGAAATAGAATGCAGTTCATTTTTTAGCAACACAAAGATACATCCTCTTGCAAATGTCTAGTTAGCAACAAAAAGCATATACAAAGATGAGGATATGCATGTATTCTAATAAATGTTTTCATAACTATGTAGGGTGACGTTTGCTTCAACGTCCAAATGACTATCCAAGAAGAGAGATATTGGATGTATAACAGATTATTGCCGGGTCAAAAAGGATTGACAGTTGAATTTATAGAGAGAGTTGAAACTTTCATTCAAGTTGCATCTCAACTGCCTTCCTTTCAGTTTGATAAAATGTTTAGATGTCCATGTTCGAAGCATAAAAATATAGCATTCCTCAAGCCCGATGATGTGAAGCTTGATTTATATCGTAGGGGATTTCTTCCAAACTATTGGATTTGGACATCACATGGCGAGTACGAGCCACATAGAGATGCTCATGCCGGTTCACCTACAGCTTATGAAACATTTGATGAAGATCAAATGAGTAGACCCTATGAAGACCTTATTTTTGATGTAGCAGGTCATAATTTAAGGTCTAATGTGGAAGAGCCACCAAATGTAGAGACACAAAAATTCTTTGAGTTATTACATTCAGCTCAAAAGTTAATATGGGAAGGTTGCAGTACACATTCGGAATTATTCATTGCAGTGAGGATGCTAAGTATTAAAATTGAGTATAATATTCCCCGTGAGTGTTTTAATGACGTTATTAATCTTATGAAGGAAACTAATCCAGCTGGCAATTTAATTCCCTCAGACTTATACCAAACAAAGAAATTAGTATCTAAGATGGGTCTCACTGCTACAAAGATTGATTGTTGTATCAATGTATGTATGTTATACTATAAGGATGATGCATCAGAAGTTATTTGTCGCACCTGCAATGCTCCTCGGTTTAAGCAAAACTCGGGAAAACAACATCGTCCAAAGAAAGATGTGTCATATTCCCGTTTGTTTTATTTATCAATCATTCCAAGACTTCAGCGGCTCTATGCATCAATAATTTCAGCAGGCCATATGAGATGACATAAGGAAAAAATAGCAAAAAGTGATGTTCTTTCTCATCCATCAGATGCTAAAGCGTGGAAACATTTTGATCGAGTGCATCCTTCATTTGCTGCTGAACCCCGCAATATAAGATTGGGATTATGTACTGATGGTTTTACTCCCTATAGTCAAACAGCTACACCGTATTCTTGTTGTCCAGTTATATTAACACCATACAACCTTCCACCAGAGATGTGTATGACTACTCCGTTCATGTTCTTAACTCTGATTATACTTGGACCACATAATCCGAAAGCAAAGATTGATATCTTTTTGAAACCATTAATTGATGACCTCAAATTATTATGAGAAGAAGGAGTGCTCACATATGACATATCAACAAAATAAAATTTTCTCCTTCGAGCTGCTTTGCTGTGGACTATCGATAATTTTCCAGCTTATGGTATGTTGTCTGGTTGAAGCACAGTAGGAAAATTAGCATGTCCTTACTGTATGGAGAACAGTAAAGCTTTCACATTAAAACATGGAGGAAAAAATACTTGGTTTGATTGTCATCGTATGTTTCTAAATGCTAATCACCAGTTCCGAAGAAATAAGGAAGCATTTGTTAAAAATAGAATTGAGCGGTCACCTCCTCCACCCAGATTAAGTGCTGATGATATACTACAGAGAATTTCTGACATTCCAACAATTATTGATTATCCAATGTTATCAGAATCTAAATTTTCCGGTTATGGTGTTCAACATAATTGGATAAAAAAAAGTATTTTCTAGACATTACATTATTCGAGAACTAATTTGATAAGATATAACTTGGATGTTATGCACATTGAGAAGAACTTTCTGGATAATATTTTTAATACAATTATGGATGTTAAAGGCAAGAGTAAAGATAATGTCAAAGCAAAGATGAACATTAAAGAGTTTTATCAGTGAAAAAATCTGGAGTTAGTAACAACAACTGACGGTAAACTAATGAAGCCCAAACTCCTTACTCTTTCACGTTAGAGAAAAAAAGAATGATATGTCAGTGGTTTAAAGGTTTAAAGATGCATGATGGCTATGGATCAAATATAAGCCGATGTGTTGACTTGAAATTTGCAAGGTTATTTGGACTCAAAAGTCATGATTGTCACATAATTATGGAGGTTCTTCTTCTAATCATAGTCTGTATGTTACCCGATTACATATCAAATCCATTGATTGAGCTTAGCATTTTCTTCAAAGATTTATGTTCATCTAAATTAAGTGAAAATGCTTTACGGAGGTACGAGGATAACATACCAATCATCCTATGCAAGTTAGAGAAGATATTTCCCCCGGGTTTTTTTGATTATATGGAACATCTTCTAGTATATCTACCTTACAAAGCTAGAGTTGGTGGACCTGTACAATATCGTTGGATGTATCCTTTCGAAAGGTAAATGTGTTAAGATTTTTATTAATTCTTCAATATTTTTGAATCAGTTGAGATAACGTATTTTTAATAACTTTACGATGATTGTAATTGATTAATACATATCTGAACAAGTTGAAAAAATATGTTAAGAATAAAGCACGACCAAAATGATCGATATGTGAAGCATATTTGTCTCAAGAAATAACTCACTTTTGCTCCTACTATTTCGAGTCACATGTAAGGAGTACAAGAACATAAATTGGTCGTAACATGGACTTCGATGTAGAAGAACAATCACATGCTACACTATCAGTATTTAGAAGGCAAGGAAAGCCTAGTGGCAAATGTGTTGAAAGATATCTCAACGATTTAGAAATAAATACAGCGAATTTATATGTACTACTGAACTGTGAAGAAGTTGAGCCAATCTTAGAGTAAGTTCTAACATAATGTTAATAATTAATTAGTAATATTTATTTAAAATACTAAAGTATTATTTGTCACCAGGTATTTCGTAAGCAATTTGCCTTTGACAGATTCAAGGGATATTGAGCAAGCTGTTGCAAATGAATTTCCAACTTCGTCGGTCAAATAACTGGCGGCCTCACGGCCGGAAAATCGCCGGTTCAAAATCCGGTTGTACCCGACGGTCTAGGCCGCCGGTAAACGGCCGCAAAAAAAAACCGCCGGTGCAACTTTCCTACGAGATTTTTTTCGGAGCCAAAAAACCGTCGTAAAGCCGCCGGTAATCCAAAAAACCGCCGGTTAATATAGTGTAACCGCCGGAAAAATCCGCCGGATTTTGGCGTTTTTCCTGTAGTGAACCCCATAGTGTTGTTAGCCCGACACTCCTTAGGCTCCAAAATGATAACATTAGTGTCTTGGGTAACAAAGCAATTGAAAGAAGAATTTAAATCAGAATCAGCTATAGCAATTTCAGCATGAATACCATTAAAACTAAGAGTCAAGATGGGGCTAGCTATATGATTCACCATACAATTAAAAGTAGTATTGACACCCATATAATCATTAATACCCTCTATACCTTCACAAGAAATAGCCATAGAGATAACATTAGGAGTAGGAGCAGCCAGAATAGTATGAATTTCCTCATCATCCTGAACGAAAGCAACATTAAGGAAAGCCTCATTAGGGCTAAATTTAACATGCTTAGATCATCAACCTACAAAGGAATAAAAGGATAAATGGCATGGGTTATTAATGGGTTAGTACCGAAAGAATTATGAGTTTCAATTTCTTCCTGAAAAAAATTTTCATACCCCACAGTATCAACAACAGGCTTAGATATGAAAGCTGGGATCACTAGCCATAGTATTATGAGTTTCAATTACATCTTGAACATTAGCATCAGAGTTAACCCGATGAGAAACAATGTCATTCCATATAGTATCAACAACAAACTTAGAAATGATAGGAGACCTATCTAAAAGGGGTGAAGAATACGATAGTTAGATTTCTAATGCCCCATAAAATTTCAATTGTCATAAAATGGATGAAAATCCTCCATAACAACTTGTTGAGTGTAATCTAGATTATCAAGAGCAATCCAAAAAGACTCAAGGTAGCATTTGAAAATATCCAGTTCGACAAGGACTTGGGCAACATATGGTCGCGATCCAATGAAAGTAGTGTTATCAGTTTTCAAAGGACGGTCAAATAAGGAGCACAGACCATGAATTATGCGGGGGAAAGAAGATGCATCCTAAGATTTGGGAATGAAACCCAAATTGGAATGACCACATATTCCACTGTAAATGATGACCACTTAAACAACCTCATGTAGCAATTGAAAACAAAATAAGAATGATGGAAAAATACTTTACTATAATCCATATCTTTAACTAGCTAGGTTAAAACATGCATTGGATTCAAAATTGTCACAGAGCATTCACCGATCAACTTGAGGTTAAAGAAAAACTTAGGGATTGAATTGAGACAGGGTTTGTGATTCATAAATTACCAACCAGAGCATACTCGAATGGTTCAGCAAGAGCAAGGATTTTTTCTTCGGAAATCCACAAGGATGGAAGCCTATGATGAGTAGTTGTTTGAAGATCAGAAAAATCACTTGTGGAAGAAGCCCTAGATAAGGATTCAAGAAAGGAATGTGTATTCTTTTGCCCATTAAGAAAACCATGATCATTTAGAAGATTAGCCACCATTCAAGTCAAGAAATGGACGGAGGTGGAATAATCAAATGAGAATAATCAAAAGACTACCAGAGAAAAGAAGAAAATGAAAGTAGGAGAAGAAATCCCCAGAGCATTGATGGCCATGAAGAGGCCGAAGTAAATGCAATCGAAAATGGCTGCTAGGGCAAAGTTCTAATGAGCTAAAGAGCTCTAGGCCGGATTAAATGAGATCTAATGGACCAACAAAAAGTTTTAAGTATGATATAGAACAAGTTATGAGCCCCAACTAGACTACATTAATATGGTCTAAGTAGGGTTCAACTCAATGTGCCTAGTTTCCTTAAAGTTAATTATGTAGGCCCAAGCTCAACTGAATCACATGTTATAAATAACATGTCATCTTATGCTGATTTTATATCAATTGCTCCATAGCATAAACAATTTGAAGTAACATAAAATTATTCAAATAGCTAGGTCATGCGAAGTTTCAAATGAGAAACCATTTTAGAAGTAAGTACAAGATGTTATGCAAGTCTTAGTATCATACCAAACAATTTCAAAGAGGGGCAACCTTTTCTTGGGGCTAACTAATAAGACTCCTCAAATGGGCATTTTCCATATATATATATATATATATATATATATATCAATGCCACACATAACTCACCTAACAAAATAATTTTATTTATTTTGTGCTTTTAGAGTATGACAAAATTAATTTTTAAAAATTTCAATTAAACTTACAAAGCCGATAAAGCCTCTTATTTAATAGACCACATAATAATTTACTCATAAGGATTTACCTATTTTTATTTAAATTATTAATTAAAATCTAAATATTAATTTTATAATTTCTATATGTATAAAAGAAAAATAAATCGTCTTAATTTTTTTTTTTTAAATCATCAATTTGTGCCCTCATTAATAAAAATTTTGGGGCGGATAAATTTTGGGGCTCCGCCCCTAAAACCGAAAGAGGTTCTCCATTGTTTCTTAGCTGAAAGATTTTTTAACAATAATGTATCTAACTATATGTAAGAACAGCAGCAGCCCAAATCCCAATCAAGTTGCATAAAGTTCTAAAAAGCACAACATTATTGATCAAGTTTAAATGTATGATTCCATTTGATAAGATAGGAATAGGATAGCTTTAAATCGAATAAAGAAGTTGCACGTTACAACTCCAACACAAATAACTTCTCAGCATTTTGTATATTCACAACACCTATCTTTTCACTGTAAGTAAATAAAGTCAAACCATTTTTTTGCTTTAGCCAGAGTGATCATGTTCTGATCCAGAGAATTTCATTTTGCTTTTATTTATCCATGCATTTTAAGCACATTAGAAACACAAGAAACTACAAAGTATACATCAGCTAACCATTCAACTCTGAAGAGAAGGAAAGAAGTAAAAAAACAATACAAATAGAAAGTAATTAGTATTATTTCCTTTTCTCCTCAGCTCTCCTTGCTGACCTCTAAAGTCTCTTAGCATTCCCCACCAATTCACCACTTGCCATGAACCTTATTATCACCCGCACCATCGTCCTTTCCCACCACCGCATCCTTTACCTTCTGTGTCGTATCATTTGCAGCCCCCACCACTCCCTTCACCGTCTCCTTCGCCTTCTCCCCCACATTCTCAGCCACCTCTGCCGCCTTCCCCAGCCCCTCCTTCGTCTTCTCCTTGGTCGACTCCGCGGACTCCTTCGTCTTCTCCCATGCTGAATCCGCAGACTCCTTCGTCTTCTCCTTCGCGGACTCCGCCGACTCCCTCGCATCATCCCCTATATTTCTTGCCTTCTCTGAAGCACTGTTCGTTGCATCCTTGGCCCAGTCTGCTGCAGACTTCGCCCGATCCTCTGCCGTCTCCTTCACATTCCCGGCCCTCTCTTTGGCGCTCTCTGATCCTTCCTTCAGCACCTCCTTTGCTCGGTCGGCAGCCTCTGCTGGCTTTTCCCGTATCTGTCTGGCCCTATCATCTTCATGATATGACGCTGATGCCTTGCAGTAGTTCTGAAAAGTATTCATGACAGAATCAGGAAGAAAGAAGATAGAAACTAGAAACATAGATTGCATAGCTGTATTAACATTTCACCTGCGTAGATTTGAGAGGGAACAAGATGTGCTTGGCCTTGAGTGCTGAAGGAGAGCGAACAGGATAAGAGAGCTTGAGAAACAAGCCTCGGCTTCCGTTGAGCATGACAGCCATTTGCGTACGATTTGGAATTCCAACTTCTGATCTACTGTTGCTGGAAGATGAAGATATTTGTGTAAGAGGGTTGGGCAAATTTGGCTGTTAGAAATAGGCGAGGAAGATTGAGGATAGAGAACGATGACTGGTTGGAGATAGTGATGACACGTTGCATGCATGCACGGAGACTGCAGCTTAGTCACCGGGAGAGGAACGGGTAACGAACACCTGTGATGTTATGCATGTACTGTTAAGTGAAATATGCTCGGCCTTATTTTTTGTTAATAAAATATCTGTTTGAGCGTGTAGTTTGAACTGTTTTTTTCTTCTTTCTCTTTTTTTACTCATCTTACAGAAAGGATAAGTGATCAAAATTTGTGGCTAAAAAACTCTCTTTAAGTAATAATATCTCTAAAATCAAATAAAATAATTGAATAAAATTTATTTAATTTGCTAGAGCAAGTAATGGAGGTGAGTCTTTTTTTTTTTTTTTACTTTATAAAACTTTTATTCAAGAAAATAAATACAACTCAAGTGATAACTAACCTATCACATTTATCCTTCAAGATAAAGAAGCGAGTTGAAGGACAATTATTATCTAAAAAATCTTCCCAAAATAAATTATCTAGTCTAGCATAATTAGTACAAAAATCTGCTATTTTATTACAATTTTAAGGAACATAATTAAAATTTACATTCTTAAAATCACTTACAAAGAACATATCAGGGTCCATAATATTTCTCGATCTTCTTTTGTTGTTGTCCATAGAATTTTGCACATTTATCTTCATCCAATTCGAAGGTGGAGTAGAACTAATTAGCATCCCGATTTTCTTAATTGGATTTTTGTGAGGTTTAGATATATTCGAGTGTTGAAAATTAAACTTGATTAATTGGGCCTTTAATTGAGTGGGCTTTCTAATTGAGCCCATAGTCTAGAAAAGTCTTTAGAAAATAAAACTCTAAAATCCCACTTTATGATGAATGTTTTAGAGGATTCTAGAAATATATTCTAAAAAAAGTTATTTAGAGTATTCTAGAATATGCAATTAATGACTTTTGTAAAAGAAGATAGGATAATATTTTAGAGAGCCAATATTAGCCATTGGATTGAAATGTGTTGGTACAATCCTAAATGGGAAGTCACTAGTATAAATAGGTGTGGAGTCTTTGTGTTTATGTATGAAGTAGAATTAAAAAGTTCAAGAGTGAAATAAAAGTGAGTTTTATAAGTGTTCATCTTCTCTTTTAGAATTCTTCCTCCTTCTATAGCTTCTTATTCTCCAACAGAGTGGTATCAGAGCCAAAGTTTCTTCCTAAAGAGATGACGAGCAATAGTATGATCCATTTCCAAGTCCAATCTCTCAACGATAGAAACTATGACAATTGGAGCATCAAAATGAAGGCCCTTCTTAGAGCGTAAGAAGTATGGAAGATGATAGAGAAAGTCTACAAGGAGCCACAAGATTAGTCAAGTTCAATACAGGAAAATCATCTATTATCGACGAAAATTGATCATTTTCTGGCAGATTGGGTATGTACCGGCGGCTTTCCGACTGCACAATTTCCGCCAGTAAAACCCGCATAGGAAAAATATGTTCGGCGGTCTTTTTCGGCGACAAATATTTCTGATGGTTTTCCGGCGGAATAAGACCGCCGGAAAATTTTAAAATTTTTTTTTTTAAATTTAAGCTGCCCGCACCTACCACCTTGGTTGTGCGCTGCCCCCCGTGCTCAGCCCGCCAGCCCACCCAACCAAGCCTACTGCCAGCCCATCCTGATCGTGCCCGCTGCATGCCTAAACCGGCTCACAAGCCTGACAGCAAGACAGCCCGCACTACTGCCCGTCTGACCGTGCTGCCCGGGATTTGAACTCAAAACCTGTATGTGGAGTACAGATTAAAGACTTAACCACTTTGCTTTGAAGAAAAATATGTATTAAAACATACTTTTTTATATTTTAATAATAAAAATAAAAAAATTAAATTTCAAAATAAAATAGTTTAAATGAATAAATAATTAATATAAAATAAAAAGTTATTAAATTAAAAACTAATTAATTTTTTAACAACATATCATTTCAAATATAAAATTAATAATTAATTATAATAAAAATTAATTAAAATGAAATAATTAATTATATTAAACTATAATTAATTTAATAATTAGTTAGATTTGGTAATTAAATTAATAATTAAATTAAACTATAAATTATTCATTAAATTAAATTAGGAATATATAATTTTGCAGAAATTATTACAAACTGCTGGAAAAGCTGCCGGAAACAAAACGGCCGAAAAGCCGTCGGAAATCTGTCAAAAATTTTTCTAAAAAATTAGGCCGCCGAAAAGCTGCAAGAAAACCACCGGAAAAAAGGCCGTTGGAAAGCTGCCAGAAAAATCCGCCATTAATGGACGATTTTCCTGTAGTTGTTTATCCCAAGCACAAAAGGATAGTCTAAGAGATTCAAAGAAGAGAGACAAGAAGGCTCTCTATTTAATATTTCAAGGATTAGATGATGATGCTTTTGAGAAGATTTTCGATGCGAAGTCTGCCAAAGAGGCATGGGAGAAGCTTTAGACCTCTTACAAAGAAGCAGAGGAAGTCAAAAAGGTTCATCTCCAAATATTAAGAGGTGAGTTCGAAGCCTTACATATGAAAGAAGTCGAAGTCGTCTCCGACTACTTTACTAGAGTCTTAGACGTTTCTAATCAACTAAAAAGAAATGGAGAGAAGCTAGAAAATACTTCTATCGCTAGATTCAAAGTTTGATTATATCGTCACCATAATTGAAGAAACTAAAGACTTAGAGACTATGACAATCGAGCAATTCTTGGGTTCTTTACAAGCCTACGAAGAATAGAAGAAGAAGAAGCAAGCAATCACGGAATAACTCCTGAAGACAAAAATGAATTCAACTAAATAAGAGAACCTCAAGTATAATATAAGCCAATAAGGAAGAGGTCATGGTCGAGGACAAGGCCGTGATCATGGACGTGGATGAGGTTGGAGCTCTAATAATGATAAGAACAATAATACAAATTTTGGACAAGGAGTAAGTTCAACAAGAGGGCGTGGAAGAGGAAAACCAAGACCAATGTATGACAAATCTCAAGTGATGTGCTACAACTGTCAAAAATTTGGTCACTATGCTGCAGAATGTAGAACTTCCAATAACAATAAAGTTGAAGAGAAGGCTAATTATGTGGAAGAGAGAAGTCAACTAGATGACACTTTGTTATTGGCATATAAAGAGAATGAAAAAGGTGGAGATAACACATGGTATCTGGACACCAGTGCAAGCAACCATATGTGTGGAAGAAAAAGCATGTTCGTGGAACTTGACAAATTAGTGAGCGGCAATGTATCCTTTGGAGATGAGTCCAAGGTTACTGTGAAGGGCAAAGGTAATATTCTTATCTGACTAAAGAAAGGAAAGCACCAATTCATTTCCAACATCTATTATGTACCAAATATGAAGAGTAATATCTTATGTCTTGGTCAACTCTTAGAGAAAGGTTATGATATTCATTTGAAAGATAAAAACCTTTCTATAAGAGATAATATGAGCAACCTAATTGCAAATATACCAATGTCAAGAAATATAATGTTCTTGCTCAATATTCAAAATTGATATTGCTAAGTGTCTCAAATCCTATTATAAAGACCCATCTTGGCTCTGACATATTCGATTTGGGCATCTTAATTTTGGAGGAATAGAGCTATTATCAAAGAAGAAAATGGTGAGAGGTCTGCCTTGCATCAAACACCTAGATCAGATATGTGAAGGCTGCTTGCTCGAAAAGAAATTTAGGAAGATCTTTCCAAAGGAGTCAAATTCGAGAGCACAAAAGCCACTTGAACTCATACATACAGATATATGAGGACCAATCAAGCCAAGCTCTCTTGATAAGAGTAATTATTTCTTCTCTTCATAGATGATTTTTCAAGAAAATCATGGGTATATTTTTTAAAGCGAAAATTGGAGGTACTTAAAGTATTTAAAAAGTTCAAAGCCTTTGTAGAGAAAGAAAGTGGCCTCTAGATCAAAGCCATTCAATCCGATCGAGAAGGGGAGTTTACTTCAAAAGAATTTTAATAATTTTGTGAAGCCAATGGAATATGTCGACCATTGACCGTCTCAAGATCTCCTCAACAAAATGGTGTAGTAGAAAGAAAGAATCGAACTATCATTGATATAGCTCAAAGTATGCTCAAGAGTAAGAGACTACCTAAAGAATTTTGGGCTGAAGCTATTGCATGTGCAGTTTACTATCCAATCGATCTCTAACAAAAAGTGTGTGGCGAATGACACTGCAGGAAGCATGGAGTGGAAGGAAGCAAGGTATCTCTCATCTAAGAGTGTTTGGAAGCATAGTCTATGTGCACGTACCTGATGAGCAATGAAGTAAACTGGATTACAAGAGTGAGAAGTACATTTTCATCGGTTATGGCTCTAGCTCAAAAAGCTACAAGTTATACAATCAAAACACTATGAAGACAATCATCAGTTGTGATGTCATCTTCGATGAAGAAGGAGAATGGGTTTGGAACCCACATGAAGATCACTACAACTTATTTAAGGATGAAGAAGTTGAGCAGCCAATGATGAATCAAGAAAGAGATGAGCCCATAACACCACCAACCACACTAATTACAAGTACTCAAGAGTACCCATCATCTTCAAGTGATGGCTCAGTGAAAAAGTGCCACATTTTAGAAGTTTACAAGAAATCTATGAGGTAACTGAGAATTAAGACAATCTCACTCTCTTTTGCCTCTTTGTCGATTATGAACCCATGAATTTTTAAGAAGCCATGCAAAGTAAAAATTAGAAGGATGCAGTGGACGAAGAAATTAAAGTAATAGAGAAGAACGATACATGGGAGCTAACTGCACTTTCAATAGGACACAAGGCAATTAGTGTAAAGTGGGTATTCAAAGTAAAGAAGAATATCAAAGGAGAAGTCAAGAAATATAAAGCAAGATTAGTGGCAAAAAGTTACAGCCAAATAGCTGGCATCGACTATGATGAGGTATTTGCTCCTGTTGCTCAACTTGAAACTATAAGACTAATCATTTCTTTGGTAGCTCAAAATAGGTGAAAAATACATCAAATGGATGTAAAGTCCGCCTTTCTAAATAAAGTCCTTGAAGAGGAAGTCTACGTTAAACAACCACCGGGCTATAATGTCAAAGGGCAAGAAGACAAAGTTCTGAAGAAAAAAAAGGCTCTTTGTGGGTTAAAACAAACACCTAGGGCATGGAACAACCACATTGACAAGTATTTTAATTTAGAATAACTTTAACAAATGTCCTTACGAGCATGCCCTCTACATCAAAGTCAAGGATGGGGATATTTTAATAGTGTGCTTGTATTTGTATGATTTTATCTTCACTGAAAGTAATCCAAGTATGTGTTGACCTCATTTTTGTATGAGGTCACTAGGAACCCATTCGGATTTCAAATCAATTCAAACCTCAAATCAAACCAGACTTTGAACCCACTCAAGCTTCAAACCTGCCTAGACTCCTAGGAAATTCAATCTTCAGCTTAATCCATACTTAAATACTTGATTTAACCTCCAATCAATCAAATCTCAATCATCTAATGTTCAACCTCAAGTCTTTAATCAATCGATCATTATTAAATCAGTCAGTCATTCAATCTAGTCTATAATTTAACTTGAATTCGATCTTGTCGGTCTTTCTTTAAATCAACATTGAACCATATGCAAATTGATTGATTTTGATATTTTCACATAAATCGTGTTGAAAGATGTCGACCTCAATTCGACTCATTTTGAATTTGGTTATCCTAGACGCCGTCGTCAATTGTGAAGTTGAGTTAATTTATTATTATTTTGAGTTTAGCGAAATCTAGATTAATCAAAACCCTTTGAATTTTCTCCAAACAAATTTAATCAAGTGCATTCGAGATGATTTGAATTAATTTTGATGAAAGTTTATCTTCAACGGCTTCGATTGAGTTAATTTAATATGTCTTGGCTTAGTTAAAGTCTAATCAACATCAATTAACATTAATAAATTTTGAATAATTAATTTAAAACATAAAGCCTACCAATTTGATGTCTAAATATCCCTCAAAATCCTCTAAACTTTAGCCCTTTAATATCTCAAAAGTCAAGCATTTAATGTTAACCTTTGGATCGGAGATGGAGGGCTAGATATGGCTTGCTGGGCTTAGAGTAATCCTCACGATCTCATTCCCACGGAGAGCCTCCCTGTTGATATCTGGGGTAGGGCCGGCTGAAGAGACACACGACTCCTCCCTCATGCCTCCAGTCGTGCCTTCATGCTACCCATCCGCTCAAGCAAAAGGAAAGAGGAAGAAGGCTGCTTGCACTTCACGCCTCTAAGGACTTCACGCCTCCAGGAAGCTCACACGCCTCCAAGCTCCTTCTCCCAACCTCATTCCCTTTTGATATCTGCTGCTAGGGCTGGCCGCCATTCTCCTCCACATTTCTTTTACATTCACGTTGGTTGAGCTGCTAGGGATGTTCAAGGGATAAATATGGGAACTCAAGGTGTTCAATCAAAGGATCATGAAGTTCAATCGGCTAAGGAAGTTCAGTGCCCTCTGGCCCTTCATCTGGCCAAGCGAACTCCAATACGACTCCAAGCTATAGCAAATTTCGGTGAAGCAGATTTTGACCGGCCTCTATAGCAGATTTCAACCATACACCTCTAATGTTCTTCCTCTTCTATGAAGACCCTCCAGCAAACTAACCAAGCAACTCCTCCTCCTAGCGGCTGGAGCTGTCATTTATTGTCTAGGGAAAATATGAGAAGTTGAGCTGCTCGAGTAAGAGATTGTGGAGTTCAATCAGCTAGAAAACCCACAACACCATGCTTCCACCCCATCCGTTCCTCTCTGGGAAGCGTCCGCTTCTTATGCAGCAGCAGCGGCTCTTCTACAGCACCAGCCACTTCATGAGTATCAGCAATGTTTCCACTTCAACTCTCATCAAACCTTGCCTTTGGTTCTACTTCAGCGCTTCAAAAGAGAAGAAAACATAATGTTGAAAGAGATATCAGAATATATAGATACAAGAGGAAGCTTATATTACTCAATACAAGGTAAATTACTAAACTATTTGGTCAAAATAGATGCTCTCAGAATGTTATTACATATCTCCATTTAATTTAATTTTTTTAGTTATCATAATTGCATATCATTATGATGGTATACTACTGTACAAAACCTGATATGTGTTCAACGTATAAATCATGCTATCATATACTGTTAGGAATACATCTTATTTATCATATGGAAACAATAGCCGCTGAATGTAAATTTCCCCATTCCAAATCTTTGCTAGTTAAATTTAATTGTAATATTTTAGATTTGGAATTCATCTCTAGCATTGTGAGAGATATGGACAAAATTACTTTCTCAGGGAAGTGATATGGTTTGCCCCATTTAAGATTTCCTTTGGATAACATGATTACACTTCTATAAGCTGATTACACATTTATGTACAAAGTTTGATTTCATTTGATTTAAACACCTTAAGATGATGTATTGGGTATTTTCCTTTTAGAGCAAAGCTTCAGGTTTCCATTAGTTGAGAATCAAAGTTTTCTTCTTCACTCTAGCTCTATTAACTTGAGACATTTCAATTAAAATTTGATCAAGATAATCATGCCTCTGTTTTGATTACAACTTTCCATTGTGATAATATATGAACTTGCTCTTTGGCTGTAGTTATTCATTTGTAGAATCTGATAACATCGGCATAGTTAGAATGTGTAGAGAAGTTATATATTGATTGTTAAAGTGACACATATACTTATTCAATATATGACTTGTGATTTTGGTAACGAAAAATTATTTATCTCTTAATACCATATGTCGACTTGAACTGTTGTTTGTATTTTATATACTTTTGAATATATTGAGGTGGATAATTATTCGTGACATAGAGTTTGACTTGCTTTATTGTTATAATCTCCTGACACGATTGCTGTTATAAATTACAAGCATGTCATTTTCCAGTTATACACTTTGAAACTACTTAAATAATTTGATTTGATTCATACTTTCACATATTCATTTATATGTCAATTCCTAGTAGTTGCTATACTTTTATACATGATATTATGACACCTCTTTCTCTCGTCGCCTTATTTGTGAGGTACCGATGGAGCTGATTGGAGAATGAGCCAAGAGCTTCAGTCGCCCCGTTTCTTCTAAACGGGGTGCTACGGCCGGAATCACCGTTGACTAGCTCCGGTGACCAGGTAAGTTTTCTTAAAACTTAGAAGAGATTAGAGCTTCTAGATTTATCTGTTGAGCTGTTTCCCTCAGCCTTAAATTCTTGTATTAACTCCTGCATTTAGTTAATATTTGTTTCAAAACCCATCGACATAGCTTGTTTACATTCATATGCATGTCCAAAGGGTTAGTGACATTGATTCAAACCCATTGAACCTAGTGACATCTTTAAGGACAATATTTAAGGACGAGTCTTAGAGAACTTAGACAAACTCTAGGATACACACATACGTCCTTTAGGGATGAAACATTAAACATAGATAACATAGAGACAACACATCTTAGGATTTAATATACAGAATCGATTTGATCTCAAACAACGACCATTAATACTTCTTTAAAATTTAAAAACTTAAATATTTGATAATAACTCAAATAAAATTTATAAAAATTTCAAATCTTTCCCAATCAACACATACAATTATTAAGTGATAAAATTCAAATCCCTTAAGTTTAGTGATCTTCCCTGCTCCAGGGAAAATTATCACTAAAATTCAAACCCTTCGAACCCCTTAATCAAACCCCTTAAGTTTAAACCTTAATCAAACCTTAAAACCTTCCATAAATTTTAATAAATCACATTTAAATCCAAAACTATAAATAACCCCTCTAATTGACCAGATTTGAATCCTTAATACATTAAAATTAAAATCAACCAGATTTGATATCAAATTTAAGACTAATTTAATAATCATTAGAATATGATATTTAATTAAATTAATTAATTAATAATAATTTAAAATTCTAGAAAATTTCTAAACACTTGGGAATCTATCCTTGGGTCATTCATGACCTTTGGAATTGATTTCAAGGAGTTTGGAACTCAATTGAATTCAAAACATCAAAACCTCTCTAATTAAGACGATTAAATAATTCCAATAAATGATCAAAACTTTGAAAACCATAACTAATTCAAATAAACTTTAAATCAATCAAACTTAAAGACATTCAATTCATCTTAACATCTAATATTTTAATAAAGTATAAAATTTTCAGAAAACATTCTTAATCTAAAATTCAAATTTTAACCCCTTGATTAAAAACATTAAAGGATTCCAATAATTTTAGAGCATTAAATATTTGATTCAAAATCCATAAAATTTCAATCTAACTTTAAAACCAGCAATCAATCTTAAAATTAATTTTGAATCATTAATATTTAAACTTTAACCAAAATCTTCCCTTGAGCCTTTCAACCAATCAGAACATTAAGCAACTTTAATCAATTACCCGATTTAGGATATATCCAAACCACACAGCCTGCTGCACACACCTAGATTGACCTATTAGGACACGGACTCTAGCTTTAGGTTAGGCCGGTGTTTCTTTCTTTCTTTTGTTTTAGATAGATTGATTTGCATATGAAATGAGAGTGGCATCCTAGGTTAGATAACATAGACATAGGTTCACTGTCCACAGACCTGTGCACTTCCTGTTTGTCAGCCTAGGATTAGGTCCCTAGCCCCTTGGCTGATGAGGTCCCCTTGAATGAGGTAACCCATGGTTGCTAACAAGGATCCTCTGGTCGGCACTCGACTAAGTAGGCTAAGGATACCGACGAACCCGGAATGATGGAAAACCATGGGATCTTGATCGGGGACGTCATACCCACTTGGTAGGTTAGTCTTCACCCTTACCTCCTGGGCATTCTCCCGATCTGGTGATCGAGGATATAAGCCCCAACTTTCTAATAAAATTGATCATTCAAATTAAAAAATTTCTTTCAATCAAATTCAAGCCCAATACTTAGGATAGGCTGGGGCATTTTTGAAATTTTTCAGAATCTCAAGTGCCTCCTACTTTTCTTCATTTGACCCCGAAAATAAGTCTTCAATTTTGAACCAATCCCATTTGAAATTCCTACCATTTTCTTCCTTTGATATCAAACTTTGAAAATCATAAATAAAATTTACACCGCTATTTTAATCGAGAGTTTTCATAGGAAATTCTGATTTTTTACGATGTAATTAACTACGAGGGCTTGCGCTCGTAGGAGATTTAGTAACCCATATCTAATTTTCAAAATCAAAATCTTTCAAAATCTCTAATTAATTATTTTCGGGAAATTTAAAATACAACGATCATTATCGTCATTTTCAAACGATCGATAATGATTGATATCTTCTTTCTTTGGAAAGGTATATCAATTATTATCATGGGTTTGATTATGAAATTTATGATCTTTCATCCAGATTAGCATAGCCAAACAATTTTGAATTTGACTACAATAATTTGGATAACTTTAAAATTTTGAAATTTGAACCAATTAGTGAATGATATTCTCCCCGTTTGGGATGATATATCGTTCCTAATGTTGTGTTAGATTTCAAAACTAAAATTCAAAATCTAATCTTCCCAAAGATAATTAAATATTTTTCAAAACTATATATACCTAAATGTATTTTTTTTTTATCAAAACAAAAATGGCGACTCCGCTGGGGATGATCTCTCTCTCCATCTTTAATAGCGGTATAAATTTTATTCTATCGGTAGTTTTGACTACCTTTCTCTCCGTTGGTCTCTCTCCCATTTCTTCCTTGGGTGAGTGCGGCCAACTCAATTAAGACATGTTAAAAGAGAGGTGAGTGTAGGAATCCTATGTTGAAGTTGGGCTTTGACATTTTACATCCAAGTTAATTGGTAGAGCGAAAGAGTCAAGCCAAGTCTTTTTGTATATGTTGCAAACTTGCATGCAAGTAAATAACTAGCGTGCTAAGTTTCACAATTTACAGAAGACTTTTCAATTTCAAGATCAAGATTTCAATCCTTTAAGCAAAATTCAATCTCTTTCAAAACCTTTCAAATCAACTTTAATCGTCGTTGTGATGTGTCTTTTACAATAGTCTATTATAGTTGAACACATGCAATTCAAACTCTTGATCAAACCTGGATTTTGACATTTCACTCTAAGCTAGTCCATGCAGTGAAAGAGTCAAGTTTAGGCCTCCCGATTTCCCTAAATTTTTGTTAACCATTTTATTGAAAATAAAAATCAATATTTTGAGTTTCAAAAATGAAGAAAAATCATTCAAACCAATTTCAATCGTTGTTGCCATGTGTCTTCTATAACATGTTGTAGTTGAACACGTGCAACACAAACTCAAAACTCTCCAATCAATTTTAGGCTTTGACATTTCACCCCTAAACCACTTGTTGGGATGAGAGATTTAAGCCTAAATCTTGGGATCTTCAGATTAATTTTGTAAACCTACATATTTGAACATCATTCAATATGTTGAGTTTCAAAATCTGATAAAGATCCATTCAATTCCAACCTCAAATTCAAATTTGGTCTTAAGTCCAAATTCAACTTTAACATTAAACCTCAGTTTGATTTCAAACTCAAATTCTTGTCACGACCCGACCCGACGGGGACGGATCCCGCCCGAGCCGGATCGCGACTAGAGACTTACTTATCCAGGATCTGGCTTTGGATTAGGTTACTGAACTGATCTTCCAAATACTTAACTCAACAGACACACACAGAACAACAGAGCTACTAAAAACATCAAATGCAGCGGAACAAAACATCTATCTTTTCATTTCCTCAAAAATAATCATCTACAGAACAGTACATGGCTTTTAAACAGAAAGAAAGACAGAACAGAAAAGCCATGACTGTACAAAAATCAAAAAGTACAAAAGTACCTATACTGATCAGACTCTGAACTCTAGTCCTGAACTTCCTTGCCCTTCCCAGAACCTGAAAACCACCAGAAAGCAAGGGTGAGCTCAACAGCTCAGCAAAGCAACAAACCACCAATCTAAATTCTCAGAAACCAAAACCAAACTCATCAGACAGAAATCAGATCAGAAATCGGAACAGAGTCGGAAATCAGAACTTATACGGACAGATATCAAAGCAGAAACAGAATCGTACAGATCATATCAGAACAGAACAAACTCAACACATATCAGATATCGGATATTTAATTAATAGCTAAATGTGCCCCCGACACCAGAATAGTAGCTGAGTACTTAATAGCTAAGTGTGCCCCTGGCACCAGAGCAAATGTGCTTATGTCTCCCCTGTGCTCACGGCACCAGAAATTCGCTGAATAATTAATAGCTAAGCTAAATGTGCTCACGGCACCAGAATAATAGAATTCACGGATCCGGAATATAACAGATATTTCTCCAACTTGAGCTCATCTAAATTTCCCGTTTCACTAACTGAATCTCATAGGATCCAGGCCCCTTATAGCTCCCTTTTTATAGCTTATACACATAGCATTTCAATTCAGAAGAAATCCGGACAAATCAGAAATTACCCAAAAATCGGGCAGCACAACGGCAGTATACAGAATTTACACAAAAATTCCTGCAAAGAAAATTTACCGAATTCGCACAGAACATAGATAATCATATTCCAGAACATTTATTCTACTGCACAGATAATTTCCAATTTCACAGAAAATTGTAGTCTACGAAAAACATCGCCGAATCAAAAATTCCCGGACAAAAATCTTCGGAAAATAACCAAAATGTGTACACTCGGCACGTCAACAACATACAGAAACTTACGCGGTAAAAACTGAACCAATCAAAAGATACGGACGAAAAACCGTAACGAAAACGAAATCCGGACAGAAAATACCGCCAAACGTGACGGAACTGAAAATTGAGAAAGACGGAATGTGCCTTACCTCGAGCACAGCAATTTCCTCAATAGTCACTTCGAACGAAAACGGCTCCGCGTCTTCCCGAAATCAACTTTTCCAAATTTCTCTTTTTCTCTCTCCTCAGAGCTGAAAATCAGATATTTATTTTTTTTATTTCTCTCTCTTCAAATCGTCTGATTCCCCTTAAATCCTCTTCAGATCGGCCTGGCCGATCGTCGAGATCGTCCTGGACGATCAGACCAAACCACATAGTCCTGGCCGATACTCCAGGGCGATTGCACGGCCGATCCTTATGAACAGTGTCAATCGGCCTGGCCGATGTCCCCGATCGGCCTGGACGATACATACAGAAAATCACCTGGAGCAAAACTGGGCAAAATCTGGAGCTGATTTACAACTGATCGTCCCAGGACGATCCAGATCGTCCTGGACGATCCTGGAGCAGATTGTGATATTACAATCTCCCCAACTCAGAAAAATGTCGTCCTCGACATTATCCAATCCAAACGCAGTCAAAATAAGTACGGGTACGACCGTCTCATATCAGACTCCTTTTCCCATGTTGCTTCTCGTGCAGTCCGGTGCTTTCACTGGACTTTAACCATCGGAATCTCTTTATTTCTTAACTTTCGGACGTCGTACGCCAAAATCAACTCTGGCTCTTCCTTGTACGCCAGATTCTCCTGAATCTCAACCTCGTCAGTAGATATCTTCTTCCCAGAGTCGGATACCCACTTCCTCAGAGTGGATACGTGAAACACATTATGCACATCAGGCATAGAATCAGAAAGCAATAGGCGATAAGCAGCTTTTCCAATTCTTTCTAAAATCTCAAACGGTCCAACATACCTTGGACTAAGCTTGCTTACCTGACCAAATCTGCTCACACCTTTCATTGGGCTGACTTTGACATGCACAAAGTCACCGACTTGAAACTCAACAAATCTGTGCTTCTGATTATAATACTTCTGCTGACGGTCTTGAGCGGCTTTCAATCTTTCTCTTATCAAACTGATCTTCTGAGCAGTTTCATCAGCAAAAGTGGCCCCCAAAGCCTGCCTATCTCCGACCTCCGTCAGAGTCAAAGGAGTACGGCACTTCCTGCCATACAGAGCCTCGTACGGTGCCATACCTATACTGGACTGAAAACTGTTATTATAAGCAAACTCAATTAGCGGAATATGATCTTCCCAGCTTCCGCTAAAGTCCAGAACACAAAGTCTCAACAGATCTTCCAGTACCTGAATAGTCCTCTCAGACTGTCCGTCGGTATGAGGATGAAAGGCTGTACTTAAATGCAGTTTCGTACCCAAGCCTTGCTGAATGCCCTTCCAAAGCCTGGAAGTAAAGCGTCCATCTCGATCAGATATAATCACGCGAGGCACACCGTGCAATCTGACTATCTCTTTCACATATATCTGTGCCAAGCGTTCAACTGAATCCGTCTGTCTGATCGGAAGAAAATGGGCTGACTTCGTCAATCGATCCACAACTACCCAAATGGCATCATGTCCTTGTCGTGATCGAGGAAAACCCATCGCAAAATCCATTGTTACCTCTTCTCATTTCCACTCAGGGATAGGCAACGACTGCAACAGTCCACCTGGTCGCTGATGCTCTGCCTTCACCAACTGACAGGCTTCACATCTCGACACAAACTCCGCCACATCCTTCTTCATCCCAGGCCACCAGAACAAAAGCTTCATATCAGCGTACATCTTACCACTGCCTGGATGAACAGTGTAGCCAGAATGATGAGATTCATACAGAATCTCCCGCCTCAAATCTCCAAACACAGGTACCCACAACCTGTTCTTACAGAAAATAGCACCAGAATCAGAAATTCGAAGTTCAGGAGTCTTACCAGATCCAATCTGAGCTATCAACTTCGAATAATCAGAATCTGACTTCTGGGCTTCTTGAATCCGTGCTTCCAAAGAAGACTGAATACTCATCTGAGCCAATTCCAAATCACTGGAGGAAATCACCTCCAACTGCAATCTCTCCAAATCACGAATCAGAAAGTCATCACAGGTAAGCTGAATACCTGATAATCCAGAAGACTTCCTGCTCAAAGCATCTGCTACCACATTCGCCTTTCCAGGCTGATACTGAATAGTCAGGTCATAGTCCTTGATCAACTCGAGCCACCTTCTCTGCCTCAAATTCAGATCCTTCTGAGTAAAAATATACTTCAGGCTCTTATGATCAGTAAAAATCTCACATCTGACGCCATACAGGTAATGACGCCAAATCTTCAAAGCAAAAACAACTGCAGCTAACTCCAAATCATGTGTCGGGTAATTCTTCTCATGTGGTTTCAACTGTCTCGAAGCATAAGCAATTACCTGACCATGCTGCATCAGGACACAACCCAATCCTTTCAGTGAAGCATCACTGAACACCTGAAAACCCTCCGTACCTGACGGAAGTGCTAACACTGGAGCTGAAGTCAAACAATCCTTCAGTCTCTGAAAACTAGCTTCACACTCCGGTGTCCAAACAAAAGGAACCGACTTCTGAGTCAATCTCGTCAGAGGAGTCGAAATCTGTGAAAATCCTTTCACAAACTTCCTGTAATACCCGGCCATGCCCAAGAAACTACGTACCTCAAATACCGTAGTCGGCCTTGGCCAATCAACAACCGCCTGAATCTTCTGGGGATCCACAGAAATGCCTTCTCCGCTAATCACATGCCCCAGAAAAGAAATGCTCTTCAGCCAGAATTCACACTTGGAGAACTTGGCATATAGCTGATGCCTTCTCAAAGTCTCCAACACAATCCTCAAATGTCTGGCATGATCATCCTCAGATGCAGAATATACCAAAATATCGTCGATGAAGACGATCACAAACTGATCCAAAAACTCCCTGAATACTCGGTTCATCAGATCCATGAAAATCGCAGGCGCATTGGTTACCCCAAAAGGCATAACCAAGAACTCGTAGTGCCCGTACCGAGTACTGAAAGCAGTCTTCACCACATCAGATTCCTTTACCTTCACCTGATAATATCCGGATCTCAAATCAATCTTCGAAAATACCAAAGATCCGGAAAGCTGATCAAACAAGTCATCTATCCGAGGCAAAGGATACTTGTTCTTGATCGTGACCTTGTTCAAATCTCTGTAATCAATACACATACGGAGTGTACCGTCCTTCTTCTTCACAAACAGAACAGGTGCTCCCCAGGGTGAAACACTAGGGCGCACAAAACCTCTATCAACCAACTCCTGAAGCTGAACTTTCAACTCAGAAAGTTCTTTCGGTGCCATCCTGTACGGAGCTTTCGATATCGGAGCGGTACCCGGAAAAACATCGATAGAGAATTCCACATCTCTATCCGGAGGTAAACCAACCAACTCCTCAGGAAAAACGTCAGCAAACTCCCGTACCACTGGGATCTCAGAAACAGAACCAACCTCCAGGTTCAGATCCCGCACTGAAGCCAAAAATACTGGGCATCCCTTCTTCCACATTCTGCTCACCTCCAACGCAGAAATCAGACTGGAGAGAACACCTCGTAATCCCTGAAATACAACTCTCTCTCCAGCCACAAACAAACTCACTTGCTTCTTCAGACAGTCAATCTGAGCCTCATACTGACTCAATCAATCCATTCCCAGAATTACATCATACGAAGAAATCGGCAATCGAATCAAACTCGATTTCCACTTCTTGCCAGAAATCTCAATCTCACACAAACAAAACTGTCGAGCAATCAATGGATTCCCAGCCGGTAAAATCACAGACAAAGAAACCGGTAAAACCATCGAATCCAAATGTAAAATCTCAAAACAGTGCTCGGACAGAAAAGAATGACTCGCTCCAGAGTCAAACAAAACACGACAGGGCTGATCAGAAATGTAAACCGTACCTGTCACAACATCCGGAGCATCACGAGCCTCCTGCTGACTCAAGCTGTAAACTCGTGGCTGAACTGGAACAGGAGCTGAAGCAACAGAACTACTCTGCTCCCTCTGAATCGTAGGTGGTCTCCATGGTGCAGAACTAGAACCACCACCTCTACCAGTAAATCCCTCAGGGCATGGAAGAACAGTCCTCGGTCTTCCTGCTGCTGAACCGACAGGTCTGACTAAGCCCTCAGATCGCTGCTCAAATCCCATCTGTGGACATTCTGCAATCCTATGTCCCGGCTGACCACATCTGAAACAAAGACCAGCTATCCTGTAGCACTGGCCATGGTGTCGCCGTCCACAACTCTGGCACACAGGTGCCATACTGATAGATCCAGAACTAGTCGTACTGGTAGCAGTACCAGACGATCCTCTGCTCCTTCTGGAATCTCCAGATCCAGATCCAGAAATAAATCTCCTCTTCCCAGAGGAACCACTGCCAGAAGTCTCACCTCCAAACCTCTTCCTACTCGCAGTCCACCGCTGCTGAGTAGCCGTCATGTCATTCTCAATCAGACGAGCTCGCTCCACAAGCTCAGAGAAATCAGTGATCCTGAATGGTATCAAAGGCTGCCTCAAAGTGTCTCGTAATCCTCTCAGAAACCTGTAGCACCTCTCAGCAGAAGTGCTAACCAGCTGCGGAGCGTATCTGGCTAATGCAGTAAACTCAGCCTCGTACTGCATCACCGTCTTGCTCCCCTGAACTTGCCTCAGAAAACTCTCCTGCATCTGCTGTCGTGCAGAAGGGGGAACAAACCAGTCTCGGAATACTTCAGTGAACTCTTCCCAAGTGATCAAAGAGTTCAGTCTCCCCTGAAATCTGGCTGCCTGCTGGCCATCCCACCAGTGCTCAGCCTCTCCGTCCAACAGAAAAATAGCTAACGGAACCTTCCTGTCTGCAGGACACTGCATCCCGTCAAAAGTCTTTTCCAATCTCCTCAGCCACTCCTCGGCTGCTCTGGGCTCAACAGTGCCCTCAAACCTCGGAGGCTTCAGCCTCAAAAATAACTGCAGGTGTCGATCAATGTCCTCAGTTCTAACAGTAGAAGCTCTGCTCTGAGTCTCGCTCATCATCTGAGCAACAAGTGACGCAAACTGTGAAAGCGTGTCAGCACCGACCACTGGGGCTGTACTCCCCACTGGTGCTGCCTGATCGGCACTCTGACCGTCTGTCATGTCTGGATCTGGCTGATCCATACAGAAAAATCCAGAAAATCTGGAAAACTATCACAAAAACAACACAAAAACAACACAATAAAAAGCCAAACGACCCAAAATTACCTCCCAGACAGACTTACTGATCACTTCCTAGAGCTCTGTTTCACAATTCAACCAGTTTCCAAAACCAGTGCTCTGATACCACAAAAGCTTGTCACGACCCGACCCGACGGGGACGGATCCCGCCCGAGCCGGATCGCGACTAGAGACTTACTTATCCAGGATCTGGCTTTGGATTAGGTTACTGAACTGATCTTCCAAATACTTAACTCAACAGACACACACAGAACAACAGAGCTACTAAAAACATCAAATGCAGCGGAACAAAATATCTATCTTTTCATTTCCTCAAAAATAATCATCTATAGAACAGTACATGGCTTTTAAACAGAAAGAAAGACAGAACAGAAAAGCCATGACTGTACAAAAATCAAAAAGTACAAAAGTACCTATACTGATCAGACTCTGAACTCTAGTCCTGAACTTCCTTGCCCTTCCCAGAACCTGAAAACCACCAGAAAGCAAGGGTGAGCTCAACAGCTCAGCAAAGCAACAAACCACCAATCTAAATTCTCAGAAACCAAAACCAAACTCATCAGACAGAAATCAGATCAGAAATCGGAACAGAGTCGGAAATCAGAACTTATACGGACAGATATCAAAGCAGAAACAGAATCGTACAGATCATATCAGAACAGAACAAACTCAACACATATCAGATATCGGATATTTAATTAATAGCTAAATGTGCCCCCGGCACCAGAATAGTAGCTGAGTAATTAATAGTTAAGTGTACCCCTGGCACCAGAACAAATGTGCTTATGTCTCCCCTGTGCTCACGGCACCAGAAATTCGCTGAATAATTAATAGCTAAGCTAAATGTGCTCACGGCACCAGAATAATAGAATTCACGGATCCGGAATATAACAGATATTTCTCCAACTTGAGCTCATCTAAATTTCCCGTTTCACTAACTGAATCTCATAGGATCCAGGCCCCTTATAGCTCCCTTTTTATAGCTTATACACATAGCATTTCAATTCAGAAGAAATCCGGACAAATCAGAAATTACCCAAAAATCGGGCAGCACAACGGCAGTATACAGAATTTACACAAAAATTCCTGCAAAGAAAATTTACCGAATTCGCACAGAACATAGATAATCATATTCCAGAACATTTATTCTACTGCACAGATAATTTCCAATTTCACAGAATAGTGTAGTCTACGAAAAACATCGCCGAATCAAAAATACCCGGACAAAAATCTTCGGAAAATAACCAAAATGTGCACACTCGGCACGTCAACAACATACAGAAACTTACGCGGTAAAAACTGAACCAATCAAAAGATACGGACGAAAAACCGTAACGAAAACGAAATCCGGACAGAAAATACCGCCAAACGTGACGGAACTGAAAATTGAGAAATACGGAATGTGCCTTACCTCGAGCACAGCAATTTCCTCAACAGTCACTTCGAACGAAAACGGCTCCGCGTCTTCCCGAAATCAACTTTTCCAAATTTCTCTTTTTCTCTCTCCTCAGAGCTGAAAATCAGATATTTATTTTTTTTTATTTCTCTCTCTTCAAATCGTCTGATTCCCCTTAAATCCTCTTCAGATCGGCCTTGCCGATCGTCGAGATCGTCCTGGACGATCAGACCAAACCACATAGTCCTGGCCGATACTCCAGGGCGATTGCACGGCCGATCCTTATGAACAGTGTCAATCGGCCTGGCCGATGTCCCCGATCGGCCTGGACGATACATACAGAAAATCACCTGGAGCAAAACTGGGCAAAATCTGGAGCTGATTTACAACTGATCGTCCCAGGACGATCCAGATCGTCCTGGACGATCCTGGAGCAGATTGTGATATTACAAATTCAACTTCAACTTAGGTTTTAAAGTCAAAATATGAGCTTTGACATTTCATCCCAAGTCGATTGGTGAAATGAAGGAGTCAAGCCCGACTTTTGGATTTTTCATATTAATTTTGTGAACCTACGTGACTGAGTGAAACTCAGTGTGTTGAGTTACAAAATTTGAAGAAGATCCACTCGACTTTAATTTCAAATTCAATTTTAAGCCAAATTCAATATCAACCTTAAAATCAAGTTTGATTTCAACTTTAAATTCAATCTTAATTTGATTGCAAATCCAAATCAAAATTTTGATATTTTTCCCCAAATCAATTGGTGTAGCGAAAGAGTTAAATTCAAGTCTTGATTTTCACTCATCAATTTTATGAACCACCGTGTTCAATGCAAAATGACACGATTGAGTTATAAAATTTTTGAATAAAATTAATCAAATACAAACTTAAATGTCACTTCAAAATATTAATTCAAATCACTTTCTTAATTCCAAGAAATTAAGCACTCAAATGGCTAGGAAACTCGTCTTATCACTGAATGGAGATGTGCCTGTAGAAAAAATTCTTAATGGCAATTTAATTCAGTACGAGATGGAATTTCAGAACCTCAAGATTTCAGTTAATGGGGAAACACTGATTGATCTGTCTGCCACGATACTAGGAAAGTCTCTTTTAGTTGAGATTACTTTAGGGTCAAGAGTTGACTCCCCCATCTCCAAGATGGAGGTCATTGTCGCCCCTGTATCCACTGTACTCTCTACTCAGGAGGATCAAAACCAGAAGTTAATAGCGATGGAAGAGCTACCATCTCAGTCTGAGATCGGGTCAAGTTTTAACACACCTGTCGTCGGTAGGAACAAGATGAAGAATCACCTTCGAAGAGCCAGAAAAAGGAATCTTAAGGCTGGAAAGACCGTTGAGTCGGAAGCCTTAGAGAGGGCCAATTTTGAGGCCTAATCGAGAGTTTGTTGCTCCTTCTACGTACCCTCTCCTTGCACAAAGGAGGGAGGTTATAGAGATGAGAGTGCGATCTTCAATACACCTGCTTGACTACTACACAGAAAGACTCGAACAAGAGAGAACTGAGCGATCACCAGCAATAGGCCATAGGCCCCCAACTGAGGGTTATGATCCATCCACTCTACTAGAAGATGTTAGGGCGCGTTACTACACGTGTTCCACTACGTCACCTATAGAGGAGTAGAAACCACTTGGGGTGCCACTCTCTTAACTACTAGCCCACTAGTAATATGAGGGAGGAAATAATCTAAGATTATGTCAGATAGTGATACCGTTAAAATTTAAATTTTTAATGGGGTCCTATCGCGATTAATCTTTTAATTACAATGATGCCATTTTTTAGGGACGTTGCAGACCCTATAACAGTCTCTCCCTCCATAGAGATTGTAGGAATTCAATTCCAAGTTGACAAGGGTTTCGCCACCTAGACTTGTAACCTTTTTAAGGAAAGCTTACCAATTTCTCAAGTGTACCGGGTCTGGATTTTCAAGATAGTTGATTAATCTTTTTAATGAAAATTGACCTCTACCTTAAGACTTAAGCTGGAGAGAGTTGTAGTTGACTCCATCAAATATTTGAATGTCTCTCCCTCCACCGCTTTTGTGCATTGATTTAACTTTTGAATTAAGATGTACATCAAACTTAAGTTGAATTTAGAAATAAAAAATTTTATCAAGCTTCTAGCAATTTGCTATCTTAATAGGAGATTCACGCATGACAAAAATCTGTTCAATTATTTTCAAAAGTTAAGTTGATAGTCTTTTCAAAAGATTGAATGTGCTTTGAGGATTATTCTTCCTTGTATAAGAGAACGAACTTTCTTCTCTAATATCTGAGATATAATCCCAACATTCAAAATAAAAAGATTAATTAATTTAAGGTATTCGAAGAAAGTGGAGCCTCTTCTCAAATTCAATTAAAATTAAAAGATGCGTGAATACGCTAAAAATCAAGAAGTGTACGAAGTGCACAAAAAGTCAAAAGATACGCAAAATGCGTCACTAGAAAAAGAGAAGAAGAGTAAGAGGCCTTCCTTCTTTTGAATCCTTAAATCTCAAAATAAAACACCCAATCAACTTTAAATACTTGACTTTGAAAATCCTGAATTCAGATTCTTCAACATGTATGAATTTTCTATCAGATAGAAGAACATATGCAAGAGAATTGAAAAGATTGAGTTTCTCTCTTCAACTTAAACGCTTTGAAATAAATTTTTAATTCAAAATATATACAAGGGAGACCCCAGTTTAGTTTCTACGAGACTTGGTCTGGGTAACAAAACTGAAATTCTCTCAAATTAGTCGGAGTCGACTCTTCTCACTCTAATTGATAAATTTGTTCCCACATGTCGTTTCGACAGGGTCCAAATAGTTAGAGGAAATTTTTAATAAAAAGTTTGAATCTTCTACTCCTGATAAAAATTCAAGTCTTGTCCTTGAGAGAGGTATTTAAGTCCTTGCACAGAGGCATCTCTTCCTTTAAGGCCTTTTCAACAAAATTACACTCTATATTGGGTCCTAGATTAACCCCACTAGAGGAGTATTTTGTAATGCTGGGAACTGCCGTTCAAGTTCAAACCACGACTGAGCAGGGTGCCCGACTCCAATTTGAGGAGCTCGAGGCCTTATAGAGCTTTATCTTTAAAGCTCAATAAAGCTCAAAATCATCTGAAGCCTTATTGGTTATAGCTTGTGATAAGATAGAGCAACTTAAAACCTTCCAAGGAGGAGACTTGGTCTAGGTTCTTCTGATGCATATCTTAGCCTACCGAGAGATCGGTGGAGGAGCTTGAACAACCTCAAGAGTGTCCTCCTGTCGTTGAGATGATCTTTGAGAAAATTTCAAACATTAATTGATCAACCTTGAAGAATACCACCCGATAATTTTAAACATCGGTGAGGCTCTTCAGGAAGTACAATGCCATATGAGTGTCAAATTCAAAGTCAATAAAAACTCTTCAAATTTCCTAGATTAAAGAAATTTCTTAATTCAAAATCAAACATTAGAAACTTTCAAAATTCACATTTAAAAAACAAATTCAAACTCTTCAAGTTCAAAGAAATCAAAATTCAATTAAATCAAATTATCCAAATTCAAAATCAAATTCGAAGATACTTTGAATTCAAAATGAAATCAAAACATTGATTCAAAAACCTTCAAATCCAAATTTATCAAATCAAGTTTCAAATTCAAACATTTTTCAAAAATCAAATTCAAAATTGAATTTTAAATTCAAACACACTCCAATTTAAAATCAAATCAATTCAAATTCAAAAAAATCATTCAAATCTCAAATTCTAGAAGTCAAACCCGATCCTCTGTGTAGAGCAAGTTTCCTCTACGCATGATCATTCCAGATTCGATCCTCTGTGTGGAGCAAGTTTTCTCCATATATGATCATTCTAGACCTGATCCTATATGTGGAGCAAGTTTCCTCAACATATGATCATTCCAGATCTGATCCTCTATATAGAGCAAGTTTCCTCTATATACGATCTTTCAAACCTGATCCTCTATGTAGAGCAAGTTTCCTCTACATATGATCATCAAGACTCGATCCTCTATGTGAAGTAAGTTTCCTTCACATATGATCATTCTAGATCCGATCTGCTATGTAGAGCAAGTTTCCTCTACATACAATCATTCAGACTCGATCCTCTGTGTGGAGCAAGTTTCCTCCACATATGATCATCTAGACTCGGTTCTTTGTGTAGAGCAAGTTTCCTCTCCACAAGACCATTCGCAAGTAGTGGAGTACGCCCTCTATGGCACCATCTTAGCATTTTACTTGAGGATTAGTGGTGGAGTACGTCCTTCGTGGCACCATCCTAATTCTTACTCGCTAGTGGTGGAGTACGCCCTTTGTGGCACCACCCTAGTTTTCCAGAGTCGATCCTCTATGTAGAGCAAGTTCCCTCCACATATGATCATCTAGACGCTGTTCTCTGTGTAGAGCAAGTTTTCTCTCCACAAGATCATCCTTTAGTGATGGAGTAAGCCCTCTATGGCACCATCCTAAATTTCAAATCTAGATCTGATCCTTCGTGGGAAGCAATGCTTCTTTCCCACAAGATCATCCAGTTTTCTCTTCCTTAAGGATAGATGTGAGTCATCGTGCTTTCTCTCCTTAGGATTAGATCTTCTAGTGATGGAGTACGCCCTCAGTGGCACCATCCTAGATTCAAACTCTAGATCCGATCTTTGTGGGAAGCAATACTTCCTTCCCATATGAACATCTAGTTTTCTCTCCCTTAAGGACAGATGTGAGTCATCGTGCTTTCTCTCCTTAGGATTAGATTCACTAGTGGTAGAGTACGCCCCTCGTGGCACTACCCTAGTATCAAACTCAAACTCGATCATCTATAGTTAGGAGTTCTTACTTCCTATACGATCATTTTAGCCTTCTCAATCCTCTAGGGTTAGGTCTTCCCTTCCCTTAGAATCAATTCAAAATTCAATCCTCTAGGGTTAGGTTTTCCCTTTTCCTTAGGATCAATCAAAACTCAATCATCTAGGGTTAGGTCTCCCCTTCCCTTAGAATCAAATCCAAATTCAATCTTCTAGGTTAGGCTACCGTTTCCATTAGATTCAAAACTCAAATCCGATCCTCTGTGGTTAGGAACTCTTCCTACCTATACGATCACCCAGACTTCTTTTTCCTCTAGGGATAGACTTTTCTTCCCTTAGGACCAGACCCACTAGTGGTAGAGTACGCCCTCTGTGGTATTACCCTAGTATCAATTCAAACCCCGATTCCCCAGGGATAGACCTTTTCCTACCCTTAGGATAAAAATTCCAGATTTGACCTTTTAATTCGGTCAACGCCAATATGTGCAATTGAACTCCATTCTATTACACATATTGGGGGTCCATTTGTTGACCTCATTTTTGTATGAGGTCACTAGGAACCCATCCGGATTTCAAATCAAATCAAACCTCAAATCAACCCAGACTTTGAACCCACTCAAGCTTCAAACCTGCCTAGACTCCTAGGTAACTCAATCTCCAGCTTAATCCATACTTAAATACTTGATTTAACCTCCAATCAATCAAATCTCAATCATCTAATGTTCAACCTCAAGTCTTTAATCAATCGATCATTATTAAATCAATCAGTCATTCAATCTAGTCTATAATTTAACTTGCGATCGATCTTGTCGATCTTTCTTTAAATCAACATTGAACCATATGCAAATTGATTGATTTTGATATTTTCATATAAATCACGTTGAAAGATGTCGACCTCAATTCGACTCATTTTGAATTTGGTTCTCCTAGACGCCGTCGTCAATTGTGAAGTTGAGTTAATTTATTATTATTTTGAGTTTAGCGAAATCTAGATTAATCAAAACCCTTTGAATTTTCTTCAAACAAATTTAATCAAGTGCATTCGAGATGATTTGAATTAATTTTGATGAAAGTTTATATTCAACGACTTCGATTGAGTTAATTTAATATGTCTTGGCTTAGTTAAAGTCTAATCAACATCAATTAACATTAATAAATTTTGAATAATTAATTTAAAACATAAAGCCTACCAATTTGATGTCTAAATATCCCTCAAAATCCTCTAAACTTTAGCCCTTTAATATCTCAAAAGTCAAGCATTTAATGTTAACCTTTGGATCGGAGACGGAGGGCTAGATATGACTTGCTGGGCTTAGAGTAATCCTCACGATCTCATTCCCACGGAGAGCCGCCCTGTTGATATCTGGGGTAGGGCCGGCTGAAGAGACACACGACTCCTCCCTCATGCCTCCAGTCGTGCCTTCATGCTACCCATCCGCTCAAGCAAAAGGAAAGAGGAAGAAGGCTGCTTGCACTTCACGCCTCTAAGGACTTCACGCCTCCAGGAAGCTCACACGCCTCCAAGCTCCTTCTCCCAACCTCAGTCCCTTTTGATATCTGCTGCTAGGGCTGGCCGCCATTCTCCTCCACATTTCTTTTACATTCACGTTGGTTGAGCTACTAGGGATGTTCAAGGGAGAAATATGGGAACTCAAGGTGTTCAATCAAAGGATCATGAAGTTCAATCGGCTAAGGAAGTTCAGTGCCCTCTGGCCCTTCATCTGGCCAAGCGAACTCCTATACGACTCCAAGCTATAGCAAATTTCGGTGAAGCAAATTTTGACCGGCCTCTATAGCAGATTTCAACCATACTCCTCTAATGTTCTTCCTCTTCTATGAAGACCCTCCAGCAAACTAACCAAGCAACTCCTCCTCCTAGCGGCTGGAGCTGTCATTTATTGTCTAGGGAAAATATGAGAAGTTGAGCTGCTCGAGTAAGAGATTGTGGAGTTCAATCAGCTAGAAAACCCACAACACCATGCTTCCACCCCATCCGTTCCTCTTTGGGAAGCGTCCGCTTCTTATGCAGCAGCAGCGGCTCTTCTACAGCACCAGCCACTTCATGAGTATCAGCAATGTTTCCACTTCAACTCTCATCAAACCTTGCCTTTGGTTCTACTTCAGCGCTTCAAAAGAGAAGAAATATAATGTTGAAAGAGATATCATAATATATAGATACAAGAGGAAGCTTATATTACTCAATACAAGGTAAATTACTAAACTATTTGGTCAAAATAGATGCTCTCAGAATGTTGTTACATATCTCCATTTAATTTAATTTTTTTAGTTATCATAATTGCATATCATTATGATGGTATACTACTGTACAAAACCTGATATGTGTTCAACGTATAAATCATGCTATCATATACTGTTAGGAATAAATCTTATTTATCATATGGAAACAATAGCCGCTGAATGTAAATTTCCCCATTCCAAATCTTTGCTAGTTAAATTTATCTGTAATATTTTAGATTTGGAATTCGTCTCTAGCATTGTGAGAGATATGGACAAAATTACTTTCTCAGGGAAGTGATATGGTTTGCCCCATTTAAGATTTCCTTTGGATAACATGATTACACTTCTATAAGCTGATTACACATTTCTGTATAAAGTTTGATTTCATTTGATTTAAACACCTTAAGATGATGTATTGGGTATTTTCCTTTTAGAGCAAAGCTTCAGGTTTCCATTAGTTGAGAATCAAAGCTTTCTTCTTCACTCTAGCTCTATTAACTTGAGACATTTCAATTGAAATTTGATCAAGATAATCATGCCTCTGTTTTGATTACAACTTTCCATTGTGATAATATATGAACTTGCTCTTTGGCTGTAGTTATTCATTTGTAGAATCTGATAACATCGGCACAGTTAGAATGTGTAGAGAAGTTATATATTGATTGTTAAAGTGACACATATACTTATTCAATATATGACTTGTGATTTTGGTAACGGAAAATTATTTATCTCTTAATACCATATGTCGACTTGAAATGTTATTTGTATTTTATATACTTTTGAATATATTGAGGTGGATAATTATTCGTGACATAGAGTTTGACTTGCTTTATTGTTATAATCTCCTGACACGATTGCTGTTATAAATTACAAGCATGTCATTGTCCAGTTATACACTTTGAAACCGCTTAAATAATTTGATTTGATTCATACTTTCACATATTCATTTATATGTAAATTCCTAGTAGTTGCTATACTTTTATACATGATATTCTGACACCTCTTTCTCTCGTCGCCTTATTTGCGAGGTACCGATGGAGCTTATTGGAGAATGAGCCAAGAGCTTCAGTCGCCCCGTTTCTTCTAAACGGGGTGCTACGGCCGAAATCACCGTTGACTAGCTCCGGTGACCAGGTAAGTTTTTTTAAAACTTAGAAGAGATTAGAGCTTCTAGATTTATCTGTTGAGCTGTTTCCCTCAGCCTTAAATTCTTATATTAACTCCTGCATTTAGTTAATATTTGTTTCAAAACCCATCGACATAGCTTGTTTACATTCATATGCATGTCCAAAGGGTTAGTGACATTGATTCAAACCCATTGAACCTAGTGACATCTTTAAGGACAATATTTAAGGACGAGTCTTAGAGAACTTAGACAAACTCTAGGATTCACACATACGTCCTTTAGGGATGAAACATTAAACATAGATAACTTAGAGACAACACATCTTAGGATTTAATATACATAATCGATTTGATCTCAAACAACGACCATTAATACTTCTTTAAAATTTGAAAACTTAAATATTTGATAATAACTCAAATAAAATTTATAAAAATATCAAATCTTTCCCAATCAACACATACAATTATTAAGTGATAAAATTCAAATCCCTTAAGTTTAGTGATCTTCCCTGCTCCAGAGAAAATTATCACTAAAATTCAAACCCTTCGAACCCCTTAATCAAACCTCTTAAGTTTAAACATTAATCAAACCTTAAAACCTTCCAGAAATTTTAATAAATCACATTTAAATCCAAAACTATAAATAACCCCTCTAATTGGCCAGATTTGAATCCTTAATACATTAAAATTAAAATCAACCAGATTTGATATCAAATTTAAGACTAATTTAATAATCATTAGAATATGATATTTAATTAAATTAATTAATTAATAATAATTTAAAATTCTAGAAAATTTCTAAACACTTGGGAATCTATCCTTGGGTCATTCTTGACCTTTGGAATTGATTTCAAGGAGTTTGGAACTCAATTGAATTCAAAACATCAAAACCTCTCTAATTAAGACGATTAAATAATTCCAATAAATGATCAAAACTTTGAAAACCATAACTAATTCAAATAAACTCTAAATCAATCAAACTTAAAGACATTCAATTCATCTTAAGATCTAATATTTTAATAAAGTATAAAATTTTTAGAAAACATTCTTAATCTAAAATTCAAATTTTAACCCCTTAATTAAAAACATTAAAGGATTCTAATAATTTTAGAACATTAAATATTTGATTCAAAATCCAAAAAATTTCAATCTAACTTTAAAACCAGCAATCAATCTTAAAATTAATTTTGAATCATTAATATTTAAATTTTAACCAAAATCTTCCCTTGAGCCTTTCAACCAATCAGAACATTAAGCAACTTTAATCAATTACCCGATTTAGGATATATCCAAATCACACAGCCTGCTGCACACACCTAGATTGACCTATTAGGACACGGACTCTAGCTTTCGGTTAGGCCGGTGTTTCTTTCTTTCTTTTTTTTAGATAGATTGATTTGCATACGGAATGAGAGTGGCATCCTAGGTTAGATAACATAGACATAGGTTCACTGTCCACAGACCTGTGCACTTCCTGTTTGTCAGCCTAGGATTAGGTCCCTAGCCCCTTGGCTGATGAGGTCCCCTTGAATGAGGTAACCCATGGTTGCTAACAAGGATCCTCTGGTCGGCACTCGACTAAGTAGGCTAAGGATACCGAGGAACCCGGGACAATGGAAAACCATGGGATCTTGATCGGGGACGTCATACCCACTTGGTAGGTTAGTCTTCACCCTTACCTCCTGGGCATTCTTCCGATCTGGTGATCGAGGATATAAGTCCCAACTTTCTAATAAAATTGATCATTCAAATTAAAAAATTTCTTTCAATCAAATTCAAGCCCAATACTTAGGATAGGCTGGGGCATTTTTGAATTGTTTCAGAATCTCAAGTCACTACAAAAAATAATGGCTATTAGGACACATTAAAGTGCCCTAATATGTATCTATTAGGGCACATGATATATTAAGGCATCAAACAATGGTGTCACTTAGGTGGCCGTTGGCATAGGGTTAAGGACATCTTTTTGTGCCATAAAAACTAAACTTTAATGACATTTAATTTTGATGGAATAACCTCTTTAATGACACCTGTAAGGTGTCCTTAAAAACAATCTTTTATAACATCTTAATATGATGAAAATTGTTAATAAATATGACAAATATTAGGTGTCATAATAGGTTAACTTTCCTAATGCATTTATTTAATGGAACATGTTTAATAATAAGGCATATTTAACTTGCCCTAAGATATATGATATCCCAACACTTCAATTTACCAAAATAATTTTAATAAATTCACACTATTATATGCCTCAATATATGCTTTACTCAATATAAATTATATTAAATTATAAAAAAAATTATGCCAACTCATAATATTTCAATTACAAATACTTAATCTCCAATCCAATTTCTAAAAACCTCACATATGAGAGCTTACATAAGTTTTTTCTTTCAAATAAAAATTTATTTCATAAATAAAAAATTACATGAATTTTTCACCTTAAAAAAGGCTACTTCAAGCTTCATATATGTACATAATCAATTTATTACAATAAATATGATCACAAAATATTACATGAAAATTCAAAAAAAGAGCCCTTATCATGAGGGCGATTTCTTTATTCAATAGCAACCAAATCTTCAGATCTCTATTTCCACGCTTCATTGTCATCCACTTTTGCTTGTGATCAAAATGATAAATTGGAATCTAGAATCTGAAATCATGAAAAACATTTTTACATTAATATATGTATATTTTCATTCCAACAAAATCTTTTGAAATGTTTGTTTACTTCTAAACAAACTAATTCTACAGTAAGACAATATTTCACAATTCTCACTAAGTTTATGAATGCTAAATGGTTACAGCTGAGAAACTATGAAACAAGAAGAGCCTATACCTACAACTAGAAGCCTCATTAAGTTCTTCAATATAATTGAATCCAAAAGAAGATGTAGCTCCATCTAATTAGTTAACATATAAATATTATAAAAAGTAAAGAAATGCAATGACTAAATTACTCAAATATAAATATTGAACTTTACCACCTATCTGTGGGCAGCTTACGCACGTCTTCTTTCACCCCTTCGAAACCTTCGAATTGATCATATTCCATGTTTACACATTTATTTGGTTCGCCTTTCAGCTTTGAGCTTACTGCTATCTTTGGCCTTTCATCTCGCTACTATGCAAAGATGATACATTTGACTTGTTAGAGTTCTGTCGGGAAATGTTCCCTCGACTTGAAAGTTCAGTAGCAACTCCAGCAGCTATGCTAGCTAGCCCTCTTTGCAGATTTCGTAGCCACCTAAGCAGCGGAGGCCAACACAAGAGATGTTGAATCCACGGTACAGGCCAGCTATGCCATCTATTGAAGTGTCTTCTTGTATACATCAACCAAGCCATTGAATTGCCGCTCTCCACCCTTCTTTGTTGCCTTGGAATCATTAGCCAAACGGGTACGAGCATAATCCAGAGAGTAGACAAACATAAGGGATCGAAGCACCAGCGGCACCTCCGGAAGCCAAGTTGCCTGCAAACCACTTCCAATAGCCATCTCTATCCTTTTTAAAGTTGAACATTCTCTTGAAGTAATCCTTGAAGGCAAAGTTCAATGCCTGCAAGACGAGGTTATTAATAAAAACAGAAAATAATTGCATTTCTAATTGTTCATCAATGGATTACATCTCTGCTAAAGCCTCTATACAACATCTACTGGGATATGTTTGAAAGTATGCCTCATCCAATTAAAGCATATTTCTCATCAAAACATAGAATAACAAAGCCCAAGTAAATTTCTTAAAAGTCCTTCAAGGTTTGCTGAAAAAAAAAATCATTAAGTTGTGAAGAAACTGTAATAAAAAATGCACAGTATGTTAACAAAAAATGCTATCGATGCCTGAAATCATCGAGAGCACTATCCCAACTAATTGAGCATGGTTTTGTGAAGAATTTCAGAAACACTTTTCAAATGAAATTAACAGAGAATGTGCCATATCTTCGCATTAAAAGAAATAGACTAAAGAAGGATATATATTCATGTTGGATGTATATATATAAGCTAACCTGTAATAGTAGAAGTTAACATAAAGATAAAGATAAATTTTTTGAGAAATTGAATAGTAGAAGTTAACATAAAGATAAGGACAAATTTTTTAAGAAATTGAATAGTACCAACCACCATAATTATTAATTCAACATAAATTTACTAACCTGTAATAGTTTCCCCCCAGCAGCTAAAGATCTCAATCCTACTGTATCCTGAAGAGAGAAGATACAAAAAGAAACGCAATGGTTGTTAAGATGAATTTCCTAGGGCATGAATAGGACAGGCAAATTTAAAAAAAAAAAAAAGACAAACAAAAAACTCCAGTGGCAGACCTTGCTCCTGAAAGAAACAAGGAATTGTGCAGCAGGATCCTTTTTGGTTATGCTAGAAATTGTATCAAGGAACCAACCAGCACCAGGTACTCTTTGTCTAGAAAAATGAAGGCCAAGATGATCTCTAGCACACAAAGATATTACAAATCCATATTTTGGATATTCAACAGATTTCATACCAAGTCCCTAGTTAGAGGATAAAATTAACTCTAAGTTGGTATTATTAGCCTTTCCTTTCATCATTGGATGCTGCTTCATTCCTGTTTCTAATATGTTATTTCATTTAGCAGTTTCAGTCAAGCTTTATGATTTGGATCGTAATGGTTTTATTGAGAGGAAAGAGGTGAATTGGAAATGCTTCAATCAACTTATCTGTTCTTTCAATGAAATATTTATCCAATGTTTGGATCTCTATAGCATATCAAAAATATAACTCCATTAGTAATCCTCAACTTCTCTCTTTGCTCTTATTAGAGATGTTGAAGGGTTATTGCAGCAGGAGATGGCTGTGTGAATCAAGTATGTGGCGGTACACATACGTCATCAATGTGGTGGTTTTACGTGATGATTTCATAAAATTAAAAATGCAGAGAATGTAAAGCACACAAGTCAATTTTTAGTTTGTTCGGCTTCATCCACACCTAGCCAAACATACGAACTAGGATTCTACTCCACAAACAAATTTCCTTCACACCAAGTATGCGTGGAGAAACACTCAACCTAAATACACAAAGCTAAATTACTATAATTTTGTAATACAAATTTAAATTAAAGACAAAATTCAATTGCTGCAACACATGAGATCCAACAATATATCAAATCAAAATTTAAAATGAAAATAAAATGATGTAACAATGTAATGCCGATCCTCATGCAACACATTGCTTGTGAATGTTCTTGCTTATATATCTCAGAATTAAAGATGCTTTTATTAGCATTTAAAATTGTAATCTAAATGAGAATTTGAGAGAGAGCGAGAGAGGAGTAATGAGAAAATGTTCAAACAATTTTTCATTGCCCTCCTATTCAAAAATAATTCTATGATTTAAAGGCATTAATTTCTTTAAGAAAAATAATTAATAGGTTATTTAAGAAATATTCAAATGGTTCCTTAAAAAAAGATCAAATTCAAAAGAAGTCGCAATTTTAAATAAAACATTTAATATATAATTATTACTACCCAATGACATTGGAAAGAATAATAGGAAATAATATTACAACATTTATATATTAAGACTTATTGCTATAATGATTTAGTTATTTTTATATTACATTCCATATATAAAAATCATTTAAATGTTATGTAGCCAATTGGGCGTAAAATGAGTTAATATATTCTATATATAGCATATAATCATAAAGAAAGGTTAAATCATTAATATGATTTAACATTAGGGCCTATTGATTGTTAAAATCCTATAATAATGATAAATAAGATATGCAATTAAAAGTAACAATCAACTTATAAGAATATTACACCTTACCTAGATATTCCACCCGCTGCAGCCTCTGCTCCTATTTGCTCCAATAGCTCACGCGATGTGGTAACATACTGCAATGTTCAACAAACAATTTATTACAAACCTTTTAAAATATCAAATTTTACAAAGGAAGTGATTCACAGCATTCTGCTTCATACTTGAATTACATCTTAATTGTAGACAAACATCCCATAAAATCACTAATAGACACTTTCTTCAGCATCCAAAATACCCAATTCAATATTGAATTCTCATTCTCGAAAGGGAACATAAAATTCCTGTGGGAAGAACCCGCGACATTCAAGATATATACAACAGAGAATAGAAAATGCATTAGTATAGTTCTATCGGATTTTCTCCAAAAAAAATGGCAATTGTAAACCCTTCGAAAGACCATATCAAATTGTAGACACCAAAGCAATACTCAACAAAAATTTGCTATTCCCAGCATAATTCATTAGGACAATTAGTTCTGTGCTAATTCCACCGGAAGGTACAACATGAATCTGCTCATTTCTACTGTCAGAAGCACACTACTTCAAAACTGAACTCAGACAGTACAAAAAATCAAATCAAGATTAGTCACAATATTACTACAAATATTAACTCATCAAAAAGAAATACGATCCAAATAACGAGAATTTAATACATTCAGTGCTCTAAGGATAGAAGTAATTGGTGTTGGTATTGTCCCATGTTCTTCACAACCATTAAAAGATCGACTATCTTTTCTATCAGGATGATCGTGATCTAAGAACCTCCGATGTCCCATGTAACATCTTTTACGACTGAAATGTAACCACTCAGAATACGTACTCTCCTGACAAATAGGGCATGCAAACTTTCCTTTTGTACTATAACCTGATAAGTTAGCATAACATGGAAAATCATTTATAGTCCATAATAATGCAGCTCGCATTTGAAAATTCTCCTTAGAACATGCATCGTAAGTCTGCACACCAATTTCCCATAACTCTTTTAACTCAGCCACAAGTGGTTGTAAATAAACATCAATATCATTTCCAGGTTGAGTTGGCCCAGGAATAAGCAAAGAAAGCATCATGTATTGTGATTTCATACACAGGTTAGGTGGCAAATTATATGACATCAATACAACAGGCCAAGTACTGTGAGTTGAAGTCATTGTCCCGAATGGATTAAATCCATCTGATGCTAAACCCAATCGTACATTTCTAGGATCTGCAGCAAAATTTGTATCTTGGTAGTCTAAGTGCTGCCAAGCTGGAGTGTCAGCCGGATGCCTCATGCAACCATCTTTTATGCGATCTTCTTTATGCCATATCATATATGATGCAGTCTTAGATGACATGAACAATCTTTGCAATCTTGATGTTAATGGGAAGTGCCACATGACTTTTCCTGCCACCTTTTTCTTTTTTTTACTTGATATATCTTTTGAAGTGCTATCTTCTGTAACCCATCTTGACTCATTACAAATATCACATTCATTCTTAAATTCATGAGGACCCCAATATAAAATGCAATCATTACGACATGCATCATATTTTTTATAACTCAAGCCCAAATCTTGAATTATCTTCTTTGTCTCGTAATAAGACTTTGGTAGACGAATATCTTCAACTGCTTCTCTTAACAAGTCAAGCAACATAGTAAATGATTTCTGAGTCCAATTACCAAGGCATTTAAGTTGAAGTAGCCTAACAAGAAAATCAAGTTTTGAGAACTTTTTACATCCGGGAAATAATTCTTGTTGTGAGTCACTTATCAACTTATAAAACTTTGTAGCATTCGCATTTGGTTTATTAATTTCTTCTTGTTCATCTGCAGTATTACTTTCAAACCCAAATGCATCATTTAATAGCCCTTCCATATCATCATTAACATCATCAACATTAATAGAATGTGATCCATTGTCATTTCTAAATGAAGTTTCTCCATGAGCAGTCCAATTGTAATATCCTGGTTTGAATCCTCTCCAAAGCAAATGAGCTTCAACATCATCTCTTGTCCTACAAATGCCATTTCCACAATCTCTACATGGGCATAGTATCATTCCACTTGAACTTCCATAACTGAATGCAAAATTTAGAAAGTTTTTAACTCCTTCTTTAAAAACCATATTACTCCTTGAACAATACATCCAACTTCTATTCATTTCCATATTAGAACCTTCATATAGCAAAGTAGAAATAAATATTAGAAACCATGAGTAAACAAACTCTTCAAAAAATAAATAAGACCTTATATGATAAAATTGATAGTAATACTGTAGATGACTAAATTCTATAATAGAAAATTTATTTATTCTTCGAACTAGTAGGCTTTGAGCCCCATCAGACAATATAATGATAGATTTGAGCATTTGAGAATGAATTTTGCATCAATTTTGTTTGCTAACATAAGAGAAATAAAATAATAATTCGGTTCGAAATTGATTGAAGACGCGCGGGGGTGGAGGTTTGTATACTTACCTTTGTGATATTGTCCTTTGAGCATCATTTTCACAAGTATTTGTCTTTTAAGATAAATTTTTTACATGTAACAGACATTGATGAGAGATTCTGTGTCCAAAGGAAGGCATGTTATGCAAGCCAATAACCCTAATCTAATATTAGAAGTGTACATATCTCTGGTCTTTACAATTTAAAAAAGTCAATGGGAGCATGGTTAAAATGCAAATTGGGTGAGTATTATAAGCATATGAGTTTTGTATTCAACATGACAAAATTAATAATGATTATCCTACATGCCAGTGGACTCACCAGAAATGTATTAATACCAAATAAAGTTCATAGGCGTACTTGGAAATTTTAAAATACAAATTGGAGATAAAAGCGCCAAAAAATGAAATTGTTTCAATATCCATCAACATCAATTATTACTTAAGTAGAATATTAGTTTCAATCAGAATACCAACAAAGGATCGAACTCCTACTAGAAAAAGCTACTAAAATGATGAAACGGAAAATGTCGGTGTCCAATCTCATGCAAATAAGCATTTTTAATATTTATAAGCACCACTTTCCAAGGCATTTTGGTGAGAGTTCGCTATAACATCTCGTATGTCTCTTATTCAGGCATCATTACAATGCCCTGCAGCCATTGCATGGATGAGAATTTTGCCTTGAGGTGAAAAAGATAAATGTCATGATGGAGACAAATGATCCTTAGAATACACATTCTGAAAATTAACAAGGCGTTCTAACAAAAATGGAAAACGACTTTAGGGTACAATTTTTTCTTAACAATAAAATAAAAAAGTCTGCATATGTTAAGAAAGGTAGAGGTAAAAAAAGAAAGAAAGGTAGACGTAGGCTTAAAAAGACTTGGTTAGAAAATATTAGAAATTATCTTTCTTTATAAGATTTAAATGAGAAATTGACTCTTAACATGACACAATGGAAAAAAATGATTAACGTAGTCGACCCCACGTTGTGGGAGAAAGGCTTGATGTTATTGTTGTAATAAAATAAAATGTCTTATAACTTTCAGTTTTTATCTTCCAACTGTTTTTATCATGTCTTCGCATCCTAACAAATCCTATACTAAAACAAATTATTTTTTATACAACTTTAAAGTGTCACTCTAGCGTGGATATGGGTGCTAATATTTAAAAAAATTAGATTTATTTTTTATAATGAAAATTTTTCATTAGAAGGAACATCAAGACTTGGACAAAAAAGTAAAACAAAATGACGGTGGAAAAGCTTGAAGTTTTAGAGTCGTAAAACTTAGGAAAACTTAAGGAAGAAGAGGATGAGATTGAGGAATAATAATATTAATAAAAAAAAAGAGGATGAGATTGAGGAGATATAGGAAGATATGGAAAGGCTACAAATCAAGTGATGAAGAGAAAAAAAATGATGAATATGGTATAGATGGTAAAGAGGATTAGATTATTCTTAGGCTAAACTTACTGGTTTAAATGTATTTTATTTAGGGTAAACTATTTAACAATAGTTTTGAGTTTGGAATGCATTGGAACTTCAATAGAATTACTTATAAATATTGTAATTATTGTTTCCTAAAAATCTTTTGATGTATAATGTAAGCAAACATCTGTTTTCATGAAAGAAATCAGAGCACAATCAAACCAATAATTTGGAACTTATATAAGTTGTAAACTGATCCAGTTGTTCATCCAGTAAAGAATGAATTATTATACCAGAACAATAAAACAAGTATCAATGCAAAACTATAAAAAAAGAGTATCAATGCAAAACTCCGGATTATGATAAGATTGATCTTGATGTAGATTTTCTTGAACAAAATGCCCATATTACTTATTGAGATGCTAAATACTAGATACCTTTCTTAAAGTAGTTAATTCTTCTTGTTTGCCTTTTTGAAAGATGGGTACCTCTATTATTGAGTACGCTTATATCTAAAATTAGTGTCTTGTTCCTACTTGGTTAAATTACACAGAATTTGAGCCCCAACAGACAATATAATGACAGATTTGAGCAATTGAGAATGATTTTGCATCGATTGTGTTTGCTAGCATTAGAGAAATAAAGTAATAAACATAACTTTTAACAAATAAATGTTTTCACAATCTCTTAAAAGTAAAATAATTCTAAATGTGTAGTTCTTCATTTAAACATCGAGTCTCCATTATTCTCACATTAACAACTTAACTAAAAAAATGTTTTCACATTCATGATTTGCATTAAATTAGTTCAAAGTTAAATTTTTCTAACAAAATTAAGAAGGGATGTAAGCTAGTCTTCTCTTGCATTCTGTGTACGAAACAAAAAATGAAGACATTAGAGTTAAAAATCAAGTTTTAGTTAAGTGCAAATTCTTAAAATTGGTCTTTTAAACTATTATACGACCGGGGGTCCAAGGGGGCAGCGCCCCCTGGCGGGGATCGACCTGACCGGTCAGGTCGCGGGGTCAAGGGGCAGCGCCCCTGCGGGGGTTTCCGGGGGCAGCGCCCCCGGAACAAATTTTAGTTCAAAGGGTGGAAAAATCTTCAAAAGATCCTTTAATCTTTTCTTTCCATATCTCATGAAGTAGCTGGGTGTATCTTTCATTGATCGATGGCCTAAACAGCAGGTACTCACTCAACATTTAAAAAAAAATTAAGTTTTAAATTTTTAATGCAAGCAAACCAAATCAGAAGCATATATCCAAAAACTGTAAAATCATGAAGAAACTTTTATGATAGCATAAACAACAAGCATCGTTGAAGGCATGTCAAACATTAAATGGGGTTTTCATTATCACAAAACTGTAAATTTCGGTTGTAAGAGTATTTGTGATTCATCGAACAAGAAATCAAAGAACAAAAATCAATATCAACATTGGAAATCAAACAAGAAAATGAAGAGAACGAAAATCAAACCGGATAAACTTCAAGATCGGCAAATTATTTACCTCTTTCAGCAATGTACAAATAGTCGGTCTGGTTGATCGGTCAGAAATGGCGAGAACTTAGAACCCTAGAAATGAAAAGAGGAAAGAAGACAATTTTATTGAACCGTAAACAATGGGTACTCCACATTCAAAAGATCGCCTATGATTAAAAGCATTTTACCTGACGCCGGGGTCGCGATAGTCGATGTTGCGGCAGCGATTAACAAGATTTAGCAAAGGAAAACAAAGAGAACACGCAGTAGCAATGGAAAATGAAGAGGGCATAGGGCATTCGATCGATGTTGCGGCAGTGATCAACGAGATTTAGCAAAGGAAAACGAAGAGAACACGCAGGGCATTCGGTTCGGCGAACAAGCGAACAGTTGATATGAGAAAGACCAAAGAATGCGGGCACGATAACTTATCCCGCCATGTCTCGGGCCAAAATCCTCTAATTAGCGCCAAAAATAGAATATGTCCTAATAACTATTTTTTAAGACACTTAAATAAAAATGTCTTAATATATATGTCTTTAAAAGATAAATTTTTTGTAGTGAGTGCCTCCTACTTTTCTTCATTTGACCCCAAAAATAAATCTTCAATTTTGAACCAATCCCATTTGAAATTCCTACCATTTTCTTCCTTTGATATCAAACTTTAAAAATCATAAATAAAATTTACACCGCTATTTTAATCGAGAGTTTTCGTAGGAAATTCCGATTTTCTACGATGTAATTAACTATGAGGGCTTGCGCTCGTAGGAGATTTAGTAACCAAGATCTAATTTTCAAAATCAAAATCTTTCAAAATCTCTAATTAATTATTTTTGGGAAATTTAAAATACAACGATCATTATCGTCATTTTCAAACGATCGATAATGATTGATATCTTCTTTCTTTGGAAAGGTATATCAATTATTATCGTGAGTTTGATTATGAAATTTATGATCTTTCATCTAGATTAGCATAGCCAAACAATTTTGAATTTGACTACAATAAGTTGGATAACTTTAAAATTTTGAAATTTGAACCAATTAGTGAATGATATTCTCCCCGTTTGGGATGATATATCGTTCATAATGTTGTGTTAGATTTCAAAATTAAAATTCGAAATCTAATCTTCCCAAAGATAATTAAATATTTTTCAAAACTATATATACCTAAATGTATTTTTTTTTTAATCAAAACAGTATGTTTAAAGAATTCAAGAAAGTGATGGCTAAAGAGTTTGAGATGACGGATATTGGACAAATGACATACTACCTCAGTATTGAAGTTAAGCAAAAGGATGAAGGCATCTTTATTTCTCAAGAAACCTATGGAAAAGAAATACTCAAGAAATTCAATATTTTTTATTGCAACCCTATAAGCACTCCAATGGAATGTGGAGGCAAGTTATCAAAAAGGGAGGATAACGAAATGATTAATCCAACATTTTTCAAGAGCTTGGTCAGTAGCTTGCGCTACCTGATTTGGACTAGGCCAGACATCCTTTAATAGTTAGTCGTTATATGGAGGCACCTATAACTACTCACTTAAAGGCTGCCAAGAGGATTCTTCGATATAACAAAGGTACGAATGGCTTTGGCTTATTATACTCATCATCAAATGATTTCAAGCTTGTCAAATATAGTGATAGTGATTGGGCCAGAGACTTAGATGAGCGAAAAGCACTACGGGGTTCATGTTCTACATGGGAGACACTATTTTCACTTTGATGTCAAAGAAGTAACCAATTGTTGCCCTTTCTACTTGTGAAGTTGAGTATATTATAGCAAATTCATGTGTCTGTCATGCAATTTGGCTTCGAAATTTATTGAAGGAGTTAAAATTATCACAAGAAGATACAACAATGATTTGTGTCGATAACAAGTCAGCTATCGCCTTGGCTAAGAATCTCATTTTTCATAATCGAAGTAAACATATCGACACACGCTATCACTTCATCAGAGACTGCATCACAAGAAAGGATGTGCAAATAGAGTATGTGAAGACTCATGATCAAGTAGCTGATATATTCACCAAGTCTCTCAAGCATGAAGATTTTATCAGGATAAGAAGATTACTCGGTATAACAAATCAAATTTAAGAGGGGATGTTGAAAATTAAACTTGATTAATTGGGCCTTTAATTGAGTGGGCTTTCTAATTAAGCCCATAGTCTAGAAAAGTCTTTAGAATACTCTAGAATCCCATTTTATGATGAATTTTTTAGAGGATTCTAGAAATATATTCTAAAAAGAGTTATTTAGAGTATTCTAGAATATGCAATTAATGACTTTTATAAAAGAATATAGGAGAATATTCTAGAGAGTCAATATTAGCCATTGGATTGAAATGTGTTGGCACAATCCTAAAGAGGAAGTCACTAGTATAAATAGGTGTGAAATCTTTGTGTTTATGTATGAAGTAGAATCAAGAAGTTCAAGAGTGAAATAAAAGTGAGTTTTATAAGTGGTCCTATTCTCTTTTAGAATTCTTTCTCCTTCTATAGCTTCTTATTCTCCAACAAACATAACATAAGCTGCTGTAAAAACCATAAACCATACAAGTTTATTGTATTTGAACTCATATCTTGATTTTCAGGAATAGTGCATCACAATATAATCTGCCTTTTATAGGATAGTTCCAGCCATTTATCCATGGAATTTAAATATATCTTCAATTGAATTGAATAGAGTTAATATAACTCCACATTGATTAAGACAAAGAATTACCTCTAACTTTGGAACATGTTGCAGCAATATGAAGGGTATCTTCAACTTAATTACAACCTCTAAGGAAATATTTAGATGTTTCAAGCCTTCTGTAGTTAAGCCATTTTCCCGTAGGAAGTGCATCATTACAAAATCTCCACCATAAAAAGAAAATTTTATGAATTAGCTTTAGCTTAAACACTTCACATTTTGACATTGATCAAAATTTTGAAATTGATTCTCCAAGATCATGGAAGATAAAGTTTTTCCTAGCTTTGCTTTGATCAGTTCCTTCTTATCTTCATCTAATTGATTATGGGCTTGAATTTGCAATATATTTTGAATCACTTCCTCGCGAATAGTAGCTTCACTTTATTGATATTCCATGATCCATTTTTCAGAAGTTGATAAACCAACATATCCTTCAGGCTATTGATGTCACAAAATGTTGGTCAAGCATTTAAAGACTTATCCCATATCCAAATATCTTTCAAAACAGAAATAGATGTTCCATTGGCTAATTAATTTCTATTTAATTAATGACTTAAGATGTTGAGCACCCTCAATTAGAATTCTGTGGCCACTAACAAGCCTCTTCTTGGGGAGTTGTTAAATAAATTTGAACCATATTTTGCCTTTAGTATTGTATTTAACATAGAAAGTGGATTTTGAAAGAAATTCCAAGCCAACCTAACTCTCAATGACCTTTCCATTTAGTTGAGGAATGAAATCCTAAACCTCCCATACACTTAGGAAGGCAAAGATCCTCCCAAGCCACATCATGCATACCTTGCCTTCCATTCTCCTTATGCCATAGAAAGTTCCTACAAAGCCGGTCAAAACCATGCAAAACACATGCAGGGATTAATGAATAAGTCGTAAGAAAAGTAAGAAGAGAAAGAAGAGAAGACTTTATCAAAGTCGCTCTTCCTACAAGAGACAAATTTTTTACTTTCTCATATATTTAATTTTCCCATAGCATGCTGAAAAATGGGTCGAAAATCCTCTGCTTCATATCTTATTAACATAATTTTCACTCCGAAATATGTAAGTTCTTTAACCAACTTATACCCAAACTTCTTGGCCAATTTTTTCTTCTTTCTTTGAGCAAGAGCCTTTGAGCAAATAAGCACAGACTTTGCTTTGTTTATCTTCTATCATGTCCACTTACAATAATTTTTCATGAGGGAATTAAAGATTTTAATATTCCTTGATGAAGCACTAATAAACATTAAAATATCATCTACATATAACATATGAGATATAATATAAACATAAGGACATCTTGAGACCCAAACATTCTCCCCTTTGATGATAGGCTTTTGATAAATGTTCTCAACAAACAATAAAAAGATATGTAGATAATGGACAACCCTATCTAAATCCATATTTAACTTCAATCCATTTCATACTTTTACCATTAACAAAAATATATAATCTATGATTGGTCACACACTCCATTAACCAATTAAAGAACTTCAAAGGAAACCCCATATAATTCACACTAGAGGAAAACGTCATTTTTTTGTGGTCATTTTCGCCGAAAAATGAAAAAAAAAAAATTGCCAGTAATTTACATTAACAGTGGAAAATTTTCTATGACTAAAGTAGGTCAACACATACTATCATATGCTTACTTCATATCTAATTTTAAAGCTATAAGACCCTTTGTGGATGAAGAGAATCTAAATTTATTGAATAATTCCTTAGCCAATAAACAGTGATCAGAAATGGAATGTTATTTTTTTGAAATTAAATTTCATAAGACTTTTTTAGGTATGTTGACCAACATCATTGCACTAATTTTATAAGTAGTTTGATAAATGCTTATTGGTCTAAATTTAGATGGCTCCAAAACATTTTCAATCTTTCGAATCAGCAATACAATAGCGTCTTTCCAATCATAAGGCATTTTCCCAAAAAAAAAATAAAAGCGAAAGAAATGGCATTCCATACTTGCTCCTTCACTATTTCCCAACCGAACTTGAAAAAAGTAGGTGAAATCCCATCGATTCCTAGAGATTTATTATTTCCTAACTCCTTAACAGTTGTATATAAATCTACTTTATTGAAATCAACTTCCAAAAAATTTTACACCAATTTTCAATCTTACTGTTAACACAAATTTTAGGCCAACCTTCAAGAGAATAACATTTATCTTTCCATTTATTTATGAAAAAAAAGACTTAAATGAATACTCAATAGAAATTCGATCATCACTTAAGTCTCCATTTTGTAATCATACTTGATAAATTCTATCTGAGTTTCTTCTAGTAGAAGCAAATGAATTGAAGAAATGAGAATTTGAATCACCTTCCTCTAGCATGTGAAGTTTAGCCCTTTACCTCCACCATGTAGCTAATATAGCTAGTGTTAAGTTCGTCTCCATAACTTTTTTTCTTAGCTCCAGAAGTTGATGAGAATCCAATCCTCTTGTTTGGGATTCAAGATTTTGAAGAGATAAGATTCTTTCCTGCGAAGACAATTTAAGTAAATTTAACTCTTTAAGATTATTCATACTCTAATAATGCAAGTTACAGATGGATCTTGAAAGCTTTCTTTATATAATTTCATAAGGATTTCCATAATCACATATACTCTAGAATTTAGAGATAATTTGCCAAGCAACTTTTGACCTCATTGCTATATGAGGTCACAGGATCCCATCTAGATGTCTACCCATCAGTCTAATGGTTGATAAAGCTCAAGGTATCAACAATCTAGATTTCAATTTAGGACTCAACTTGTTAAAGCTTCAGATCATTTAAGACCCTCAGATTAATATAGACCCTAGATCAACCTAGAATTTCGATCAATCCAGACTTTAGACCATTCCAAAACCTCAAATTAATCTAGATTCAAGTTCTTCCAGACTTCATGACAATGAAAACATTAAACTAGTCCAGACTTCAAAGAAAATCCTTACCTTCTATCAAACCAAACCTGGTCATTTTAGCATTCTGTCAAGCTTTAATCATATCCATTCATTTATGATCATTTAATTAATTGTGAGAGATGTGGACAATTCAAATTCAAACATTCAATTCAAAAATCCAGATCAAACACAAAAATTCAGACCAAATCTAAGGCTAAAAGGCTTTGTACTGAAAGCATTTTTCAATGATTTTTCAAACACTTCAAACCCCAGTCCAATTACCCCCAAATAATGATCTATCAATTTTATATTGATTAGACATATCCCTAAGGTCTACTCTCTAAATTAGAGCTCAACATGAGATCTCTAACCCAAGAAACAGAATTGAAATCTAAAAATTATAAAACCTTCAAAAATTTATGACATATGCCACTATACCTGCCATCCAATGGATCTTGATCTTAGAGCCTTCTTCAAAGCCTCTAACCATTTCTAAACGCTGGATCATGACGTGTTGAGCAGTAAACTACATTTTTGTGGACACACTTTGACCCCTATTTTAAAATTTAAATTAATTTAAAGTATTTTTTTAGAAATCTTAAATGATTTTAATATTTTAATATTTAATAAATATTAACTTAAACATTTTCAAGATTAAAATTTTTAATTTAAAATTTAATTAATTATAAAAATATTTTAAATATTTTTAAAATTTTAATTTAATTCAAAATATTCAATATATTTAAATAATTTTAATTATTTATTTACCTAAATATTTAATTAATTAAATATTTTCAAATTTCTAAAGTTTATTTAAATATTTTAAATGATCAAAAATCACTTTAAAATATTTTAAATTAAAATTAAAATTAATTTAAGATATATTATATACTTTAAATGATTTTAAATATTCGATATTTAAATATTAAATTAATATTTAATGAAAATAAATTCAAATAATTTTGAGAATTTTAAAAAACTATATTAAAATAATTTAAAATTTCACAGAACATTTAAGATTTTATTTAATTTATAAATTATTTATAATTATTTTAAATGAATTTAATTACTAAATATTTAAATTAAATTTAAATTAAATTAGAATTTAATACCTTAAAATTTTTAGAATTTTAAATAGTTTAATAGAAAATTAAATTAAAAATTAAAAACTTAATATATTTTAAATAATTTTAATTTTTGAAATATTTAGATATTAAATTATTTTTTTCTAAATTTAAAAGTTGTATTTGAAAATATTTTAAATAATTAGAGAATTATTTTAAGATATTTTAATTTGAAATTAACATTTATTTAAGATATTTTATATATTTTAAATAGTTTTAAATAGATAAAAATTTTAATATTTAATTAATTATTAACTCAAATAATTTTCAAAATCAGAAATTTTTATTTTGAAATATTTTCATATTATTAAAATATTTTAAGAAATTATTTTAAAAATTGTTTGATCTGGGTGCGAGAGATGTCATATTAAAGCGGTATATATTGCATGTTGTTTGAGGTATCCTTGTGTGGGAAGCATGGTTCTAGTTCAGATGAATAAGTATTTATCAGTCTAAGAAAGGAACTTTTGAGATCGCCCTTCGCTGGGTGTGACTATTTGGAAGAGATGACTAATACTTGTCTGATATGCTCTGGTGTTAAGCTCCTTTCAAGCTCCTCAACGAGTCCCTCAAATGAATAGCTCTGAGGGAGGAGAGGGTCCTTGTGCTTGATCTGAACATAACCTACAAGACACCTCACAGATATTCACGTGTACAAATAACACACCTAATGTTTCAATTGCTGAAGTATGGATGGTGACAACCGACAATAAAGAGCTTGATATGATGTCATTTGAACAGCTAGAGGGTTACATTCAATCCCAAAATTGAAGCCTAATAATTTTTGGAAATTATATTGTTGATCCAATGTTCGCAAAACCTGTGCTTTTAGCTATCAAATTTTCAGCAAAATCAGGCGGAGTTAATCCCGGGGATGAAATCGTAGCCTGCTTAAGAGAAAAAATAATTATTTATGCTAGGTTGTCCCACTAAAAGGAACTTTAATTACGTCCTCTGACCGGACGTAGCACTACGTTCGGTCAGAGGATTGTTACTCGGTTTTTGCTCGGTATTTAGTCGGTATTGTTTGATAATAATGAGGAATACTGTTCTATGAAGATCAATACCGAGTTATACCGAGTTATTCCAAAAAATACCGAGTTTTTTCTAGAAAAAACTCGATATTTTTTGGGATTACTCGGTATAACTCGGTATTTTGTCTTCACATAATGTTATTTCTGGTTATTGATGGTATTGCTCGGTATTTCTCGTTTTGTGCCTGCGATCTTAGTGCCGGCCAAACGTAGCTCTACGTACGTTCACCGGATCAAATAAAAGTTCAAAAGACACTGCATTTCAACAAATCCATCAATGGTGTAGCAATGGAGGCATAATTAGCAATAAAACATAGAAAATACACTATTAAACCCAGAAACGCCCACAATTGACACATTAATCCATCAATTGGCCAACTAATCATTGCTTCTAGCTTCTGCGGATCAGGGTTGACGTCGCCTGCTTGTTGTACAAGATGGCCAAAATATTTTACAGAGGGTTGGCAAAAATGACATTTGCTTAGTTTAACAAACAAGTTGTCAGTGTAAACATTGTAGAATAGCTTTCAAATGGTCATGATGGAGTGATAGATTGGAAACATAAACTAAAATGTCATCAAAAAATGCTATAACAAATTTTTTGAGGTAGGATCCAAACATCTGATTCATCAAGGATTGAAATGTGTACATTAGTCAAGCCAAATTACAAAACTAAAAAAATTGAAATGTCCATCATTAGTACAAAAGACTAGATATCTTTATAGGGCATCTAAACTTGTTGGTATCCAGAAAGGTCCAATTTTGAAAAACAACATGGCTCCCATCAATTCATCTAAGAGTTCATCAATTATAGAATTAGGAACTTCTATTTTAATTGTAAGTGTTTAAGGCTCTATAAAATCAATATAAACTCGCTTAATATGTTCAAATTTGTTTAACAAGAACCGCACTAAAGAATGTGCTTCGGCCATGCCCGATTATATCATGCTCAAACATTCCATCAACTAAAATTTACTAGGAAAATGATGATGTGGCCCAAACTTGCAGTTGTAATTGAAACATAAGCCCTTGTTTCTCTCATATTGAGTTTCTGCTACGTCAACTTGCAGAGAGAAAGGGATGTTGACATTGCTTTATTAAATGGATTGGAAGTTGCTGTTGGACGAGACTGTGGACTGTGAAAAACGATTTGTGTTGGGCAATGTAAATTTGATTTACGAGCTTGGAGGAGGTTCCTGAGACCAACAAGGTCATGTAGCCATGTGTAAATCTTGGAATTTATAGTGATGCATTCAAGCCAATTCTATGGCGTCAAGTAATGTAATGGGTTTGATTAATCACTACAAAATAGATAAAGACTATCGCAGCATCGTTTTTGACTCATCCCAACAATTATAACAAGCAAATTTTTTTCCACTGCACTCTCGCTGTAATTGCAATGCGCTACAATAACATTCCGCAGCGGTTTAAGAATCGGCGGGATAGATCTAATGAAGTGCTGGATTTAGTAGCATAACCAATGCAAAACTGTAACTGCCACAAATAGTATCTAGATAAAATGATTTCCAGTAAGTGCAACTTTTTTTTTAATACAAAACCTGAATGTTCATTGCAATCTCATATACACATCAACAATCTATCAACATGGAAATGTTATAGGAACTTTGACAGATTAAGGCATCCAACGCTGCTCATTCAGAACCCAAAAGAGCATAATAATTTTCAAAAGTAAAAAAGAAGAATGAGAGACCAATAATAGGCATAATCAAAAATGATAAATAGCTCAAAGTTATTTCATCACGAAATGAGCAGCTGAAGCCGCATGTTTTATGATTTGTTTTTCAAAGTTTTACAAGTAGTAATTATCTTATAAATCCGTAAATCTATTGATTGCAAGCTCAATATTACATAGTTTGACAAGTACTAGCAGATCAGAACCTAAAATAAAAATAATGTCTAAGAAACAGGAGCTAGAATTGCCTTGTATACGAGTTACTAATGATTAATTCCAGGGTCAAATCCATTCGCATAGAAAAAATTACTGAAGATTAAATATAGTTCTACAGACAAATAACTAAGCTACCATGTCATATCTCCACAATAAATGAAGCAATCATTTGCTTTCAAACAAGATATCCTACTCCATAAGCTTATATTGAACTTTCCAACAGTACATTAATTCCATAAGCTTTGCTTAAAATCATAAAACATGCAGCATCAGCTGCAACGAAAAATAGATCTCTGCAACCCACTATAATACATAGGAATATCCAACATAAAAATTCAGAGATATAACGTAAATTTTCAAAGTAGCATACAAATGCAAAGCATCACAAAAGAAAGTAAACAGAACCTGAGAACTTGGTGTACCTGTGAAACCAAATCTCGTAATTTTCTCTTCCCAAGAATTTGACGGCTTTCTTAAACACATAAACAAATGAACATTACACCTCAAATTATTACTACTCAGCCAACACATTTTCAAATAATTTACTGCAACTAATAATCTTGAAGCATCAAGTGGTTCCAGAGAGGCAAAAGCGAGAAAAGAAGACGAATCGAGAAGCGAGCATCTAACCGGCATAAGAGGTAGGGTTTCGGCCATAGCAACAGTTAAAATTGGTGGTATTTGCATCGGTTAGGTCAAAATCACTGCAAATACCTTATTTTGGCGGCAGTTTTCAAACCGCCCTTTAACAAATGCTACGAAAAACCATATTTTTTATTAGTGATAATACCTCACATCTGAATTCTTCTTTGAGTTACAAAATAAAGAAGCTAACCAAGACAACAGAAAGATTGTATAACTTACAAGCAAGAAAGATCCTCAAATGCAGTTTGGTACTATAATATTGATAATTCTTGAATAATTTGGATGGGTTGTCTTGCAAGTCTTCATTCTGAGAAAATCCAAAATAGTGTTGTAAAGATTGCATAGAAATTTTCTATGTGAGATGTTTTCATTAGTTCACGGCCTCCAGTACCACGTTGCAACCGCTCCTTCAAGATGAAAGGTGGTAATACATACCCTACGGCAATCTGGAGTGCTTTGAAGATCATAATATTTACCTGCCTTGAATACCCACCCATCCACATCCAACCCATTAAATTGAGGTACCTAAATCTTCATAGTTTTCATTCCATCACAACCTCCACCGACCATTGGCTTGCCGATGAGGTTTTAATCTCAGAACCAAGTAGCTCATCCCACCGTCATCTTCTTAATTAATAGCGGTGGTGATTTAGTCAAAAAGAGTTATCCATGTTTTTCATGAGTACGAAAATTGTTGTATGGTATTAATGATCAAAGAAAACTAAAGCTTCCACATGTTGGAGCGAACAAGCGTCAGATTTCAAAAAATAGGACATCTTGGTGCATTTGCATTGTTTGTAATGCTTCCGCCAGATATGAGTTCTTCATGGTTTAGCAAGAAAGCACCAATTGATCTCATTCGTATACAATGTCTGAAGAATGGTATTGATAAGGTACCTTTTTATCGGGTACAAACTGTAGGAAAGAATAGAGGAATGGGAATAGAATTCTCCTAATGAATTAATAGGGCTTCATTATAAGAAGCTAGTAGCAAACCCATTGATTGAATTAGTTAACATGTTAACTCATTAGCCTATTCCCATAATTACCCAGTTTTGCAAGCATCGTGCTGATCGCATCTATAATAAACCTATAAATATATCTTTCATTAGACACAACATATATGTTATAGATGTTCATTCTTCTCCACTTTTGTGCATCATTCTTAGTGATGATAAGGCATCTTATCACATTAATGTAAGAATCATCTATAAACTCCACTTCTTCATAAAAAAGTAGGGTGTTATCATAAACTTCGTCTAAACTTCATCTAAGTCATCATCTACCAGATCCTTAGTTTCCTCTTAAGAGCAAGATTTAAACTTTGCATTGATTTTGCAGATGACCATTTTTGTGATATTTAAAATAAATTATATCCTCGCATTCTTTGAGGTCCCTTCAATAGGAGCTTTAGGTAGGCAAACAGGAGGAAATAGGTGGAGTAGGCCTAGCAATAGACCCTTGGGTTAGAATAGACGGAGTCTAATATATATATATATATATATATATATATATATATATATATATATATATATATATATATATATATATATATATATATATATAAAATAAAAGGCTTTTCTAAGATTAAATGTCAAATAGCTCAATTCATTTTAATGTTAGTCTTAAGTCCTGAGATATCCTCAAAAATTAATCATGATCGGCATGAATCTCAAGGCAAAATCAAGTTGGAAATTTCCAAAATTAAATTCGGGACCATATGAACTCTGATTTCAGTAAACTAATAGTTGAATTGAACGTCTCAAAATTATGAACCCAATGACAACAAATTTGACTCATTCCGAGCCCAAATGGGATGAAATCGAAGACCCAAAGTGCATTAAGAATGTTCAAACTATAAATTGGATGACCAAACGGTTTCCAAACATGACATGCTTATAGTTGAATCGAGTGGCTCGATGAAACGAACCCAACGAGCCCAAGATCGTCAAATTATGACATCATTAAAGCATTCAAACGTCCAATAAATGGTCCACGATCAAGGGAATCGACATTGCTGTCCATTCAAACCACTACCAACTTACCCATGATCTTCCTCCTATTTATTGGCCATGCCACTCTCAAGAAACTAAAAATAGATCCATCATTTCTCATGAAAGGAGCGAGGAGAAGGGGAAGGAGGGAGCCCAAGCAAGGAAGAGAATGAAGAAGAGAAATTGGAGTTCTCTTGCCGTCAGATTCCTCCTCGACCACTGTTGGACTTCTGCCCAGCCACCGACTATCATCGGACTTCCGTCCGGCCACCAACTGTCGTCGGATTTTTGTCGGACCTCCACCAGGCCCCCAACTATCGTCGGAATTACAACCAGTCACTAATTGACGCCGAACTTCTGCCCGACCAATAACTAACGTCGAACTTCCACCTAGTAGCCGACTACGATCCTTCCGACCTCCGTCACCAGACAACGGTCTTTCTGACAAATGTCACCCACTAACTACGGTCCTTCCGACCTCTGTTGCCAGATAACGGTCTTTCTAACAAATTTTGTCTGCCGACTACAGTCCTTACGACCTCTGTCGCCAGCCAACGGCCTTTATGACCAATATCTCCCACCGAGTACGATCCTTCCGACCTCCGTCGCCAGACTACAGTCCTTTCAACCTCCGTCCCAAGACTACGGTCTTTCTGATGCAACCAAAAAAAGATTGCAACGACTAAAATCTTCCTTTTTTAAAATATAAATATAAACACAAGATCACAACTTAAAAGACACTTTTTATAGACAAACACTAAACATGACACATCGACGTGACTACACCCTTCAACTTAAAAATTTTTTGAGAAGAAAGGTACATATGGGGCAAGAACTGTGGATAGAGAAGAAGAGATATAAGATCGATACAAAATAATAGAGGGGAAGAGAAAAGGAGGCTAGCTCGCAAGCTAGAACAAGCCTATAAGTTTACATTCCAAAAAACATCACATGCTTTGCTTCTAAAACTGCAACAAACAGCACAATTAAAAATATACATATTAGATATTAAAACATTTTCAATTCAATTTAGTTACAAATTTATTTGAACAAAATAAAATTTAATTGAAATATCTAAGCATAAATTTAATTAAAAATAAAAAAAGAACTAACTAGAAATTTAATTAAAATAAATACAAATAAGTTAAATAAAAATAAAATATATACAAATGAATTTAATTTAAATAAACATATATATAATTATTGACTTAATATAAATTTAATTTATTTTTATTAAATCAATTTTTAGTTTATAAATTAATAAATTTAAATTTATTTCTAATTAAAATCTTTTTCAACACAAATAATTTATAAAAATGAATTAACTAAGATGTATGGCTGTCAAAATCGGGTCACGAGTCGGGAACAAGTTCAACCCAGAACTAACCCGACACTTTTCGACCCAACCCAGTTTTGAAAAAAGGTCAATTTTTTGGATCTGAACCCGACCCACTTTGGGTTAGGATCGACTCAACCCATAACTCTGTAAATCTGTCGCCAGCCAAATCCCTTAAATCTTATACGACGAAGCTTCTTCGCCTCCGTCGACTTCTACTATTTCTCCTATCTACAACGAAATACGTTAAAAAAGTTCTCTATTGCCGGAGCGACCGGATCGTATCCATCTCTTCTTCGCCGCCTCTTTTTTTTCTGATCCCACTCCGGAGAAGCGATGAAAGTTACGCGACGGGAGCTCGTTGCAGCACCTTTCCACCACGTTTCTCTATCAAATAAATCCTAGATTAAAGACGACAGATTCTACAGCGACGCAACTCGACGGCGACGTGGTCAACTCGGGCAAATTCAAACCCATGCAGAGTCGATGCGGTAACGGTGTGACTCGACTTGAACACGTGCACTGGGCAGACTCAACGCAATCATGGTAGACTCGACGCAAAATCATTGGTCATGTGGGTCATTCCAGGTCATTCCCGGGTTTCCAGGTCAACCAGAACCCGACCCGATTTTACAAACGGGTAGAAATCCTGAATCCGAACCTGACCCATTTCTCAAATAGGTTGACCCTAATCTGGAATTTTCGGGTCAGGTTCGAGTTGAGTTTTCGAGTTGTGTCAAATATTGACACCCATACTAAGATTCGAACTCAGATCTCCCATATGCAAGGCAAGAATATTCACCACTGTATCACAACAAAATAATAATTTATATATTATAAAATAAATATTTGACAATAAGAGGCGTAAGTAATTTTCTTTAGAAAACACAAAACGCATTTTCATTTTATTAAGAAAACACAAACATTTTGCATTTTCTTAGGAAAATAACAAATATGCAAAACTTTTTTTGTGTTTTTATTTGAAAACATAAACAATTTTACATTTTTTCACTTTTTTTTCCTTTTAAAATTTGTTTATAATCACGCTCCTTTTGCTTAATTGAATTTTAATTAAGCTCCTTCCTAAAATTTTGACATACTTTTATTGAATAATTACTAATCATTGTCAACACAATCTATTCTAGAAACTATATCTTAAGTTTTTTAATACTTAATAGCCAAGAGACTAGATTACCTGAAGGTCAATAATTGTCTATGATGCCAAAGATAATATTTAGTTCTAAGCATTTCTTCCATTTGTCCAAGAAAGGTTGGTTCTACATAAAACTTTGCTCCTTGGCTAGAATGTCTGTCCAATAAAATTTGGCATATCGTATTAGCTTCATTTTAACTATTAGTAGTCATTCATTTTATACCCGTCATAAAATCATACATCTAAACTAATCAATTTAGGAACTTATTTAGGTCATAAATGTCATTATATGTGAGTGGTTTAATTTTAATTTTTTAGGAGGGATCATTTAAGTCATTAGCATTCTTATGATGATTTTTTCTACCTCAATTCCTATGATATGATTGTCCATATTGGGAGTGTTAAAGTAGATTGATGGATCGAGTTCACATCCGACCTGAAATTGACCCGACACAAATCCAACCACCTGAATCTGACCTATTTAATAAACGGGTAAAAAAAAACCTGAAGGCGACCCGCTAGCAACCCGAATAACCCAAATCGAGCCCGTTAATCCATTTTGGTCAAAAAAAAACTTTTCTATAACTTATTAACTATAAAGTTTAAGATATTTAATAAAAAAAATAAGAAGATTATACCCACAAGAAAAAAATTTAAGAAAAAAAAATATTAAACAAGTAATTTTCATATCAAAGGCAAAGCTTTAAAATAAGAAACAAAACACTCTCTTAAGAAGGTTTGCACATAAGCCAAAGCTTAATGATAGATTCACAAAAAGACATTAGCAATGTTTTATACTTAAGCTCACTAATTAGATTTTTATGCTATCATGGCATGCTTAAATAATTAACTTAATATCCTATATATTAATAAGGAATTAATCTATCATTAAAAAGAATTTACCAAACTTAAACTTGATAGAGTGACCAACAAGCTTCCGAGGCAAGTCCACCACAACAATCTCATTGGCTTGCAAAAATTTTTCTAGCTAAATTTGCTTGCCTATAAATTTTTTCTCATAGCAAATAAAAATGGGTGACCTTTCAATAAGTTATATGGCTAGATTTAGCTATGTATAGTTTAAGGTGTGAGAAAGTGCAATGGAGTTAGTGGTGTAAAGGTGAAAGGTTTTGAGGAGTTTGGTGGAATGAATGACAAGACAAGTCCAACTTGATCTAATTTAACTTGATTTGCAAAATTACTTTTAGGAAAGGATTATAGGTGGTGTAAAAAGCTGAAATTTATAGGGGAGGGTGGCTTAGGATATTATCTTGTGATTTGGAGTACATGAAAAGATTTAGTGGAGTTTAAGAGGGTGTCCAAGTATAGAAAACAATACTAGGCTTCAACTCTCTTTGATGAGGCCAAGAGCTTCAAGGAGGTGATTTACATGGATGTAAAGGTTTGGTTGTCGGTGTGTCAGTCTTAAATGATGCATGTGAAGAGGAATAGATGTGAGAGTTCAAAGCATGTGTTAAAGAGGAGTGACAAGCAACTTAAAGAAATATAAGAATAACTATCTAACTCATCAAAGAAAAGACAATACTTAAGACTACCAAGCACCAAACTAATGAAAAACAATTCTCCATCAAAAATATTTCCTACAACATTTTACAGATATAAGGTTATTGTATTTGGGAACGATCTTCCAAATATGTGATGATTTTGCGATGAATTTGTAATGACTTTCTGGCAAAAGTCAAGGAGACTTCCAGCTAGTAACAAATTTGAGAGTGTATCAAATTTGTGATGAATCTATAACTAATTCAGAAAAAATTTGATTGCTAAAAGAATCCATCAACTATATAGTACACCAAGCATTTGTTGCAAATTCATTTTAAATATGTCACATATTTGCAATAGAGCATGCCATTTCAGTATGATAACATAAATCTTTGTCATTGTTATAAATATTCATTAATTATCAACAAATATCTCGACAAATAGATCTATAACATCTCTGGAAAAAACACAAAGATATTTCATTATGAATATTATAAGCAACTACATAATCAACACAAAAATACATGAATTTAATATTGAACATTACAATTCCATTCTGAAGTTGCGATTGGGACGGCCTTTTTATTGCTTTCTGAAGCAACTTTTAATACAAATTTTTTTGTTTACAAAATTTTTGTACTATTGCTTACTGCTTTTTAAAGCAGCTTTCAGAAGCAGTAAGAAAACCATTCCAAACAAACACTAATTATCAAATATTTGTTCACTCCACAACAACATCTAACACTAGTATTTTAACTATCACACATATTCAATGACTTCAACACACTTCTGACATATCACTTTTTCAACATGTTGACCTACTCCAGAAGATCAACAAAACCCACATAAAAGCTATAACTGGCTCCATATACATTCTATTATTTAACACAAATTCACCTCAATAATGAATTTTACCATATTAACATCAAACTGGTTCTGCCTTTTTAAAGCTAATGCTATACTACTCTCCCATCATTTTATTGTATGACTCATAAATCTAATTTTCTAATATTATAACAATCCTGAATGCATTTGTTCATGACTGACATTTAAAATATGAGAATTTTAAACTATTACCAAACCAACAAACTCTATATTTTAAGTACATAATATGAAACCCAACAGATCAATAAGATGATAGATCTCTCTCCTTCCATTTTGAGTGTCACCTTATACAGAAGACTGTTGAAAAGGGATTTCTTCATGAAAAGGCTCATAAAAGACATGTTTCAGCCTAAAGGATCAGTCAGCTCCATCTTTCCACTCTTTTGCAAAGTGTTGAAAAGGGATTTCTTCAATAAGATCACCTTATAAACGAGACCAAGAAAAGAGAATTTCTTATGAAATCATGCAGAAATAAAGCGCTTGTACCAAGGCATGTAAAGCAACAATTATGTTGTGTTGCAATTCAACTCCAAACTCTTGTAAGCAACCAGAGATGAAGGTGATGACAACACCAAATCTATGAGTTTTTATGCCTCCATGCTCATATTGCAATTTTAGCATGAGGATAGAAAAAACTCAGAAGTATAAACGATCAGACTTCCTCAATAAAATGCACAATCTATCATATGAGATAAAAAGTTCAGAATAGGATAATAAGAAGAAATTACTTTAAAAAAAAAGAGAAATGACAGACTATTTAAAAAAATAAACAAAATAATGCTTATTCACAAAGCACTCGATCAAACAATTAGGATACTACTGGAGCGGTCATCATGCATGATTGTATGATACTCATCATCATCATTTTTAGCCTTATCCGAACTATTAGGGGGTAATCTTCATTGATCATCAGTGAGTGTTGCATGTTGTCTTAATATGATAATGATTTTTTACAAGAGTACCTACTACCAATAGCCAGTTTACACTTATTTTTAGATGATTTTCGTAAAAAAGGGGCAAGTAATTAAAGAATCACTACAGAATGATGCATATAATAACAGTAAATAAATAAATAATACCAATAAAATACGTAAAATGATTCAAAAATGCAATAACGTTCAAACACAAGAATACTTCAGGTATAAATGATCTTGCCCGATTGATCAATATGTAATCTTACGAGGCATATTAATACGCCTCAAGTAGAGGACTTTGCTCGAACTCAAACAAATGGTGGAGCAATTTTCACAAAAGTAAGCCAGCTTTCAAGGAAACAATTGAAGCCAGAGACTAACAAATGGATTTGAAACCTAACAAGAGAGTCCTACATGGATGAAGTTGGGATAAGCATGACAAGAAGCTCAGACTTCATGCAAATTTTAAAACTTAAACACGATCATACCAAAGTCATTAGGAACCCAATTTGCAAGGGAATACAAATTAATAGTCATTAACTTTCTTAGTTTTCAAATGTGTTGAACAATGATACCTTCACCAAAAAAATTGGATATATTATGAACATTAAGAAAGCTTTGGGTGTACAGTTTATTCCAAGAAAACCATAGCAATTAAAAAGGATACATAGGAAAAATAAATAGAAGACAAGAAACTGTCCTAGTAAATTACATCATACTATCATCCATGTCAAGTGTCGATAGCGGATCCACTTTGCAGCAAGATTGATTCCAATAGCTAACGAAGCTAGAAGAAGAGGTAATGGTAGTATTCTGTTGTTTGTCGAGACTTCTGTACCCATAGCATCATTAGAATACTTAGCATACTGAGCAATAGCAAGGGCCAGGTAGGATGTTATGACAATGCCCCTCACCCATGGCTCCCCCACAGCTGCCAACAAGGCAGCAGATGGCAAAGCAGCTGAAACAGTGTCTCTTTTCTTGATAAACTTTGAGTAGAATAACATACCAAAGAGGAACATCCAGAAAGGTATCTCAGGAATGAAGCCCCTAACAGTCCCAAAACCAACTATTCCAGACAACGTTAACTATAAAGTTTAAGATATTTAATAATTGGCTTCATATACATTCTATTATTTAACACAAATTCACCTCAATAATGAATTTTACCATATTAACATCAAACTGGTTCTGCCTTTTTAAAGCCAATGCTATACTACTCTCCCATCATTTTATTGTATGACTCATAAATCTAATTTTCTAATATTATAACAATCCTGAATGCATTTGTTCATGACTGACATTTAAAAAATGAGAATTTTAAACTATTACCAAACCAAACAAACTATATCTTTTAAGTGCATAATATGAAACCCAACAGATCAATAAGATGATAGATCTCTCTCCTTCCATTTTGAGTGTCACCTTATACTGAAGACTGTTGAAAAGGGATTTCTTCATGAAAAGGCTCATAAAAGACATGTTTCAGCCTAAAGGATCAGTCAGCTCCATCTTTCCACTCTTTTGCAAAGTGTTGAAAAGGGATTTCTTCAATAAGATCACCTTATAAACGAGACCAAGAAAAGGTGAATTTCTTATGAAATCATGCAGAAATAAAGCGCTTGTACCAAGGCATGTAAAGCAACAATTATGTTGTGTTGCAATTCAACTCCAAACTCTTGTAAGCAAGCAGAGATGAAGGTGATGACAACACCAAATCTATGAGTTTTTATGCCTCCATGCTCATATTGCAATTTTAGCACGAGGATAGAAAAAACTCACAGAAGTATAAACGATCAAACTTCCTCAATAAAATGCACAATCTATCATATGAGATAAAAAGTTCAGAATAAAATCAAAACAAGAAATTACTTTTAAAAAAAGAGAAATGACAGACTATTTAAAAAAATAAACAAAATAATGCTTATTCACAAAGCACTCGATCAAACAATTAGGATACTACTGGAGCGGTTATCATGCATGATTGTATGATACTCATCATCATCATTTTTAGCCTTATCCGAACTATTAGGGGGTAATCTTCATTGATCATCAGTGAGTGTTGCATGTTGTCTTAATATGATAATGACCTTTTATAAGAGTACCTACTACCAATAGCCAGTTTACACTTATTTTTAGATGATTTTTGTAAAAAAGGGGCAAGTAATTAAAGAATCACTACAGAATGATGCATATAATAACAATAAATAAATAAATAATATCAATAAAATACGTAAAATGATTCAAAAATGCAATAACGTTCAAACACAAGAATACTTCAGGTATAAATGATCTTGCCCGTTTGATCAATATGTAATCTTACGTGGCATATTAATACGCCTCAAGTAGAGGACTTTGCTGGAACTCAAACAAATGGTGGAGCAATTTTCACAAACGTAAGCCAGCTTTCAAGGAAATAATTGAAGCCAGAGACTAACAAATGGATTTGAAACCTAACAAGAGAGTCCTACATGGACCAAGCAGGCATAACAATTGAAAATAAGCATGACAAGAAGCTCAGAATTTATGCAAATTTTAAAACTTAAACACGATCATACCAAATTCATTAGGAACCCAATTTGCAAGGAATACAAATTAATCGGCATTAACCACTCTTAGTTTTCAAATATGTTGAATAATGATACCTTCACAAAAAAAAGGATATATTATGAATTAAGAAAGCTTTGGGATGTACTGCTTATTCCAAGAAAAAAAAAACCATACCAATTAAAAAGGATACAGAGGAAAAATAAAGAGAAGACGAGAAACTGTCCTATTAAATTACATCATACTATCATCCATGTCAAGTGTCGATAGCGGATCCACTTTGCAGCAAGATTGATTCCAATAGCTAACGAAGCTAGAAGAAGAGGTAATGGTAGTATTCTGTTGTTTGTCGAGACTTCTGTACCCATAGAATCATTAGAGTACTTAGCATACTGAGCAATAGCAAGGGCCAGGTAGGATGTTATAACAATGCCCCTCACCCATGGCTCCCCCACAGCTGCCAACAAGGCAGCAGATGGCAAAGCAGCTGAAACAGTGTCTCTTTTCTTGATAAACTTTGAGTAGAATAACATACCAAAGAGGAACATCCAGAAAGGAATCTCAGGAATGAAGCCCCTAACAGTCCCAAAACCAACTATTCCAGACAACGTTAGAAGGTATGGCTGGGCGTTCACAGAGTTAGGGACTGTAGCTTCAGCAATGGCCAATATAATTGACGTGAAAAAAATTATCCTTGTTAGCTCGGGCACCGGAGCAAAGGCTACAATACTGGCATAAACATACCTTATAGTATAGAGAAAAAATTCAATATATCTAATCAAACCAGTAATAGGATCACCAATCAACCGAAACACATAGGCTAGTGAAAGCTTCAGTAACCAAACAACGGAACTTAAGATAGTTAATGCTGCTTTCTTCCAGTTTGAAAGTTCCCATAAGACAGTCCGCCAGGCATAAACCAGAAAAAACAGTGCTGCAGAAAAGAAAATGACACGGTGACATGACTAGCCTTTTTAAGAAATTTGTGTAAAGAAAATGTATAAGAAATTCATTAATTTCCTATTTAAATTTCTACTTTCCTTGCTTGTGAGTTTAGAATACCTCAATTAGTTACCTGAAAATCAACTTAGGGTCTCAATGCAAGTCAAATGTTAAATCATAATATTTCCATGTTGTGTTTGATCTCAAATATTAAACTAAATCCGACTCCAAATGATTATCACCTTTATGTCTAAGATGGGTGACTTTCGAGTGAAATAGGTCATATCGCACATTCAGGCTTTTCTGTCTAAATTAGAAATTCCTGCAACACAAAACATAAGTCTGTCTCTACACAACCAGCACCTTTATGATTGATATTAAAAAATAGCTCAGTTAAATAGCAAAAATAACATTTTCTTAATATGAGTCACTATGAGGATTTATGTGTGCACGTCTATTTCAGAGTATGTGAACATATAATACAAACATTTTGCAAAAATACACAAAAAATAGAAAATAATAATAATAATAATAATGGATTAAAATAGAAAACTAGGCAATTGTAGTTTGCCTAAAGCTCCTAGAAATAGAGGAGAAAGGCTTTTGGCAATTATAGGATGCTCACAACTCTTGGTATTTATGGGGAGAAAGAGAGAGACCCAAAGCTTCATTATTTGAACATTTTTTATTGATTGTTTCCCTAATACTCAGTGAATTGGCTGAATTTGAATTTCAGCAAGGTTCAAACCATAAATTAAGAAGAATTTGGTGGAAATACTAATGAGAGAAGATGTTACTAATAATAGATGAAAGAAAACAACAATATACAATGTACCCTCAATTGGAGAGGAGGATCCGGCTCTCTCAAATCTCTAAAAACTGCTAGAGCCCATACAAATCCAAAGAACTCTCCGAATTTGGAAAAACATAAAATAACTCTAACCCTAAGGACAATAATCTACTTAAAGCAAAACAACAAACATCTAAATCCCTAAACAGCCATTTACTTTGATTTTTTCCTCCTAAATCATCTCTTAATTTTTTGCATTAAAGCATGGGCCCCACCCCCAAAGGGGGCCGAACACTTGAGGAGGCAAAATGTACTATATAGACATGGACCAGTCTAGGTCTAGCCGGTCTATAATACTCAACATGGGTAGTTAGAATAGAAGGGCTCCTAATAGCATATTAAGCATGTAATAAGTATAAGATCCATAATGACACTAACCCATCCTAGTCTATCCCAAAATTTATCTGTATCATTACACACCCCTCGACAACAACCTTGCCTGAAAGGTTGAGCAAATTGAAAAAAAAAATGAAAATGATTGATTTTCGAGCTAGCAGAGTGATGGGCCTAGGAGGAGGGAATACACTGAAGCTTTGGTTCCTTTTTATAGAATTGTTTTTAGCAGAAACTATGAAAATTGGAGGCAAATGGCCCTATGTGGACTTGTCTAACACAATGGGGATCATCGAGGCATATGACACCATGCAAAGCTAGATCTGGGAGGCATGGTTGAGGAGGAAGCTAATATCGGGATAGGAATTCATGGTTGTTGGATTTGATTGTATATGTGGACTCACAATCTACAAGACGAGAGAAAGTGAAATTTACAACGGGTTTAAAGCAATGATATAATTGGCAGTCGTGGAAACAATGAGATAGATAATGTCGGTGCTAGAAGTGAATCTAGTGAGATGAGCAAAGGCAAGAAGAGTATCTAGTGTAGGATAGGTGGAGGCGACCAGCAAAGACAAATACAGATATGGCGATGAGAATCTAGAAGGTGGACAACGCCAACGTCGATAGTTTTGCAGCTAGATCCGACGAAAAAAGAGGGATCAACAATATGAGAGTAAATTTGACAGGATTTTGAACTGCAATGGGCTTGATAGGAACACATGATCCAAATCAAAGCTCCGTTTGATATAAACATTTTGCAAAAATACAAAGAAAAAGGAGAAAACAACATTGGTAATTCATTAAAATGCATAACTAGACAATTGCAACTTGCTTAAAAGTCTTGGCAATGGGGTTAGGGGTGCACTATGGGTAATTGTAGGATGCCAACAACCCTTTTTTGTGGTGGTTAGGAGATGGTGACGCTTAATGCACTAATCAACTAGTAAGTCTAAAACCCATAATGACACTAATCCATCCTAATCTACACATTCATTTATTCATATCAGCATGTATGAGTGTATGAGTATGTGTCTGCTTCAGTGTGACTGCAAGTCTACAAGTGTGGGTATGTGCATCCCGTTGCACTAGTAATTGTGTGTTTAAGTGACAATGAGAGAAAGAGAGTGGTGTAGGCGACGGGTATGGGTGGTTGTGGGGGAATATTTGTGTAAGGGAAGGAAGGGAGGGAGGGAGACTTATTTATAATTGGAAGATCTAACAGCAAACTTTGAACAACTTTTAGGCTTCAATTTAAAATGAATTTAGACTGCCATAAAGCTTTGGATAGATTGCCAATATCTGCATCAACATATAGCATTCTACTTTGATGAATGCAATTTAGAACAAAAGCCATTAAGAAAACATGATGAAAGGCAAATTACGTAGTTTTTGGACCAGCCATAAAATTGGTATGAAGTTCTCACACAACAGATTAACCCTCTATAGATACAACCAATAGGTTTATCATAAAACATAGAATTCGCAGAAAGACTACGTGGTACTGATCAGATTAACAAGTAACCGAGCTACAGGAGTATCTTTTCTTTTTTACCATTCATCATTATTATAATTATTCCTACACTCAAACTTCAGATTAAGTTTGAGATTTTGGACATTGAATGCGGCAGGCATGAAATGTGAGCAACTGAAATGAATTGAAAAGATAAAATTCCTCATAAAATACATAGGGAAATTTACATACATACCACTTTATTTTATACTATTTACATATCTAACACCCAAAACATAAATATTACTTACCTACCACTCATATACAACTTTAATATCAAATATACCACTCCTATAATTCATTTCTAACATTCATACCATCCTATAAACTTTAATATTTCATTCCATGCACCCAAATTTGTTCTATGGGTGGTAGTCATCCAAATTTATTCTATGGGTGGTAGTCATGTAATATTAATGTTTTGGGTGTTAGATACGTAAATAACATGAAATAAAGTGGTATGTATGTAAAACCCCCTACAAAAAATGAAAATGCATCAAAAACTGCATAAACATGACTAAAATCAGATTACCATAAGCAGGACAATGGATGAACAAGAACAAACATTGTTTCTTAATTAACGTACCAATTGCCCACGGCCACCGGACTGGACGATCAGGTGCCTCCTTGTTGAGGTGGCGGAACCTTTCCGGCATCGTGCTATCCCCTCTAGCCTGCAACTCGGCATCCGCAGCAGTATCTTTCGGCGCGGGTTCTGCTACGCCATTCTGCAGCACGCGTACAAAAAGACACTGACCTCTTGGTTGAAAAACACCAAATGCCGTTCGAGAGGAGACATATGGAAGACGAGAACAGTTAAGGTTGGGAAGACAGAAAGACGACTGTGGTCTTAATAGATGATTAGATGACCTCCAGTTATGGCTTAGGAAGGGACGTACACGAGATTGGAGAGATGTGGCCATGGTGGGAGAGTTATGAATGCGCGGAGAAAGTGAAGCAGCCATTTTGCATGAGGGCACCGAGACGGTAGGTAGCTTATACCCGAGCTAGGGTTTTGCTGACTAAAACCCGGGAAGGCATCTCAGTCTCTCCGTTCTCCGTATGGAATTATGATAAATATTTATCAATCTAATAAATAAATTCATATTTATTTATATAATACTCTAATATCTAGATAATATTAAACATATACATATGAAAAATTATATTTTGTTTTAAATGTATTAATATTAATAAATATTAAAATGTGGATATTTATTATATAAATATATAAATACTTAGTAGTGTATATGTAAATTCTTTATTATAAAATTTATGCTTTCTATAATTTGGTTGGAGGATAATAGTGTAAGTGATATACACATAATATTTTCATACTCATTTTGTAAGTTTTTTATATTATTCAAGGAATTAAATAAATTTTAATACAATAACAACATTAAGCTTTTATCTCACTATATTGATTAGCTATATGAATCATTTTTCTTCATCGTCTTGGTAAGAGTCAAATTCTCATTTAAATTTAATAAAAAAAGGTTATTTCTAATATTTTCTAACCAAGCCTTTTAAGGTCTACCTCTACCTCTCTTAACATTTGTCAAATCTAATACATCTAGTCTCCTAACTAGGTCATCAGAAGACCAACATTTTATGTGACCAAGCAATTTAAGGTGACTCTCTCTAATCTTATCTACCACTAGAGCTACTACAACCTTTTCACGCATATGATCACTTCGCATTCTAAGAGTAAAGCCATTGATTCGCCTTAGCATCCTCCTCATCTCGGTAACACTTAATTATATGTTTCTATTTTAATGGCCATTATTCTTCTTCATAAAGCATTACAGGTCTCATCAACTTCTTATAGAATTTTCCCTTAAGTTTGAAGGGGGCTTTTCTATCACAGAATAGGCCCAATGCATTTCTCTACTTCAAACTAAAGAACTAAACATTAAAAATGCTTTTAAAATGAAGTGTTAGATCTAATGATTCAAGCATCAACATAAGAGCCTATTAATTTCTTTTTCCTGTTCTTTTTCTTTTTCTTAGCAATTTCCCAAAAGCCATAATTTTTTTGCTACATTAACTAAATTTATATCCCCTAATTTATCCATGACATTGATAGAAATATTCTCATATGCAAAATTTATTTCTCCCTCCTCCCAGTTATTTTGAGAATGTTCTGAGTGGCAAAAGTCCTCTGAATCTCCATTAAGGTCCTCAGAAATAGCCTCCTTATATTTTAAATCTCCTGCCAACTTTTCAACCGAGGAAGAAATAGAAACTAGGACATTAACACATGGCACCATTTTAGAAACATCAAGAAAAACAAAGGCATCACGGTGAGTACCTTCACCTTCAACATTATTGTTAGTAACAACATTATGTAGAGGAGGAGAGTCGGTCCCAAAAATAGGAGAAACTTGAATTAGTGAATTGGAAAAGCAAAAATGTTTTCAATTGGAATTAAATTAGAAGGAACAAGGTTACATTCAATATGGAGCTTACAAATGATACCAATTACATTCTCCATACTTACGTTAGGTAAACCACCATTTTGCATAGGACGAGCTAGAACAACTTGAACAGAGTTGGTCTCAATAATAATTTCCATCTCTTCATTAGGTAAACCACTATTTTGCACAAGATGAGCAGGAGCAGCTGTATTGATAGTAGATTTAGGTTTAATTGATGAATTCTTCATAAGACCCATGTTTAAATGAAAACATTCATATTTAAAATGAATCAGAGTTTTGCAATAATCACGAAAGGCAGGAAAATCATTCATAATGACTTTTTGGACATAACCAAAATTTTCATGACCTAAATTTTATTTAGTGTTTGCTTATATCAAGTTTAATCATACTCTAGTGACAGAGGTTTAGATCCCAAGATAGTCGCATTGTCAAATTGTAAGGGGTGACTAAATAAAATTCCCAAACTATAAAGGATTCTGCAGAAAAAATGTTGATTAAGCTTTGGGAAGCAGATTTAAATAGGAACAATAGAGGATTCAACATAAATCTTAAAAAGTAGGGACGATTTAATTAGTTTCATGAAATAATTACACACATAGTAAGATCTATATCTAATGATATGGAAGTAGTCTAGATCATTTTCTAGCCTGATGAGAACATAATGCGAATCTAAAATAGTAACAAAAAAATTCCTAGAAAACTTGATATTAAAAAAGAATTAGCTAATTAAGTCCAGTTTAGGATTGCATAAGCAAAATTTACCAACTAGTGCAAACTAGAAAGGGACCACTAGAGATCATATGAAAATTCTTGATTAAAATAATAGCAAAAATTTTATTTAGAGATTTTGTGATATTAAAAGAGTGAGGTTGGAGTTTCAACTAAGATTGGATCAAATTTTGAACACTTTTTTCTAGAGGTCAATGGAGAAGAAGTAGGAGGCATTTTAGGATTATGAAATAATTCAAAATTTTCTTAGTCTATTCTGTGTGTTTGGCATTAAATTTTGTTTTGAAGAGAAGTTTTAATTTGATTTGACATTTTATTAAAATATTTAGATTAAATTCCTAAAGTTAGGGTCATATGATTTTGAGTTTTCCCGAATCTTAAATCTAAATTGGGCACTAAATGATAGCTAGCAAATGTAGTATAAACCTAGACTTATTACAACCTGGATTGTGGAGTAAATTAACTACCTATATGCTTTAAAATAATGAATTTGATCTTTTTTATGAAAGATTTATAGGCTGTTGATTAAGTTTTGAGGAATTGAGGCTGACGTTAGCTAGAGTAGGTTCTAATTGGCCACTTGACTTATGTAGGGTGATTATGTCACAAAGAATGTAAATAAATTTTTTTAGTCAATTTATTTCTAATACAATACATGCTAATTGACTATGTATGCAAAATGTGTTAAGCAATTTTAAAGAGGCTGAAAAATAGATTTTATTATATAGATTACATAACATCCACTTGATAGAACTACACTCTAATAAGCTAGGTGGTTTGCGAGAACACATAGGTAGAGAGGTGTCTAACAAGAAAGAGAAGAGTTTAATATGAATGCATGTGAACTCTAAGCGGACTCGAGCTTACTTCTTAAAATCATGTGATTTCTATTGTGCAAACAATATAAATAATCAATCAATAAATAATTAAATAAATTTAATGCCCATGTAGTAAGTGTAACTTAATTACAAGCAAGTGTTTGTAGAAATAAAAAATGGTCAGGTGCCACAAACAACAATCTGTATTCTTGTCCTAAAAATGATGCAAGTGACTTTGGGAATGAGTGTTTTCTATATCTTCACTTCTTCATCTTCATTCTATCTGTGAGCTCTTTCAATTCATCAGATCCAAATATCTAAATAAAAGAACTCCTCGAAGGGGTGATTATTTTCTCTTTGGATTTTCAAATCATACTAACTTGAATCTCCAAATAAAAAGGAACTCTCCTCTAAGGGATATTCCTGTCTCTTTGGATTCTAAGTTGGATGTTTAACATCACATTTTAAAATAACTTTCACAACTCAATTACATTAAATTACATTACATCAAAAATAAGAAAGACTCAAAATAACCTGCAAGGTTATCCTAGGCAATTATATAATCAAAATAATTCAAGTAGTTATAGATATTACTCAAATTAATTCACAGTCATGCTTGGTCATGCTCTTTTTTATTTTAAAAGGGCTTAGCTTTTTTAGCACCTATAGAAAATATGTCAGATTAAATTTAAATTTTGGCCCCTTCGATTTTAGCCCTATATAAGTATGACCACCTACAGAAAACTCTATGAGCATCCAAATCATTCCTAACCAAGAAGTAATCTAACGCCCATCACATTAATTCATACATTGCATGAAAATTAATACATTAATAAATAATCACATCAACAAATTAATTACAACCAACATGTAGTGAAAATCATGAAAAACTTGGCACTTAAATAATAGAAAAGTAAACATCAGTCTAGCTTAGAACTTGAATCAATTGTCTTAGTAAACCATTTAAAATGTATGTGTTAAGCTGTGTGGCTTGGATATGCTCTATGGTGAATAATATAGGTTGAAGTTGTCTATTATTTTTATTTATTGAAGGCTAAAAAATTTTTATTTAAGTTTTAGTATTAATATTTTAATGTCAATTTTAAAATAAATTTTTAGCTAGTAAATTATTTCTACCTTTATTTACACCAGGGTCATGAAATTTATTTCACCTTCCTTGGGGCTAAGTTAATAGCCTCATAGGTCCGGATTACCTAATAGTAATCAATATTATTAAGTTAATTTAATTTGTTGGACTTAAATGGTTGATAACTTTTCATTAAATTAATTGGTTGCTGATTTTAAAGATTATGTTAATTAAATTTTTTATCAACTGGTTCATGGCATTCTCACAGTGGGCTGGAGGACAAAAACCTTCTTAGGACGTAGCCCCGCAACTCAATATAGTCTATCCTATAAATCAAGTTAATGTAGTTGAATTAGGGATTTAAATTTTGTTTAATAATTAATAATTAATTAATTTTAAGGTTTTACACTCCATTAAATTCATTTGTGACGTTGTTATAGTGGGCTTAAGGATAAAACCTTCTTGGACACTTAGCCCCGCAGCATAAAGTCCATCCTAAAAACTTCATTTTTTGAGTGTTTGTTGTGTATTTAGGGTTGGTTAACTGGTTTTATTAATCAAATCAATATTTTTTAGAATTTTAATTAATTATTAAACTTTTTGAAATTTTTTGAATTATTTAATGCATAAATTTAGGGATAAAAATTTGACTTTTTAAATTAAGTTGATTTCCAGAATTTTGATATTTTCCTAAATACTATACCCTAAGGTGTACTGCAATTGACCAAAAAATTAACTTTTTGACTTTAAGTAATTTTTGGAGATTTGGCTTATTTAATGAATATTAGACCCTTATTAGAAGTAAATATATTTGAGTTTGCTCAATTGGAATTTTTTATAATTAATTATAAATTTTTAAAGTTTAAGTAATTTATTGAATTTTTTAAATTGTTTAAGTAGGAAAGTTTTAATGGTTTTGCTCCATACTTATTCTAAATTTCATGAAATCACTCCTAAAGGTCTGAAATGACCTATAGGAGTGCTCTCAAGTGTTTGAGAATTATTTGAAAATTTTAAATAATTTTAAAAACTAAATTAATTAAATATTGATTTTTCTTAAAAAAAATTAAGGTGAGATGCAACTCAGCATATACCAAGCTCTCTTAATGTCTAAGGATCTTTGGAAAACTTTGATTCAAACTCTCAAAATTCCTAAAAGATGTGAATCATACTTTGCTAAACATTGTATAACTGAAGTTCTACAAGCTCCGAATGAACTAATCATCACTTTTATTGAGGATACTAATGCTTGGATTGACAAATCATAATCACCCAATGTATATTATTACAGAGAGAGATGGCAATACGATAAGCCAAATCCTGGTTGATCTTGAATCTTTCATAAATCTCATGAGCTTTAGAGCATTAAGATTATTATCCCTTAACATGCAGTATCTTGGGCAAGATAAGCTGATGGTGTATGGCTTTAATAAGAAAGGATAGAAGAATGTGAGGTTATTTATACTTGCTCTCTAAACTGGATAACTATATATATAAGCCAAATTTAATGAGAATGATGTAGACACTTCATACAAGTTCTAGGTTGCCCTAGTTGCATGAATATGACATTATCTCATCAACTATGCACTAATGTATAATGGACCTCAGAGATGGGGAGGAGTTCAGGGTCTTAAGTGATATCTAGACCTTTATAGTTCATGAAGTAAAACTATATGAAGATGAAAAATATTTCATCCCAAAATAGCTAAAACTGATAAGTTCTTTTAAAGCTAAGACATCGAACTCAAAAGCTGTAAAGCTACCCAAAGAGAAAAATTAGAAAAAGCAAGTAGGAAGAAAGAAGGCAACATCAACTCTTCCTAAATCAACTGTCATATCCAAACCGAATAGAATTAAGCCTCATTTGGGAAGTGATTCATATGAAGATGATGTCATCCCTTCTTAATTTAAGAATACCTGTTAGTCATTAGTCAAAGGAAAGATAAAGGTAGAATATTTAGATTCTGATTACAACTACGATTCCAACTAAGTAGGTAGTGTATGGTGTATCTTCTCAAGAAGAATAAGTGACATGTTGATCTCAAGATGCATATTCATTGTAACGCTTCTCCCTCCATGACAAGCACTATTTAGAGGCCAATTGAAGCAAAAAAAATATTATTCTCTGATTGAGAAGCACTATTTAGTGTTGATTTTTGTTATCCAGAAACTCTGTCATTACATATTGTCTTATAAAAATTCTCTAATATTAAAGATTGATCTGCTTAAGTTCTAAATGATGATACCTACAGTAGCAGCTTATTAATTTAGCTAGATGGGAAGTGGTAGTCTTATAATTTGATATTGCATATGTTCGACAAAAGGTAGTGAAAGTGAAAGGGCAAGTCTTGGCAATTTTCTCACTGTGCATCTCGTTCTAATAGATTCACCACTCAATAATGATTTGTCTGATGAATAAATAATGCATATCTAAGAAAATGAGAAGTCACAAGTGCGGGAGATGTATTTCAATGGAGTATCATTGATTAAACCTACCCAATCCCAAATTTAGTAAAAGTCTAATCTAGCATTGGTCTCGTTTTTTATAACACTTGATGGAGGCATAATGAGATATTCATTTGGTCTGACTAAATCCTGAACTAATAATAAAGTTAAATATGAGGCTTCCATGGGGGCCTCGAGATTGTCATTTTAATAGGGATTCAGAACATTCAAATTTTTTGCAATTGTCATCTTATTATAAATCAAGTATTATGAATCTATAAAATTAGTAAGCTCGAGTAGGCCTACTATCAGCTATGAGTTCTTGAGCTTATGATGAAATTTCAAATATTAAAATTAGCTTGAGTCCCCAAGATTAAAACAGCAAGGCAAATTATCTGGTCAAATTGGCCATGGAAATGGCATGTATGAACGACAAACCTGTATTCATTGGAGTCCACACTCATCGGGTTTTAAAGCCAGTAATTTTATAATCCCCGCATTTAGTGGGATTATTGAAATAAGCTAGTAGGATGTAATATGCTTGATCCTCAATCTCCATAAAAAATTATTCTTGAAAACCAATCAGATGAATCTAAAATGGTCAAAATAAGAGGTAAATCTAGTAGAGCCTCAAAGTTATGATCACACTGCTTAGAGGTCACATAACAAGATGATTGGAGGCAACACTTTTTTTAATACTTTAAAGAAAGTAAACTACCGATAGATAAAATAATTAGCTACACAAATTAGGAAGAGAGCATTGTGGTATGCATTTGTCAACAATATATTGTATCAAAGGGCTTTCGATCAAATGTGGCAAGGTGTTTTGAGACTAAAGATGCTAATAGGGTGGTAATCAAAGTTCATGAAGGACTTTATGGTGCACCCCAATTAGGTCATAAAATAATAGTCAAGATCAAAAGAATGGGTTAATATTGGCCACCATTAGTAAAATATTATATTGATCATGCTAAGAAGTGTCATGAGTGATAAATCTACAATGATGTTATACATAATTTGCCAAATCTATTGCATGCTAAAGTGACATCTTGGCCATTTATTGGGGGATAGATATAATTGGTCTGGTTGATCCACCATCATCAATTGAATATCACTTCATATTGACAATAATTGACTACTTTTTCAAGTGGGATGAAGCTGCTCCATTCAAAGAATTCTCCTCGGAGCACGTGATCAACTTCTTTACCTATATTATCATCTCTAGATTTAGTGTGTTGCATCATAGAATCTCAGATAATGTCCCAACTTTTAAAAGTACTATGATTTAAAAATTTATAGATAGGCATAAAATTGATTGGTATTATTCATCCATATATAACCCAAGGGAGAATGACCTAGCGTATGATGGGAGCTATGGAGTGAACTTTTAAATTGTATAAAAGTCCAGGGCTCTATTATCCCTAAATAATGCATAAGTTTTCTTTGATATAAAATTCACTTTATATACGCAAGTTTATGTGCAAAATTAAGTAATAATGTGACATATTAGAGTGATGAACCCATGAGGAAATATGCTTACTTGTAATAAATTATTACTATTTACTCTAATTATAATAATTATCCTACTAAAATAAAAAAGATAATTATAGAGATTCTATCATTGAATAAAATATAAAAATATTAGATGCAATATTTAATTTAAGTTTTTTAAATTGATGAGTGTAAATTTTATATCCTCTTAATGAAACTCTTAATTATAGATGTGATTTAAAGCATATATATCTCTAGATTTCTGTCAAGCTTGTAAGGGCGAAAAAGGATATATGTCAACCTCCTATAGTTATAGTATCTTCTTAAGAACCTTGAATATTTTATATCTATATCTAGGCATGCAAACATCCTATCTAAATAATTATACTTATTTTTGCATTCCTCCATTAAGGCTATACATCTCACTATATTTTTAATTACACATATGACCATTTTGTGCATTAAAATAAGAATGGTATAATATTGAAAACATCATTTAACATTTATAGAATAAGATTCTTTATTAATACTTAACATGCACTTTACATTTTTAATCCAAAATAAAAGAATTAGCTAGATAAAGAATAAATAACAAACAAACTCATTTTCATTAAACTTACATAAAATGAAAATATAAGAGAGTCATATCACCAAAAAGGATCAAAATATCTCCTCTATACTCCTCCCTTAATTTATAGATTTGCTTCAAGAAATACAGGCTAAATACTCCAAATAATTGAATATTGTACTTTTCTAGCTCCCCTTAGATTTTAATCTAAGAAAGAACTAGAGAAGTACTCTAAGAAAGACTAATTGTTACACAAGTGACTAAAATCACCAATAAAAATAATATCATAATTATTTATAGGACAACACAAAAAGGTATTTAATGTTGTGGAGCTTGAAAGAGTGACACCACTGTACCCTTAAAGTGAACAACGACTTGACACTAAAACTTTTGCACCACCATAGCACTTGCTAATATGGATCAGTTACTTAGTGAATAATTGCATCTCTTCACTGATAGAAAGTGTCCCTTGGAAGTTACAAGTGTAACACCGTGGCGCTGTTGACAGTCAAGCGTTGCAACGTCCGAGTGTAAAAATTGGCACCAAGGCATGAGAAATTATAGCATTGTGGCATTTAAAAATAAAAAATCAAGTGCTGCCAAGCTGACATCTTTATATCATGATGCTAGTAATTCCGCAGTGCTGACTTTGTTGATGATCCAATTATGGTAAACAGAGAACTTTGTGATATGATGTATGATTTATGGTGCATTGATGGAATTGAAGGTGGAACTATGTTGTTATTTCATTAGACACTGCGACACTATAAGCTCCATAGAATTTTTTACCATTTTTTAGTTTTCCTTGAACAAACATAATTGAAATAATACATTTTTGCTATATATATATATAACACTACATAATTTACACTTATCAAATCCTCCATAGCTTACACTCTTGTATGTCCTCAAGCAAATAAAGAAATCTATAATTTTGATTGATTAAATAACTAAAGTAAAAATTAATAATTTAAAATTACTTAAATATAGGTTAATGCATCATAGTCTATAAGTAGTGAAAATGAATATAAGTTATAATTTAGTTTAAAAAAATTACTAACAATTATCCTAATCAACCTAATCAATTGCCCTTATTATTGCTTAAATTGAATTTATATGTTATGAATATAATCATTGAACTTCAAATTTTAAAATAAATAATACAGCTTTAAAGATTAGATTGTTTGTAGTTACAATTAAATTTTATTAGTTCACTATCAATAATACTAGTTCTCTTATCTTATCCTTCATGAATTTAAATATAAAATTGTAATTAAATTATAAGATTTTATTTAATACTAATTTTTTAAATGTACTATTTTAATTTTTCTTGTTTTTTTTTTCTTTTCGTTTTAGTACTCTTTTCACATTTCTTTTTTTTTTTTTTTTTTTTTTTTTTTTTGTGGAGTACATAGTTAATAATTTTTAATATCAGTTTTTATATGATTCACTTAATCTCCCTATTACTAATTTCAACTTGACCACTAGTTTGTGGATGATAAGTTGTTGCTACCATATGATAAATCTCATATTTCTTTAAGACTAATTTTAATCTTTTATTACATAAATGAGTTTCTCTATCTCTGATTAAAACTCTTGTTATTCCAAATCTAGAGAAATATTTTCCTTTAAAAACTTGTTAACAATTTGAGCATCAATTTTAGAGGTTGCCACACCTTCAATCTACTTTGAAACATAATCCACATCAATAAGAATATATTTTCTATGGGATGGAATAAAAGGTCCCATAAAATCCAATCCCTAAACATCAAATATTTTTATTTTCAAAATATAGTTCAAACTCATTTCATTTCTTTTTGAAATATTCCCTACCCAATAGTATTGATCACATTTATTAATTTAGTCATTTATAGCCTTAAATTGTGTTGGCAAAAAAATATAGATTGAAGGATTTTAGAAGTAGTTTTAAAATGTCCAAAATGCCCCCCATTATGAGAATCATGACATTCCCTGATTATTGGTTTTATTTCTTCTTCAGGGACACATCTTCCAATAATTTGATCATTGCAAGATTTAAATAAATATGGTTCATTCCAAAAAAAAGATGTAGTATCATATGAAAGCACCCTCTTTTGAATTGGTGATAAATTATAAGGAAATATACCACTATCAATGAAATTAACAGTGACTACATACCAAGGTGATTTATTTAAATGAAGATAAAATAATTGTTCATCAAGAAAATTGTTCATTAATCTCACCCTTATTTGATGCTTGCTTTCAATAAAAAGTCTGTAAAGATGACCAGTAATTTGATTTTTAGTACCCTTTATGTATAAAATGTTTACATCAGACTTTTATAATAAAAAGATCCACCAAACCAACCTAGGTTTAGTGTTTTCTTTATCATTAGATATTTGATAGCAAAATGATCAGTATAAATAATTACTTTGATGTCAATCAAGTATGATCTAAATTTATTAAAAGTAAGAAATAATAGTTCATAATTCTTTTTCAGTAGTTGTATAATTACATTGTGCAGAATTTAAAGTTTTGCTAGAATAAAAAATAACATGGAATTTATTATTTCTCTTTTGTCCCATAACTGCTCCCACAATAACATCGTTGGCATCACACATTACTAGAAAAGATAAAGACCAATTATGAGTAATAATTAATGGAACAATACTTAAATATTGGTTTAAAGTATTAAAAGCTTCAAGTCATGTAGAATGAAATATAAGAAGAACATTCTTCTCTAATAATTATCGTAATAGTTTAGAAATTTTAGCAAAGTTCTTAATAAATCTCCTATAAAATCCTGTATGACCTAAGAAACTTCTAATGCCTTTAACAGAATTGGGAGGAGATAGTTTTTCTATCACCTAAATTTTTACAATGTCTACCTCCAATACTTTCTTAGAAATCTTATGACCTAAGACAATGCCTTCAGTTACCATAAATTAACCTTTCTCCCATTTTTACACACATTTTTTTTCTATATATTTTTTTTTCAAAATAGAGGTTAAATGCTCATGGTAAGAATCAAATGTAGTGTCAAATACAAAAAAGTCATCCATGAAAATTTCAATACCCTGCTCAATTAACTTTGAAAAGATTGATATCATACATCTTTCAAAAGTACCGGGAGCATTATAAAGACCTAAAAGCATTCTACTAAAATGAAAAAGTTTTATAAGGATTAATGAAGGTAGTCTTATCTTAATTCTCAGGTGCAATAGGGATTTGATGATATCAAAAATATTTATCCAGAACATAATAAAATGGATGCCCTACTAATCTATCTAGCATCTAATTATGGAAAGGCAAAGGAGAAAATTCTTTTCTAGAGGCATTATTTAATTTTCTATAATATATACAAATCCTCTATCCTGTGATAGTTCTTGTGGGCATAAGTTCATTATGTTCATGTGTTATGATAGTCAATCCTCCTTTTTTAGGAATGCAATGAATAGGACTAATACAAGAACTATCAGAAACAGGATAAATAATTCATTTCTTAATAACATCTTTCATTGAAGGGTTAAGTCTTCTTTTAGGGTTAGCTTTTAATTTAAAATTAATTTCCATTAAAATTTTATGTATGTAAATTGATGAACTAATCCCTTTAATGTCAACAATTATCCATCCAAAAGCTCGTTTAAAATCACTTAAAACCCTAATTAATTTATTTTATTGATGTGGTTCTAAATTTATTGAAATAATTACATGAAGAGTAGAGTTATCTCTCAAAAAAGCATGCTTGAGATGACAAGGTAAAGTCTTAAGCTCTAATTTAGAGCCATTTCAATGGATGGTTTTAAAATTGTCTCAAAACTGAAAGTTTCTAACAATTCAAATTTTCTATTAATAAAAATTTCATTCCCTTTATTAGTTACAACAGATTTTCCTAACATCTCTTTATTCTTTTGATCTTCCTCTTCCAATAATTCTCCTTCCAATAATTATTCTTTTACACTTTCTACTACAACATCCAAATCTACCCTAAAGCAATCTTTGTTCTTTTCTTGAGAGAGTATTATAGATTTAAATATATTAATTATAACCTTTTGATCTTGAACCCTTATAGTTAACTTTTTGTTTGTTCATCGATCATGGCTTTTCTAGTAGCTAAGAATGGTCTTACTAAAATAAGAGGTATTTTCCCGCCTTCTTCCATATCTTGAAAAATAAAATTGACATGGAAAGTGAATTTATCAAGTTTAATCAAAACATCTTTTATTACCACTCATGGGTATGTGAAAGATCTATCTACCAATTGAAGAGTAAAAGAAGTCAGTTGAACCTCTCCTATATCTAATCTTTTTAAGATAGAAAGTGGTATGAGGTTGATACTAGATCCTATATCACATAAGGATCTACCATAGAATTTATCACCAATAGTTAAAGGAATGGTAAAACTATCAAGATCATTAAGTTTTTTAACAAGTTTCTTTTCAATTATAGTACTATATTTTTAAGTTAATGCTACAATTTTAAATTCCCCTAGCTTCCTTTCTTATTCAAAATATCCCTCATAAATTTTGCATAGTGGGGCATCTATTCTAAAGATTCATAGAAGGGCATATGAATGGTTAATTTTTTAGACACTTATCTCTTGAAACTTTATCTTAAGTTTTCTCTAAATCAATAAATATCATATGTCGATCCTCCTTATTCTTCCAATACTTCTGCATCAAACCTCTCAATAAATTTATGGCTTCCATAATAGACTTACTTGGTATGAATCCAAATTAATTTTGAGAAACATTGGTATCATGTCATAACTTATGCTCAATAACTCTCTCTCGAAGGTTAAAAGTATGACACATTAACTTAATTCCTTTATAATTTGCACACTATTGTGCATTACCTTTATTCCTAAAAATAAGAATTAACATACTCCTCTACTCATCTGACATCTTTTTAGTCTTCAAAATAATATTAAAAAACTTCGTAAGCAAAGAAATTCTCTCATCTTCTAAGAATTTCTATACCTCTATTTGAATATGATCAGGTCCAACAGCTTTTTCACACTTCATTTTCTTTAGTCTCTCTAACTTCATTTTTATTTTTTGTCGATAATAATAAAATCTCAATTTTCATTTAGGCATCTAAGGGCTTATCAAAATAAAATGACATTTTTTGGATTTATTTGCATTATTGAACATACAAAAATATAGAATTTTTGCAAACAGCATCTTGCCATTAAGGGCTCCAAAAATTCTCACCCTGGCCTCTCCATGACCCTTTCTTGTTTGGTCAGTAAGGAGAGTTTTATTGAGTTTGTGTTCCGGGGTAAATTTTTAGAAGGTCGGTTGGGTTTTTTTAGATAAGACACTACCCATAGATTTTGTCATCATTTTGTGATAACATTATGATCTGATTTTTAATTTTCTATAGGCGCAAGTCCTTATGGTTAATTATCTCTCCTGATAATAAGAAAACACTTTCAATTAAGGCTAGTTGTTGAACATATACATAATATCTAGCATATAGTAGCCGCATACTAAAGCAAATGGTTGTGGAAATGATGAAGAACCTGATCACGATCCCATAATTCTATTGTCCCAGGCGATCAAGATTTCTAGTCCACTTAGTCAAAGGAAAGAGTCAACCCAACCTAATTGAATGATCCCTATCGACAGCCATGGGTTGCTTCGTCCAAGAGTACCTTATAGATTTGGGGTAAATGTCAAGCTAAGGGGACAGATTTGAGTCCACCTTAGCTAACAAAGGGTTTTATACCCTATTGATTCTTTACTCAAAGATTTAAAGTCACTGGGGAATATACGAGTTATGACCATGACCGTAATTTAGTGATACCATTAGGTAGCAAAATCAGCCAATTAGATGGCCCTAGTCATAATGATTTACCAATGGTGTCATTTGGTAGTGAAACCACCAATTAGAGGATACGTGCCACATACTTACTCATAAGATATGAATTAAGAGTGAATACTAATGATTTTCTCGACCAAACATTCACTCTTTGTGAACATAAGTTATTTCTAAATTTATCTACCTCAATAAACTATTGCAGAGGGTGGATAAATTTTTGTTTTGAATTTTTAAAGAGAATAAATTTAAAATTTTATTTAAGCTTGAGTCCCAAATGATTAACATTGAGAGTTTGGGGCATTTCTTTAAAATTTGTGTGGACCCCTCTAGTTGAGATTTGCATTCAATACAACCATTATCGAGGTTACATGTAAAGCAATTAAATGTTCATATTTTATAAGAATTTGGTTTATAAAAATATGGGATCCTCTCAAGTTAAGATTTTCTATCAATACAACCATCATATGAGAAATATGGGTATTTTTATTTTATTTTTTATACCTTGTCAACTCTGTTTAATTTCCTACATAGGATCGGGTTCAACTCCTAATTTCCAAACTTACTATATAGATATCAGAAATAGGGGTATTCATTTTAATATATGAATTTTCTTTATTAAAGACTTTGAAGGTCTAATATGAACATATAAAATTAAATACTTTGGTTAATTCAAAGATTTTTAGTTCTAAGGATTTATGCTTTTAGTAGTGAACTTTTCTTGTAATAGATCTTAAAGGCTTAATATAAACATATAAAACTAAATACTTTGGTCGATGCTATAACCATATATTTGTTCGATGGTTCAAGTTGTGTCAACTTTGGTCCATTCAAAGAGGAGTTCCACTTTTGACTCATGCAGCATTCTCATACATCATATATATGTCATTCTCGTCGGGGCCCATGCGGTATCTTAAATTTCATTTTAAATGATATGCGTGTATATGTCAAAGTAATTATATAATATATTTTATACGTTTGAAAATTTATTCATTATTTCTTTAGTTTATGTATCATCCTTAGACATCACATATATGGCATACTAGTCGAGGCCCATGCATATGCGTGTTTTTTAGTGTATTTTGTATGATATATTTATTCATCAAACAGTGTATATGCATGTCATATTATTGGATAATAGTATGTATGATGTATTTGTGTTGCGACTTAATGTATTTTTTTAATGTATAATATATTTTCATATTATTGTAATACACTACTACTTTGTATAATGTATTTATATGTCACATGATGTGCATTGCATAATATATTTTGCACATTGTAGGATGTGTATGCATGCAACACAATGGGTGTGCATGACATAAATGAAATTTCACATACACATTTGCACATGTACTTGTATTTTTGCATGCTTATATATATATATATATATATATATATATATATATATATATATATATATATATATATATATATATATATATATATATATATATATATATATATGCTTGCATGTTTGTAAGTGTACTTATATGCTTGTATATGCATTTTTATGTTGTATATATACTTATGTGTTAGCATATACATTTTACACATTATGAAGTACACTTGTATGTATACTTATGTGTTAGCATATGCTAGAAATGAAAGACCATATTCAACGGGCCCCGTCTTCAATCTCCCCACAAAGTTCCCAAAATGTGGATTCTAGTAGCACTTCCACTATAATAATTAAGTCTCAACTCTTATAGGTACAATTATATTTAGCTTTATTCAAACTTGTTTTCATTTTATCATTATTCCATACCAAAATATTTTAAATTTGCTTTTATGCCCATCCCTTTAATATAGGATTATGATTCATTTGAGGAAGAAATAATAATGCATGCTAAGGAAATCTGAACTTTAAGTTTATGTAGAAGATCAAAAAAATTGATGTAAAGGCAGAGTTAGATATCTTGAATTTCTTGAAGGGTAATCAATACATATTTTTGGGTGTAGCTACAATGGCCCGTGATGCCCTTTACATCCTCATTTTAGTTGTTGTTTTTGAAAATGCATTCAGTAATAGTGGCAAAGTTCTAGATCAAATTTGAAGTGCCTTAAAGCATGATATTATTCAAGCTCTGGTTTATGCTAAAGATTGGTTATATGTAGAACAGGGTAGATATTTTATCCGTTACATCTTTACATTTCATTCAATTATATTATTTATTTAAAGCATGTTTCTTCTTTTGTAGTAATCTATGATGCCCTAGAATCTAATTAGGAAGAATTATTATTTATTTTTTAATAAATAATAATCAAAGCTATCTAATATCATCTATAAGTAATTACTAGCAAAATATATTTTATAATTAAAAATATCAATATACACATTTGTATTCAGTCCCAAAAATCATATATAATACTTAGAATCTATATAATCATCACATTTTTATCCTATCTTAACTATAGAAGAATAGAGAACACGAACATGAAGGAATCCTAACCAACCTCACACTCAGATCCTCTACCTTGACTTGAAATCATTTAACCACATATAATAAGCTAAAAAGCCCAACAGGTCACCATACCTACAACATATTCAAAGCATATCAAAGGAGCAATAAGTATGTCAATAGTCACATCATAGCAGTTACATTCATATAATCATTAAATCAATACATAAATAATAAAATTTGCATGTAATAGTAGTAAAATCTATAAGCAGTAAAATATTATAATACAAAAACTAGTAAAGTAGTAAACTAGTACACATGTCAAATATATAAGGAAATCGTCATATATGCAATACCAATCAATATATAAATCATATAAAGTAAAAAATCAAAACATCGATAAAGACTATCAAAACCATGTCAATACAGTAAAATCATATAACAATGTACCTGTACTATCTAGGTATTTTAAATCATATACTTAGTATTAATACATTAAATCACTAATATTAAATAGTATTAGTATCTAAATCTATAACAATAACAATCCAGTGGTAGGAGAAATAGAATAATACAAGAATAGTAAATCTATGCTGTAATAATAAATATATACAATAATAAAAATAATATCTCAATAACATTCTTAGGATACTTAAAATTTTAAGTACAGATCGATATGGATGCTACTATAATACTGAGACGACTAGCCAAAGAAGGAAAGAGAAACCAATCCCTAGCGGAGTCGCCAGAAATCTGTGGGCTCCGAAAATTCGGCCCCGGCCTCCGCCCGCTTTTTTTTTATTCGACAAGGGAGTTTTAACTGACTAAGTTCCGGGGTAAATTTTGGAAGGCAGATGGGTTTGTAGATAAGACACTACCTAGAGATTTTGCCCTCATTTTGTGAGGACTTTATGATCTGAGTTCTGGTTTCCTATAGGTGCAAGCCCCTATAGTTAATTACCCCTCCCGATCACAAGAGAGAACTTTCGATTAAGGCTAGTCGTCAATCAGATACGTATAGAGGATACGTGTTATCTGGCTATATAGTAGCAGCATGGATTCGGATTTGGAAATTGGGTTTGAATTTGGATATTTGAAAAAGGTTTGGAAAGTTTGGATGTTGGAGAATTGAGATATTTGATAAGTTTTGATATTTAAAATAGAAATTTTACCATCATATACTTAAAGCGGATGGTGGGGGAATGGATGATAGACCCGATCAAGATCCCATGGTTTCGTCGTCCCGGGCCATCGTGGTCCCTGGTCTACTTAGTAAGAAGAGGTAGTCGACCCAACCTGACAGAAGGATCCTTGTGGGCAGCCATGGGTTGGTTCGTCCAAGGGGACCTTGTAGACCTGGGTTGAATGTTTGTCTAAGGGGACAAATTTGAATCCACCTTAGCTAACAGAGGGCTTTGTGCCTTATCAATCATATCCTATTGATTCATATCTCAAAGATTTAACATCATTAAGGAGCGTATTGGCTCTTGCCATAACCGCTATCTGTGGTGCCATTTGGCGGCAAAACCACTCGGTTCAGAGGTCCCCGGGTCATAACCGTTTACCTGCAGTGTCATTTGATGGAGAAACTGCCATTTAGAGGACACGTACCACGTCCTTACTGGCAAAAGATTGTTTGAGAATGGATCTTAGTGATATTTTTGACTAGGCATTTGGCTCTTTGTGAGCTAGAGTTTATTTGAATTTGTCCACCCTGGTAGACTATTGCGGAGGGTGGATGGGTTTTGCTTTACGTGTTAATGGATTTATTTCAATTTTAAATATTCTTGAAATTTTGGGATTTTAAGATTTTTGGATTTTGTGGAGTTTTGGGAGGCATTTGAAAATGCCTGAAATTAATCCCTCCGGTTAAGATCTTCAATCAACGCGGCCATCATCAGGGTGTTCATGAGGTTTTTTCTATTTTGTAGCTTAAACCTTATCGACTATGTCAGGCTGTTAACAGAAGATCAAGTTTCATAGGTTTTATGTCTTTATTAGTGAATTCTCTTAATTATAAGCCTTGAAGGCCTAATATGAATGTATTAAAATAAATATACCGGTCACCATCATCGTATACTTGTTTGATTGTTCGAATCCTGTCGACTTCTATTGACCCGTATAGAAGGATCGGGTTCGAACTAGAATTCACTTATTGACCCACGTAGCATCCCTAGACGTCACATGTGTACTAATAACACACTCGCCGGAGCCCATGCGGGTTTGGGGGCATTTTATAATTAAACCCTATCAACTCATTTTTACCTGCTAAGGAGGATTGGATTTAAAATTTGATAACCCGCGTAGCATCCCTAGACGTCATGTGTGTACCAATAACACGCTCGCCGGGGCCCATTTATTGACCCGCGCAGCATCCCTAGACGTCACATGTGTACTAATAACACACTCGCCGGAGCCCATGCGGGTTTGGGGGCATTTTATAATTAAACCCTATCGACTCATTTTTACCTGCTAAGGAGGATTGGATTTAAAATTTGATAACCCGCGTAGCATCCCTAGACGTCATGTGTGTACCAATAACACGCTCGCCGGGGCCCATGCGGGTTCTTGATTTCTTTTACCCCTTTTTAGTGTACCTATGTGTATACAAATTATAGTGCACGTGTATGGGTATTTTGAAATATTTTAGTTGTGAATGTAATTTCCATTTAAATGTACACAATATTTCATTTGAAAGCTTATACACGCCTTCTGTCCGCTAGTACGAGTGTTGCGGATCCGATGGCGTATTATAGCAGCTTTTGGATCAATGATTTGCTGCTTCGTATAGGTAGACTGTCGTGCACTACTCATCTCTTTTTGTAGGTGGATCGTAGTGCACAAACTAATCTCCCGCCTTTGCCAATAGAGGTTGCTATCAACTGTAGTTTCCTTGCATCATTCTTGTAGACAACATATTAAGTGTATAATAGATTTCCTATAGCAGCTCCTAGGAACATGTATTTGTCACATTCTTCATACATTTTGTTGTGGTCTTTAATCTTTTCAGTGTATTCTCTACTACCGCACGTAGGTAGGTTGATGTCTTCTTTCACCGATTAAAATTGACTTCATGATACTGCATTTACTGAAGTCTTTCTACATCTACCCATAAATGGCATGTTATACATACATCCGTATTTGTAAAAAGATTGTATGTATTGCAGATCTTTTATATTTACTCGCAAATCATATGTTGAATGTACAACGAGCCTCTTGTAATGGACCGTAGACACTTGCACTCGTTGTATATCAAATTTCCTTCGCTTGTGGGAGACAGATGCATCTACTTGCCACTGCCTGATTATACATTGTATTAGTATCTTAACACTTGTGGCAGATTCCTGGTATCCTTCTTGTAGATGACATGTTGTGTGCACAGCGGGTCTTCTACAAACTTTTGTAGGCATTTGCATTTGTTATACGTCCGCTTCTGCATTAGAGAACCAGTGTATTTGACCCATGTTGAATTATCGTCGATGATGTGTTCTGCTTGTGAACATCTCATATTGCATATTAATTGCTATGATTTGTTGAGGTTTAGTGCATTTATCTGCTAATTACTCATCATACCCACATATGTATCTTACGATATATATGAGTGTTGGTAGAATTTTGAAAACAGGTTTTGAAAGATATTAGTTTTCTTTGAGAATTTTAAAATTAAGATTCAATTATAATTCTAAAGTCGAATCGACCCACTAGAAAACTTATATCACCCCGGAGGATGAAAATAGAATTTCATAGCGGTGTTCAGGCCTAAAATTATGTAATACATCTTGAATATCACGGCTAGATTCTAAAGAGAACTCGACAATGTCCCAAAGGGACGAGGTAGAGTTCAACTAAATAATCTAGTTATGATACTCAAGGAGTATGATTGCCGAATTCATATCCAAAGCCTTATCAAAGAAGGATGTATCTCCCCAAAGGGAGGTATCACCTTTCAATGATAATTCTTCTAATATGATAACGACGATCATTTTTTACTTTTCCCAAAAAAATCTAAGAGGGTTTTTTTTTATAAAAATATTAATTTTGAAATCAGGTGTATGTGGTTCCAAATCTCCTACGAGCGCAAGCCCTCGTAGTTAATTACATCGTAGGTAGATAGAATCTCCTACGAAAACTCCCGATTAAAATGGTGGCAGAATTTTGTTTGAATTTCTAGGAGTGATACCAAGAGAGGTGAATTTTGGAAATTCAATAAGGAATGGATCAAAATTGAGCAGTTATTAACGGAGTTAAATGAGGAGAGGTAGGGGACACTTTGAGATTCCAGAACCATCCGGAAGTGTCCCAACTTAATCTAAGTGTTGGGATTTATATTTTAGGATTGAAATGAAGCTTTAATTAGAGTTGAGTATTTTATTAGAAATTTGAGACTATATTTCTGAAATTTGGGGTCTTATAATCAAAGATCTGCCCCAGATCCTAAATCTATTTTTGACACTGGACCACAGTCGTCCGATCCTAACTAATGCAGTGCAAGGTCTGGACTTACCCCGGCCTGGATTGGGGAGCCAGCTAATCACCTAATCGATTTAAAAGAGATGAATCTGGTCTTTTATGAAAGAGTGGTAGGGACGTTATATTTAAAGTTTTGGAGAGTTGGGGCCGACATTTAGAAATTTTCACAATTGGCCCCTTTGACTTATGTTGGGTGCTAAAATGCTAAAACTGATGCATTTAAAATTTTTTGACTCTTTTAATTTGTATCTAATGCAATGCATGCTAGTTAATAACCTCAAATCAAGTATGCTTGAAATTTTAAAAACAGACTTAGAAAATAATTTTTTAGAAGACTAGACTTCCCCAGGTCCGGCACCTCGTCCTCATAGGTCAGACTATCCGGACTCTACCCGCAGGCGGGGAAGGGTCTAAAGCAAGGAAAGAATAATACAGAAATATGCATGCGACTCCGGGGTCAATCCCCGGCTAATTCCCTAAATTTGTTATCTTTCTATGTTGTTTAGACTCGCTAAAATTTTAGACTTTTAAAGTTATGAGTATAAAACTTTCACACCCTCACGAGCCTTACGTATCCAGGCAAAAACAAAAGCGGCACACAATCGCCAAAAAATTAAGAAAAGCAGGCAATCCTAAAGGCAATCAATTCATCACATCAAATATTAACTAATTAATAAATGTCCATAGGCAAAGTTGCCCTGCTTATTACAAACCAGAGTTTTGCAGAAAGTAAAGTGGCCGGCACCACTGACAATAACCCGGATTCTAAACCTAGTAATGACGCAAGTAGTTTTGAGTGGGATATTCTCAATCTTCAAATCTTCAGTCTTGTTCTTCTTCGAGCTCCTTTTGCTTCAAGCTCCTTTGATTCTTCATACTAGACTATCCAAATGGATAAGAGGGCACTTCCTTTAAGGGGAAGGCCACTCTTTCCTCTTTGGGTAGGGAGGAGTGTGGCCCAAATTTGGATCTCCAAATAGAAAAGGGTCTACTCCCCTTAGGGGCATCCTTTTCTCTTCGGAGTCTAAGCTTTGGACCTATATATCTCAACTCAAAGCTAACTTTCACAACGCTTAATAATTACACAAATTACATTTATTTGAAAATAAAATCTAGACTCACCTGTAGGGTTATCCTAAGCAGTTAATAAATAAGATGCAGTTATTCTCAAGAAGTTATATATGTGCAGAAAAGAAAGTAAAACACACTGGCCACGCTCTTTTTATTTGGGGGCTTTAGCAGCTGAAGCACCTGTGCAAGCAGTTATAATAATTGAAAAAAAAATTATTGATTTAGCCCCCTTTTATTGCCCTGCATGAGCGTGGCCACCTACAGAAAACTGTGTGAACATTTAGATCGTACCTAACCTAAGGGTAATCTAGTCGTCAAACATATCAATCCATCCACAGAGTGCAAAAAAAAAAAGAGTAAGCAGACACAGCAAATCAATTTCATTCACAACATGCAATGAAAACTACGAAAAATCTGGCACACAGCAGTAAAGTAAACACCGGCCTAACCTAAGTCTAGAGTTGGTTGTCCTAGCACATCATCCAAAGTGTGTGTAAAAAGTTCATGTGGCTGGGGTAGATCCTAAAGTGGGTGATTAGTTAAAATTATCTAGAAGAGTTCTGAATTTGTTAAGGCTCAAAAATGGATTTATATTAAAATTTAAGTATTAGTATATTAAGAATTTTAATTAGACATATTTTAAAAGTTAAGTGATTACTACCTTTGTTTCACATCAAGGCCGTGAAGTTTATTTCACCTTCCTTGGGGCTAAGCTAATAGCCTCGTAGGCCTGGGTTACCCAGTAGCAATCGAGATTGATTAAGTTATTTAAATTGGTTGGAATTAAAGGAGTGGATTGATATTAAAGGGAGTTGGTTGCTGATTTTAATAGATTAGTTGAGAATTTTATTAGTCTATTAAGAAAATTCTTAAATTTGGAGGAGTTAATAAGTTTTGGAGGTCATTCGGATATCCTAACTAAGGGGTCAAAATTTGACTTTTAAAATTAGAGTTAATCTTTAGAATTTCAAAATTTTCATACTTAATAGGGCTTATTATAAGTTGTTAGACAGTTGGCACACTCAATTTGGAGTTTTCTATCAAAAGTTATTATTTTTAGAAGTTTTGACCCGGTTTTTACCTAAGGTTGACCAAAATGTTGACTTTTTGATATTGATGGTTTTTTTAGTATTTTAATATTTTTAATAAATATTAGACATTATAATGAATTGAATGCAAGTGAGTTTGGTCAATTTGGATTTTTCTTGATTTAGTTATGAATTATTGAAGTTTTGAGCACTTTAATGAATTTTGGAAATTACTTAATTAATGGCCCCTTTTATGATTTTGCTCCAAATAAATTCCCAACTTCTTGAAAACACCTCAAAGGTCAGGAATGACCCAAGGAGGGATCCCCAAGTGTTTGGGAAATTTTTGGGATATTTAATTATTATTAATTACTTATATTAATTAAATATGGGTTTTTAGTTAAAATTAAATTAATTACAGAATTTCTGTCAAATTAAGAAGCTTTTAATTTTCATTAGTTAAGGACTTAATTTTGGTCAGTTAGAAGGGTTAAATGTATTTTTTGGAGTTAAAATGGATTTATTATATTTTCTGGAAGGTTTAGAGGCTTAAATAAGGCTCAAACTTAATTGGGTTAAATAAGGGACTTAATGATTTCAAAAAATAGTAAAATTCTCTCTAATGGCTGTACATGTCACTATGTTCAAATGTTTAAAGTTTTGAGTTATGATGATATGTATCATAATCACAATGAAATTTCTAAGTTTTCGAATCAAAATCCTTAATTTTTATCCTTAATGGCACTATGTTAATTAGATTCAAATCAAAGTCTTGCTAACCCTTGACTTAACATATAAAGCAATATACAATCACACTAAACAAATCCTAAATCTAGGAGAGCCTAAATCTAAGTGGTGGGTGCACAACCTAAACATGCAAAGATTTATAGTAATTAAGGTATCAAAATTTTGATTAGTGAATGATTAAAACGTAATTACTCACTAATCATTCCCCAATGACTTCTATTCGAATATTCAATCTATACTTAAAACTTCAAAGGGATCCCTCAAGTTTAAAAGATTTGAATAGATATAATTTTGAAACAGTCTTAAAATATATGTATATATACACCTATATATACATAAACATATAAGTTTTAAAATAAAATAATTCAAAATATTATCAAAATAAAAATTTAATGGATTGAGAGATCCACTGGTTATAGGGTTATTTCAAAATAAATTTTAATTTTCAAAATACTTAATATAATATTTAATTAAATATTAATTAAATATTAAAGATAATTAAATAATTCAAATAAATCAATAATTAAATCTTAAAATCAACTTTAAATTAAAGTATTTAGAATTTCAAAATTTTTGATATATTATTTGTATTTTAATGATTTAAATTGAATTTGTTTGAAATTTTTGAATTTTGAAACGATTAAATCAATTTAAATAATTCAAAATCAATTAATATTTAAAATAATATCTAAATTAAACTTAATTCAACATTAACTGCTTTCTGAAAATTTAATACTATTCAAGATAAAAAAAAATTTTATATATATATTTTTAAACTACTTTATCTTAAGTTTAATTAAACATTAATAACAACTTAAATATTTAAAAAAAATTAAGTAATTTAAAATTATTTATAATATAAAATATTTTAAGTTAATTTGATTTGAAATTAAAACATTTTTAACTTATATCATTAATGTTTAAAATTAAAATAATTTTTTTTAAAATATTCAAATTAATATTTGACTAAATATTTAAAAATTAAATATTTTAAAATTATTAAAAATATATAATCTATTTTAAAATAATTTTAATTTCAAATTAAAGATTTTTAAATTCTGAAAATTTTAATGTATCTTAAGGATTTTTTTTATTAAAATTAATTTTCTATAATTTTTTTTAAAGAAATCTAAATTTAAAAATGATTTAAAACTAGATTTAAACCATTTTTAAATATCAGCCGGCGGGCTGGACACGTGGTGGCTCCTAATTTGGCCGACCAAAAACGGCGGCCAATCATTGGCCTTAAACGCGCGGCGGTGGTCAACTGGGCCCACGCGCTTTCCACTTAACCACATCGGCATCTAGTCTCAACCGTCCGATCTGGGGGAGTTTGATCGGACGACGGGTAGTGGATCCCGCCATTTGATCTCAGATGGGAATGATCAAACGGTGATAAATTAAAGCCGCGGTTTGGATCCACCGGTCAGGATCACGCCGGACAGAAAATCTGCTCGCCAGAGCAGATCCACGGTCGGACGGAACCGCTGATTGACGCGATCGGTACCGTTGATCAGAGCATCAACGGTGCAGATAACGTATATTCACAGTGAACTAATGAACGGCGCCCTAGAGTTCAATGTTTTGGCTCGTTCTCTCAACTCACTCGATAAAATTAAATGAAAATTTAAAAATAGGATTATGATATGAACAGAAGTTTTGGGAAATTGATTATACGGTCTTAAAAGCATCCAGTAAAATTCTATTTAACTCTAAGTGTATAAACTAGGGTTTAAGATTCACCTTGATTTAAAGGACGGTTTAGACCGTTTAATGGATGGTTGAGCTTGTAGACTGTCCACGATTAAGTTTCTGGTTGAACCCGCGCTCCAACGCTCCACGAATCGCCTGGAATGAACCTTGGATGGATTGGGTATTGAGCTCGCCGGAAGATCGCCGGAGACAGCTTTGACCAGAGGGATTTGGGTGGGAATATGTTGGGAGATGTCTGGGGAGCTCAATGGAACAGGGGGCTGGATTTGAGAGAGCTTGAGTGGAGAGAGAGGCTAGGGTTTTGAATGATGCCTTCTTAGACTTTTTTCTCTATTCAAACATCTCCAGGTGATTTGAACTGCTGTGATCGACTCACAAGCTCTCCAGATAATGCCACATGTCCCTGGAAACGTTGGAAGGCTGCCCTAAAGGCTGGACACGCCTTGTTCCTATTGGGTGGACTTGGGATGAGTGGGAGGAAACAATGCCTAAATTGCCTAAACCAGCCCCTTAGAGCAGCTTAAATAGGGGTTAATCATAGAAATAAAGTAAAAAGGGGAGCTTAGGCATGTGATATAGGGAGAAAAAGGGATTTAGTAGGGCTTTGACCATGAAAAGGGATTTTAAGGGGGTCTTGACTATTTTGACCAGTCAACTGGTCAATGGCTGTTGATGTGGCATAGGAGAGGTCAAGGTTATAGGTTGGAGAAGATCCAAGCCTAAGCTCACACTCTTTGAGGTCAAATAGGAGGTTTGACCAATTTAAAAAAAAGGATTTAAGGACTTTGTTGACTTGGTTTGACCAGTCAACAAAGTCAAAGCTGGTGATGTGGCATTTGGGGAGGTAAGAGGTTATTTGGGATAGTTTGGTCGAGGGTCAAAAGTCAAAAGTCAAGGGTAGGGAAAATAGGAACCAATGCCACCAAGGATTAAGGGTTGACTTGGTCAACTCAAGTTGGGTTGAACTCAAAATATGTTTAGAAATATTTAAGACATTGAATGGAATGATTTCCAAGGGTTTGAGGATATTGATATGGTTAAATGGGTCGAAGTGGTTCATTTGAACTCTTAAGGGCCTATTTGGTCAACCTGGGTTGACTTGGTCAACCAGGTTGACCTAGGGTCTGGGTTTAGGCTCAACAGATTTGAAATGACATTTCAAGATCAATGGGAATGGTTCCATGGCCTAGAGAAGTCATTTAAGTTAAAACACCTATTTGGACCCTTAAAGGGCCTTTTAGGTCAACTATGTTGACTTGGTCAACCAGATTGACCCAGGTCCTGGGAATGGGTTGAACATGTTTGATTTGATATTTGAAACTTGCTGCAAGTGATTGCATTCAATTCAGAGTTCAATTGGTTTGAAATGCCTGTTTAAGCCCCATAGGGGTATTCTGGTCATTTTGGGCTTATGGCCACTAGAAGCCAAAATGAGTCCGGAAAAATATAATTTATTGATCAACATATCAAGATTAATAGTCTGGAAGTAACTAGAGGCTTTGGTGAGGGCTCTAAGGTCAGAATCTTCAAGGTGACAGGTCTAGTGGCATAGGCTGTAAATATTTGAAGGTTTTACAGCCTTTGGATTTAAATTGAGATTCTGGGGTTAGAGGCCTCAGAATGGGCTCAAAATTGGAGGGTAACCTCTAGAGACATGTCTTATCACTTTGTAAGTGATAGACCCTGAATCAGAGGCTATTTGACTGGGTTTTGAGATGTTTGAAAATTCTTTAAAAAGGGTCTTTAGGACAGGGCCTTAAGATTTTAAATTTTTGAGTCTGGATTTCTAGATTTCGAATGGATTTCAAGTTTGAATGATTAATATTGAAATATCCAAGTCATTTACAATCATGTGGTGATTATTGGTGATTGGATGGGGTCAAAGTTGAGATCAAAGGTAGGATCAAAGTCTGATTGAAGTTTGAATTCTCAATTGAACTCAGTGAAGGTTTGAATGGACCTGAAGCTTGAATTGATCTGGGATTTGAATTGATCAAAAGTATGGTTTGATTTGAATCTGGATTGATCTTAGAATCCAGAGGGATTCTAAGATCTAGGATCTATAATGGTTATGGGATCTAGATAGGCCTTAGGGTTTAAACTCTAGGAAATGATCCTAAGGTCTAGAGTGGATTCTAGGATCTAGAATTAATCTGGAGTTTGGAAGGGCCTTAGTGACCTCATACCAAAAATGAGGTCAACAATGACAAATCTTCCATCATTGCTAGTTGAAAGTTTGTTAGGGATGTTAAGCCCTATAGAACTGGCCCAAGGCTAACAAAAAGAGAGGTGAATTGGATAATTTTAAAACCAAAGATAAAACTCAAATCAAAATCACCACAGAAATCAAAGTGTGGAAGAAAATAATGCGAAAGAAATAATAAGAAAAGAACACACCAGATTTATAGTGGTTCGGTCAAACCTTGACCTACGTCCACTCCTTGGAGGCACCCTCCAAGTATTACACTACAAAAGTGTCTCTCCTTTAGCCCCCACAGCTAGGCGGAGAAGCCCTTATAAAATCACTTCCACCTTCCCTGGTGCGGCGGAGTTGACGGGTCCTTTGACACCAAAGAGATCTTCTTCTTTGGTGAACTTACCTCAAGATAAGCCTTGAATCCGATGGTACTAAGGTGCGAGTTCGCCGGAGCAACCGTGTGGAATCCCCTCCACACTCCCTTGAGTTCCCCCCCTCACAGGATCTACTCCCTCTCAAACTTCACCCTTTCCTCTCTCCCTTTCAAGCTCTCTCTTCAAGTTTCTACCATAAAAATTGAAGCTATAATGGCTGCCAAAGACACTTACAAAGTGCCTTGTCATAGCTTAAATAGAAGAGCTAAAAATGAGCTCATTAATGTAAGTTGCCGACTTTATCGTCCTGGCCGATTAGCTCAAATATGAGAAAAATCGTCCTGAATATCGCCCTGAAATGAAGCTGGACGATGTATAATCGTCCCGGACGATTTTGCGATCGGCCTGGACGAAATCACCATTAATATCTTTCCAAAATTGCCAGAGAAATTTTGAAAAAATTGTCCTATATCATCCTGGACGATATTTTATAGTCCAGGCCGATCCACCAGGCCGATATCCAAAAATAAGAATTTCCTAAGTAGATCTGGCGGTAAATTCTTTCTGAATTGAGCCTATCGTCCTGGCCGATACAAAATCGTCCAGGATGATGTGTTTTACATAAAGACGGCTGCTTTAATAAGGATGCCCTAAATTTTGAGCTGATTCCAAATTGCAGTCCGATCGTGTGAACCTGAAATGTCAGTACATAAGAAAGTCGTAGAGAAATAAAAATGTTTGCTATCATCAAAATCATAAATCATTGATCCGCAACAATCTCCCCCTTTTTGATGATGGCAAATAATTCAATTTGAATTTTCAAAAAAATAATTTCTCCTAATCTCCCCCTCACTAGAATAAACCCTTTTTAAAAAATAGGGGAGAAAAAAATATTTTTCTTATTTTTAATTTTTTTGTAAAAAAAAAGAAAAAAAATGATACAAATTCAACATTACGTTCTCCCCCTTTGACATTATCAAAAAGAGAGGAGGCACAAACAAAAAATAAGACGAATAAAAGATAAAAATGTTCCCTAATCTAGTGAAAAAATAAATATTCTTAAAATAAGAATGTTACCTCTTGTTTTTAATCAAAAACTTAGTAAAATTGGATTTGACAACGCATAGCCCAGAAGAGGTTATAAATTTAGAATTTGATAATCCAAACTCAAGTTCTTTAAAAGGCTCAAAAACTTTTTAATCTAATATCCAAATCAAGGAATAAACGGGAAAAAAAATATTAATTTTTTAAAACTCCTTTCATAAAATATATCTAATAGAAGATTAAAGCACGAATTATTGAATCAGGAATTATGTTTCAAAATCAAGTATCGAAAGTATCAAGGGTTTTCTTAAGCTTTCAAGAAGTACACGAATGGTAAGCATTACATTTTGTGGGGGCTCATTTTATGCCTCTTATCAATTTCAATGACGCTCTTTGCGCATCTTTTGATTTTTGATACACTTTTGTGTATATTTTTCAATTTGACGTCATTGCGCATCTTTTATTTTTTGCATCATTTGCCAATTTTTTTTAATATGCTACCTTTCTAAAATCTTAAAAAATAAAAGTAAACCCATCATATTGATAAAGCGAATTCTTGATTAAGAAAATTATGAGTTAGATTTAACAACTTGCAAAAGATCCATATGCGATAAATAAAATGTAAGGAGATAAAAAATTTAGTTTCAAAAATCAATTTAAAAGATGAAAAAGATTTTAAATCAAAAGTAGGATAACCTCTTTTAGGAAATCGAGATTGAGAATAAAAAACATGAGTTTTCTTCCTTTGACTGTTTTAGAGATGTCAAACACAACTTATCAAAGATTTCAATAAAAAACATGAAGTATATTTTTCATTTTTAGGAAAGTGAATGTGTGTGTTGATCAGAGAAAATTTTTTACGAAAATAAAAATTTTAAAGAATAAACAAAACAAAAACACAAAATAAAAATAAATAAAAATAAAAATAAAAACACAACACAAAAATACGAAAGACTTTTAACCATTCTCTCTCTCCTGGTCTGATGCTTCAGAAACCAGATCTGCCCATGAGATTTTTGCCTTTCATTATTTCCCCAGTTTAAATTTTGTTTCACCTTGCCTTTTTCTTTCGTAGAAAGAATTTTTAAATTTGGGCACTGATCTTTCATATGTCCAGGTTTCCTACATCAAAAACAAACAACGTTAGAAGGAATATGGACATCCTTACCACATTTACCTTTTTTTCACTTTTGCTGATGCTTTGATGAGCTTTGTGATTTGCCTGACAAGTCATTACATTCGTCACCAACTAAGCTATCTCTTTCTGTATCTTCAGCTTTTAGAACATTTACCTGCATCCAAAAGTCTTTGACTCAAACTTTGCTCGTAGGTAATGAGTGAGCTAATCAAATTATCAATAGAATAATTATTTAAATCTTTTGATTCACAAATAGCAACAACTTTGGCATCAAATTTTTCAAGTAAATAACGAAGAATTTTATTGACTTTTTCAAAATTTGAAAACTCCTTTCCTAAAGTATGTAATGATGTTACCATTTGAATAAACCTAGTATACATCTCTAAGATTGTCTCATAAGGTTTCATGGAAAATAGTTTAAAATCATGCATTAATATATTCAACTTGGATTGCTTAATTTCACTAGTGCCTTCGTATATGGTGTGTAGTTTATCTCAAACTTCCTTACCAATAGTGCATGTGGATACTAACATAAAATCTTCAGAATTTAAAGCATAGAAAAAATAATTTAAAGATTTTGCATTCAATTGAGCATTGATTTGTTCTTCCTTACTCCATTGTTTAAAAGGAATATAAATTTTAATTCCATCTAAAACTCGTGACGATGAAGAATAACCAGTTAAAATCATATGCTACATGCGAAAATCAATCGATTGTAAAAAAATAGACATGCAAATTTTCCAAAAATCAAATGTAATATTTTCAAACAAATGTGGTCTGGTGATTGAATAACCTTCCGCAATATTATGATTTGAAAAATTAGCCATGGATCGAAATTCAAAAAGTTTTCAAACTTAATTTTTTTGAATCCCGCTTTGATAGCACTTGAAAGTTCGTTAGGGATGTTAAGCCCTATAGAACTGGCCCAAGGCTAACAAAAAGAGAGGTGAATTGGATAACTTTAAAACCAAAGATAAAACTCAAACCAAAATCACCACAAAAATTAAAGTGCGAAGAAAATAATGTGGAAGCAATAATAAGAAAAGAGCACACCAGATTTATAGTGGTTCGGTCAAACCTTGACCTACGTCTACTCCTTGGAGGCACCCTCCAAGTATTGCACTACAAAAGTGTCTCTCCTTTAGCCCCCACAGCAAGGCGGAGAAGCTCTTACAAAATCACTTCCACCTTCCCCGGTGCGACGGAGTCGCCGGGTCCTTTGACACCAAAGAGATCTTCTTCTTTGGTGAACTTACCTCGAGACAAGCCTTGAATACGATGGTACTAAGGTGCGAGTTCGCCGGAGCAACCGTGTGGAATCCCCTCCACACTCCCTTGAGTTTCCCCCCTCACAGGATCTTCTCCCTCTCAAACTCCACCCTTTCTTCTCTCCCTTTCAAGTTCTCTCTTCAAATTTTCACACAAGAATGAAGCTACAATGACTGCCAAAGACACTTACAAAGTGCTTTGTCATTGCTTAAATAGAAGAGCTAAAAACGAGCTCATTAATGCAAGTTGCCGACTTTATCGTCCTGGATGATAGACATATCATCCTGGCCGATTAGCTCAAATATGAGGAAAATCGTCCTGAAATGAAGCTGGATGATATATAATTGTCCGGACGATCTTGCGATCAGCCTGAACGAAATCACCATTAATTGATTTCTAAAATTGCTAGATAAATTTTAGAAAAATTGTCCTGGATCGTCGTGGACGATATTTTATAATCCAGGCCGATCCACCAGGCTGATATCCAAAAATAAGAATTTCCTAAGTAGATCTGGCGGCAAATTCTTTCTGAATTGAGCCTATCATCCTGGCCGATACAAAATCGTCCAGGATGATGTATTTTGCATAAAGACGGTTGCTTTAATGAGGATGCCCTAATTAGGGTTTCTGCTTTTGAACAAATCATCTTGGCTGATATAAATATCATCCAGGATGATGTTACCAAAAACAGTAAACTCTAGGGAACAATCAAAAACTCTTATACGTTACAAAGCATCATGAGTTACAACAAATACAGTAGAGTCAAGAAAGGAAAAGGTGTACAAACTGACTCAGACCTAATCTACCCAATCTTGAGCTGATTCAAAATTGCAGTCCGATCGTGTGAACCTGAAATGTCAGTACATAAGACAGTCATAGAGAAATAAAAATATTTGCTATCATCAAAATCATAAACCATTTATTCGCAACACTAGTGAGAGTTCACATCCGCTACAATCTTCTATCTCATTCATGTAGAAAATCTGTCACATTAGTGATGTGTTCACCAGCACTACTTGTAGATAAGATTGTTGTATGAATGAAGAGTTTTACATGTTAACTTGTAGGAGCTTGTATACTTTGTCGTTGTGTTACCCTTGTTTGTACCTTTGCTTGCATGTTGAAATGTTGTTGATAGTGGAGACTCCACTACATTCTTATGTAAATCTTTTATGAATATCCCCATTATAACTATCTTTGCTCATCAAATTCATATCACTTGCTCTTATGAGTGAGATATAGGCATTCTATTCACCATAGGTCATTGCTCATGATTATTTGTTGATGCTTGTAGGAAAGTCACATTTCGATTTAAACTTAGTATGTGATCTTTAAACATTTAGACTTTAGGTTAAGATTTAGATCATTAATTCAAAGTCTAGTTCTAACTTGAGCTTAAGACCAAGTCCAAAGTGAATACTCTTCATTGTCATCTGAAGTGCAAGTCCTTTGTTCAAAAGTTTGCAAGTTCTCTGTTGTTTTCTGATTTGAGTTCAAGTTCCAAGTTCAAGTGCATAATCAGATACTTACTTGAATTCAAATAACCAACTCAAGTTCTCATTCTTGTTTGAGTTCAAAGTGCGAATTCAAGTTCTCTCGTAGTTGTTCTAAACTACAATCTCAAATCAAAGTTCTTCATCTTATTCTAATTCAAGTACAAGTATGGTTTAAGATGGATTCTTTGCTGTTTGGATTAAATCCTTGCTTGAATCTGGATTGTCCAAATCATTCTCAATTAGTGTACAAATGATGTTCAAATTTTGAGCTCATGTTAAGTTCTCATTTCAACTTTATCTTTCTTTATAAATCTTTGTAGTTCCAATAGTCCAAGTACAAGTCCTCCACGTCTTTACAAGTTTGATTGCATGTTCAAATTGTTCGTTGTTGTTCAATCCGATCCGAGTTCATAAGTCCCCTGTAGTTCACTTGAATTCGAGCCATTCTTTTGTTTCGCTTGCATTTCAAATTATTATTGATTGTTTGAGTTTGAATTAAGTCTATTTGATGCTCCAATCAATGTCAAAGTAAAGCATTATGTTCACCCGAAATTTCGGCAGCCTTCCGGCGTCTCCCCTATTTAGGGAAAAACTAAGGAAAACTGGGCCTTTCCCACCACGCTAAGAAAAGCGTGTATGGTAGGTTCCCTCTTTCGAGGACACCGCGGCCGTGTAAATTTTTGATCCCCCACCACGCTAAGAAAAGCATGTATGAGTATTTTGCAAAAAAGTATTTTTTTTTTTGAAAATATTTTGTAAGAAAAGCAATTATTTCCCCACAAGCGAGTACTTATGGGTATCCCCGCTTCTTTGTTTGCATCGCACCAGGTTCCTATCCCTCCACGCTAAGAAAAGCGTGTATATGCGGGGAAATTCGTGGCGATACAAACTTTGAAGAAGAGATTTTAGGTGATTACCCACTTCCTCGCAAGCGTCGTGATGCACTCCCTCCCACCACGCTAAGAAAAGTGTGTATAGGTGATCGTTTTGTCTCGACGTATGCGATGAAATCGGGTTCTCAGAGTTTTAGGGTTTATGAGTTATACTTGCACTAGGTCGACGGCGTTGGCTCGAGGATCGAGGGAGAGAGGCATTTACTTATATATAAACTAATTAGAATAAATCTTTATTAGTTTTAATTAATTATAATTAATATATATTTAATTAATTATTAATTATATTAAAATAATTAAACATAATTAAATTCAATTAATTATGATTAATTAATGATTAATAATAATTAATTATCATTTAAAAATAATTAATGATAATTACTTTAATTAATTAAAAATTAATCTACAATTAACTAATTAGTAATTATAATTAACACTAATTAAACATAATTAGCCTTAGCTAGCTAATTATGATTAATCAAATTTTAATTATAATTAATATAATTAATTGTAATTAATTTAAATTAATTATCACTAATTTTTTAATTTAAACTAATTAATTATAATTAAATAATAATAATAATAATAATAATAATAATAAAATGCCCCAAAAGGGGCTGTTTGGGACGGGATTTGGCCGCAAGAAGCATGCATAAGGGAGAAAGTTAACCTTCACAGCAAGCGTGCTCCTGTTGTTTCTCCGATCAAAATGTCATAACTCCCAATCCCGCAGGAATGGAAAGTCATCGCTGGGAGCGAGGTCGCACAACCATGATGGGGTCGGAGGAGAAAGCCGCACAGGGTTGCGTTTTTTTGGGGTCGGATAGGGAAGGTGGAGGAGGGAGTTCAGCTTTGAGAAGAGGTAAGGAGCCCTCTTCTCTCTCTCTCTCTCTCTCTCTCTCTCTCTCTCTCTCTCTCTCTCTCTCTCTCTCTCTCTCTCTCTCTCTCTCTCTCTCTCTCTCTCACACACACACACACACACACACACACACACACACACACACACACACGGGGTTTGGCCGAACGGAGCAAAGGGAAGATGTTTGGAGTAGTGGGAGAGCTCTCGATTTGGGGGGAGAGTAGGTCGGAGCTTGTGATCGAGTAGAGAAATGGATGCGGGAACCTTCGATTGTGGCTTGGAGTCGAGAGCAGCACCAAATGAGGTAACTTCGCTCTTTATTTAACTATGTGAAAAGCATCATTTTGAGCATTGTGCGAGGGATTCGAGCAGAAATTCTGGAGACAAGCCGGATGAACAGTGATATAACGGGATTTCGGGCAGGTTTTGCGGAATTTAGCGGAGATATGCGGGATTCCTGGATTCGATAAGTTTGAGGTTTGGTGGATAGGAGGTTTGATTTTTTTTTTTTTTTTTCTTTTGTGCTTTACATAGAGGTCAACATCTCCTTATAACTCCCATTCAGTATCATATGAATTAGTAGAAAATAGCACTAAACCATAGTATTTAAAGGAAAGCCCGTTGGCCCACCATCCTGTATAGGTCAATCAGTCTCCAATCAAAGGGTCAACCAGTCTTTACTTATCTTCTATACATACATTATTATCACTGTATTATAATAATAACAACAATAATCTATTACTCATTCAAACTACATATCCATATTTATTTTAAATGCATTGCAATAAATAAAACATAATTGAGCTTATTTAGAAAGTGTTAAAATGTCTTAACGGTAGACAACAAAAATCAAACTAAACAAAAATTTCATATTTTCAAAATTTAATAAAATTACTAGATATTGCATACAATAATATTATGAAGCTTTAGTTGAACTAAATAACTATTTTTAAGAGTTAAAATAAATTTTTGAGTAGACAAAACTTGCTGTATTTTCAAAACCACTTAGTAAAAAAGTCAAATAAATATTCACAACATGCATAATCTCAATCTTTATAACATGTTAGTAGAACTATAAATCTTCATAATTATCTTAAAAGGTGCATTGTACCTTAGATATTGCTTGTCGATTCTCTCAAATTTATTGACACCTTTCAAAGGCTGGTTTTAATATAAATAAAGTCGCCAATCTAAAACTCAATCAACTTATGTATATGATCATAATATTTATTCTACTTATCCTGTGTAGATTTTAACATTTCTATGATCAACTGGATCCTTGTTATAATGTCATGCATAAAGGCTAACCCTATCAACTGTCTATCTCCCACCTCTTTCAAAGTCAAAAGGAGTCATGCATTTCGTATAGTATAAAGCTTTGTAAGGAGACATACCTATGTGGCACTAATATTTATTATTATATATAAAGTCTATCAATGGATTATAATCCTCCCTACTACCCTCAAAATCTATGACACATAATCTCAAAAGATCCACTGGTACCTGAATAGTCCTTTCAGACTGTTTGTCTATCTGTAAATGAAAAGCCATAATTAGTACAACTATGTACACATTCCCTATTGAATACCTCTCCATAATATGGAGGAAAAACCTGCCATCTCAATCATATATAATCTTCTTTGGTACACCCTATAATATGATAATATCTTTAATATATATATGTATTAACATATCTACTGAATCATTATATTAGATCAAAAAATAATAATCATTCTATTGATAGAGTCAGCACCATAAAGCTAAGCTAATTTTCCTAGCATCGCAGTGTTAAAGGAGTTAGCACCGCAAAGCCCAACCTTTATTTGTATAACATTGCGGTGTCAAATTCCACTGTTGCTAAGTCAAGGGAGCACCATGAGGACGTCACAGCGCTCAATCATCAGTAGTACTATGATGTTATAATTGTAACTATTCAGGCTACGATCTATCAGTGAAGCGACACGCCATGTTAGCAAGTGCCACTATAGAGAAAACCCTTCTACGTTGTGGCATTAGTTTATTTTTATGGGCACGACGGTACAATAATCTCGAGTATCTTTGCACCACAATCTTTTTTTTTTTTGTATTTTTCTATAAATAATCTATTTGTAATGTTAGTAGAGGAGTTCAATCACTTGTTTGATTTCAGTCTTTATAATAATTCTATAATTTTTTCTTAGGAGCGATAACTAAGAGAATTCAAAGAAATACTAGATACATTCCATTGGAGTGTTTGGCTTGTGCTTGTGGAAGTTATTCTATAAATTCAAGGAGTGTAGAGGAGATCATTGAACTCATTGAGTAATATCTTTTTTCTATATTTTCTTTCTTTTATGCAATTAATGAAAATTAATATGCTCAACTTATTCTTTATGTGTGGCTAAATTTTTTAGTTTTGGATTGATGGTGTAAATAGCATATGAATTATTCATGAATTCTCTTCATTATTAATTTAATGATGTTTTCAATATATCAGGCCTTCATTTAATGCACATAATGACTATATATGTAATTAATATTAGGTATAATATGGATCTTAAGAATGGGAAAGTAGGCACAACCAAGTTTGTTGAATTGGTATGATGCAAGCATAGACCTAATGCTTGTCATGTATCAAATTTATAAAGATAAATTGTCATAAGGGGTTTTAACAATTATGGAGTTTATAGTGGTATTGAGGTTGGAAGGGTTTAATCCATCCTTTGTCTCTTAATGCTTGATTGAGCGTTTGGTGATGCATATTCTCTAAATAACATTAATATAAAAGAGATGTGTTGACCTCTACATATGTAGCACGGTCAATGAATGTAATGAAGGCGATGATCTATTATTTTTGATAAATAAGACATCATTTAGAAGGAAAATTGGAGTGCCTCGATCATAATGAAATGATTAAAATTTTCTTCGATTATAAAATGGATCATATCGATACATTCAATTTATCAAATATACCAAATAAAAGGTATTTGTATGTGACTCGATCGAACGACAATGTGTTAGTGGATGCGACGCTAGAAAACACTATCTAAATGGCCTCCACTTGTTAAACAAGCTTCGTCGATGAGTTTAGAGGATCGAATTTAACCAAAGAGGGATCCCGCACAATCAAATTGAATGAAAGCGGGAAATCAACGGACCACGGACATACTCGATGTTGCCCAAACGTCGTCCGTTTGCAAAATGAATTTCTCCGTTATGTTCGAAACGTTGAAAATACTCAAGATTGACAATAATATTGTCTAAATCCTTGCATAAGGGAAAAGATAAAATTCGGTGTGTGAACGAAAATATAAAATTTGGCTTGCGTTGCGAGGCGACGATATATAAATTGAAAATGTAAAAGTAAACGGCTTTCGAGGCGATGATGACTTTCATACTTAGATTTGTAAATTATATCATCTATATTTAACTTAATATATTTAAATAAGAAGTAATAATTAATTTGTTATTATAAATATTAGTTAATATATATGCATGCATCTCCAAATTCCACTCTTAAATTTTTAATCACACGTGATGGATAATTCCATTTAAACTAATAACATTAAAATACTAATTTGTACAAACAAGATAAATACAAACTCATTTGTACTGTTAAGATATTTTATATTATACTATTTTTATTCCACTACCTATGTCACCTTAGAGATGCCATATGTTATTATCTAGATGAATACAGCTTGCATGCCATACATCAACGTGTTTCCTTGCATGGACTTCACCGCTTAGCTGCCATTGAATTCCTAATAAAAAAAATCTGTATCAATCTTGACCTGAGATATATGCTAAGTCCTTCCACTCCTATTCATTTTTTCTGTTCTCAAGCCCGAGTCTCCCATTTTTCTCTTCCGTCACTTCCCAGCTGAAGCCGACAATTCATTCTCTTATCTCCTTACTGTGAAAACTCCTAGCCGATCCCCCATATCCACTTACACTCAACCATACAATCTCCTTCTTCAACTCAACGCCTGCACTGAACCCCACGCCCAGCCTTTATTCTCCATCGCCTTACTTGCTCGTCAAGGTATATTGTTTGCCAAACTCTTAAAATCTCAAATCTCATTTTCGGCGTTTGCAACGAACCGGCGAACCACCTATACGCGCTCTCGTAGCACGGTAGGAGGGAGTCCGGTGCAATGCATACGGCGAGCCCTATACACGCTCTTGTAGCGTGGTGGGATGAAAAGATATACGGCCCGGTGTCTCCCGACACCTACCATACACGCTCGAGTAGCGTGGTGGGATGGCCCAGTTGTCCGTAGATGCCCCCTACGCGGGGGAAACGCTGGAATACTGTCAAAATTTTGACTGAAAGAAAATTTGAACAAAATATTTTTGGAGAATTATTGAGCATATGTGGAATAATTTTTGGAGAATTATTAAACTTAAATTGAATAAAAATATATATATATTCTCCATCAATAACAAAATCTCAAAAAAAAATATATATATATTATATATATATATATATATATATATATATATATATATATATATATATATATATATAATATATATATATATATATATATATATTATATATATATATACTTTTTTTTTAGCTTCAAAATTATTTTCATAGAATATCTTTTAAAGGAGCACAAATTTAAATATAAACATGTTTCTTACTGCTCCATTTATTTGAAGATGATCTTGCATGAATATCCAATTCATGGAAGCATGATAGTTTAAAATACTCCAAAGTATTTAAAGTTGTGAAGTCTTTGGAATACTGGAACCACATAGCCATGACTTCCACATTTTAAATAAGATTTGCTGTTAACTTTTCATGTTTCATACACATCAACTACAATGAATCATAGTCAAAGAATTAAATTCCATGGCTTCTTGAGGAAGTTGCCATGATTATGATCATAATGAGCTGGACGTTGATGCATAAAAAGATTTTTAAAATATCTTACATGATATTCTTGTTCAAGTAATTCTTATAAATAAAAAAAATGTTGAGTACAACGTTTATAAGAAGAAATTTGAGATGAAGTTTCATGGAATAATTAAAAGAAGGTTACAGAATGTTAATCAATAAGAGTATGATTGGCTTTCTCTGATGCTCGTATAAGGCAACATGACAAGGAATCAAATATATATGATGTTATGCAATG